>PVIW01002492.1:0-77199 GCA_004026585.1 Noctilio leporinus | reverse complement strand
CAAACCATAAAATCGTCCAGAAAAGAACTCCAGAAGCAGCCTGCAGGAGGGAAGGGTCGGATACCCCAGTGCCTGACTACCCCCTGACATCACCTTCCTCTTGTGCAACTCTCCCCCCACCCCCTCCTTCTGCTCACCCTCTCCACCCTGTTATGCTTTTGTTTCCCCTTTGAGACTAAGAAAATATGCCAGTATGCTTCCCCTGTTTGCCTTTGAATGACAGAGCCTTGCTGATGTTATTAAAAACAAAACAAAACACAACAAAGAAGAGATACTGTGACATTCAAGTACATAAAAAGATGTTCAGTGTCATTGATCATTGGGAAATGCAAATTAAAACCACAATGAGATAATACCTCACACCTATCATAATACTTAAAATTAAAAAAGAAAAAGAAAACAACAAGTAATACCAAGTGCAGAGCAATTACAACTTTCACATATGGCTGGTAGGAATGCAAAATGGTGCATACAGTCATTTTGGAAACCATTTGGCAGTTTCTTATAAAGCCAAGCATACACAGGGCAGAGAATTGTAATCTTGTGTTTACATAAAACCTGCACACATGTCAATATACACAGTGCCTTTAATCATAAATATCAAAGCTGGAATTAACCCAATGTCCTTTAGTGGGGGAATGGCTAAACAAATCATGCTACAGCCATCCAAAGGAATGTTATTCAGCAATCAGAAGTATTAGTATTGTAACAACATGGATGAATCTCAAGAAATATTATACAAAGTGAGGGAAATCAGACACAAAAGAATACACTGCATGATTCTATTTATACGACATTCTAGAAAAAGAAAATCCCAAGAGATGGGTGGTTTTCAAGGCTTGTGGGTGGACAAAGGAGACTTATAACAAAAGGGCACAAGGGGACATTTTCCTATCCTGCTCGTGGTAGAGGTTACACAACGGTATATATTTGTCAAAATTCATAGAACTATATGTCAAGGAAAGGTAAGTTTTACTACATGTGTATTATATCTCAATAAACTTGACTCAGAAAAAATACAAATAAATAAATTTTAAAATAACCTTCTAGACTATACAGAGGATTCAGGTTCCAGCTGTGTTCACCACACAGTTTTTATACGAGGCTGTTAAAGAAAATGACCTTCTGTATAATACTGGGAGAACAGAAATAGTAAATATCCCAGCAACACAAATAGCATAAGAATACATCATTTTTAAAAACCTGGTTTCTGATCCTACAGTAGCGTTCTAGCCTTGAAAGACCCCAGATATGATGCAGGATCTTGCCTGGTGATCCCAGGCTCCTCTCAAGGTGCCATCTGGGGGCTGGGCAGTCATCCATCTCCAACCCCTCCTTGAATAGGGCACAAAGGATTCTACTCCAAATGCACAGCCACCTGAGCCCTCTGATTGGCAGAATCCAAATGACTGCCATCCGGAAAGACTGCCTTGTCTAAGAACCTCGATCACACCACCTCACAAGTACAACAGCAAAAAAAAAAAAAGTCACCAAACTATGCAATGACAGACAATGGGAATTACAACTTAGGAATAGAGACCCTCTCAAAATAAGATGAAAGAGTATTTTAGCAGGTAAAAGGTAATGGGGAACTTCAAATAGGAGAGACACCAAGATAATTTCAGATCAGCACGGAGGACTTGCTGTACAGATAGAAGCCCATTTTTCCTGGCCTGCTCTTCATTTTCCAGCTGACTTGATGTTTCTGGGGCTGCATCCACCCATCCATGAAATCCTGATGATCCCAATTCACAACAACAAAAACAGGGTTTCTTTGCATAACTATAGCTATAGATCTGCTTTACAACGTTGTCAACTTAATTAAGTATTGCTTTGCGGGTGTCCTAGTTGCAGAAACTATTTGTCCCATTATCATAAATCAACCCTAATAGATTAGTCCTTTGATAATAGTCTCTAGCTATTTTCATTGGAGTTTGAAGTTGACTAATGGTTAACATCATGGTTAAGAAGAAAAGCTCCGATTTTAATAAACCAGTAAACAGAACAAAAAAGAAGACGTTTTTTAATCATGGAAATATTTGAAAGTATAGAAAATAAGAAAGCACACTGTAACATAGCCTAAGTACCTATCACCTAGCTTCAGAGTGGGCTAAACTTTGCCCAAGAGAGAGTTCAGGTTAATGCTTCTTGTTCCAATGTAATTGTTCATTGCACCTCCTTTTGCTCTAAAAAGTGCCATTTAGATAATAAATAATATACAACCTCAATAATTATTCACTTTATGGCCTTATCTTAATTCACCTCTAACCCTATTTATCTCCCAAAAGATCATTTTTGAGACAAATTCTCGATATTATATCACTTCCTCCATAAATACAATAAACTTGTAGAAGGAGAGATTTTCAAAATCCTTTGCCATCCTTAATTTCGATAGATCTTCAGCTCAGAACTAAATATAACAGATCCAGACTTCAAAGCTGACAACAGTTTGAGAGCCTGTGACTCTAACAGAGTTCAGATATATATAGCAAGATCCCAGAGCTGTTTTCTTTCTTGCTGATGATTGCTAAGGTTGAAAAATGAAGCAATAATCTTCAAATTAGATGGAAACAGTGAGGCAAATGCAATTTCTTGTGCAGATCTACTTTCTGAACAAAGAGCCTGTGGCATCCTCAGATCCCTCCTTCTCATCAAGTAAAGGAAGCCCGCAGCCCCCACTCCGTGAAGACACGTTCTGTTTGTTCACTTACTTTCTCTGTTAGGTCCTTACTGTCTAGGTCTAAAGCAAGTATTGGGCAACTCTGGCAAATGAGCTTCCATAGCACTTGGACAGTAACTGTGACCCAGGTCCCAAGGAGCAGTTTTCATCTTCCTTTAGCCCTCATTTTTACCCCAATCTCTTTTAGATTATTAGCCAAACTCTTCTTTCTAACTTGCCACTTCCATTTCTCTGGAATCTCTGAAGAGAGACAACTGAACTAGTCAGAATTGTATGTAAACTAAAAGTGCATCATCTTTGAGTGGGTGAAAGAATGTTTCCATGTTTCTGGACTTCTCTAGCTGGGAGAAAATATTGGACTTGAGTTGGTAGTTACTGCAGCTAGCTGAAGGCATTTTTCAGAACAAAGTAAAGCAAGCTTCATAAGGGTTTGAATTTAAATCAAGGCCACGCCAGTAGTTTGCCTTACCACTACTGTGCAGGGCTCCATTGAAAATTATTTTCCTTGGCTTCTCATTCAAGATGACAGGCCTAACCCACCTATCCCCATGTTTCATCTCTCCTTAGTCTCCATTGAATTGATCATGAAGGAATACAAATATATAATCCCACAATAACAAATCAAAGCAGTTCGCTATCAGAGGAGAGATTTCAACAACTTTCTGGATAACAGAAAGCAGGTGAGCAGCGGGTGACTAATGTTTGAAGCCTCGGCCTAGATGTCAGGCAGAGGATGCTGGAGCCAAGGAGGCAGATGATCTGTTCGGCAGAGTCCTGGAGATGTCCCAGACCCTGAGATGGGGGCTATGATGGAGGACAGGAAATAAAGAGACTGAACATAGGGGCACAAATTGCAGGCCTGTCTATGGAGCGGTAGACCCTTCCCACCCCCTCTCCTACCTCCCCATACAGTGATCCACGGCCAAGCCCTCAGTTGTCATTACCTCTGAATCTGGATCTCAAAATAGTAGGCATGTCCTGCAGGTTCTGAGTGTATCAACTTGATTGCTGGGTAGGTCTTCTTCGAGAAGCTGCCCACACTGTGAAGTTGAACTGGAACTGCTGTGAGGTGCTGCTGCCCCCAGCGAAACAAAATCCATTTGAACTTCACCCTGGGAGCATTTTTCTTTTTTCTTTAATTTTATTGTTGTTGTATTACATCCATCCCCATTTTGTGGGAGCATTTTTCACTTAGTAGCCCAAGGGATGAGATTAGCGGAGCCCTTAAGAATAGGTATGAGATCCTAGGCTGTTACTTATTGTGCAATACACAATATCAACCCCGTCAGATAATGAACACTTAAAGAGTTTTCAGCTTTTAGAGTTACCTGATAGACAAATTATGGAAACCAACTATCGCTATGGGACAGAATAAATATTTTATCAGTTTTGATAATGCAAAAGTAAATGTTCAGTTAGAGGAAGGGAAGAAGCAGGCAAGGAGAGGTGGTGGTAATAATATCCTTACCTCACAGATCTGAGAGTTAAATGACTCAAACAACAGTCCGTGGAATGAAAAATCTGGTTTCAATAAATGTGTTGTCTGGAGTAGCAGGGATAGAAGGTAGTGAGGAGCTATGAGGTGTAAGTGAGCTACATCCTTGACTGTCAGGGAAGAAAGTCACCAGATGATGATTGAAGTTGATAACTTCAAAACAGCAGTAGTATCTGCATATTATTTTGAGATACAGATGGAACTATGACAGAATGGAACACACAACTAAAAATGGTTTGTCTGTGGATAAAGGATGTAGGGCGGGGCAGGAATTGTTGCCTTTTGTTAGCAGCCCTTCAGTCCTATTTGATTTAATAACTATGCTCATGTATTGCCTTTATAATAATAAAGGTTGGGGACAGGAGAAGAATAAAGAAAAATAATGGAATAGTTTATGAAACATGAGAAAGGAAGTCTTACATGCAGTACTGCTGAAACAGCATGGAATGGGTTAAGCTGGATACTGCATAGCTATGGTAACAGATGTAGCTAATTTAGACACAAATGAGGGTGTTGGAAGGTTCTAAGAGAAATGTGGTGCCAGAGGGAAGGAGAATAAATTCTAAATACAGGAATGCTGAGATAATCAGCGTGGATGCTCTGCCATCTGACACAAGCAAAGGGGGAAAGAATGGAACCCGCCCTCACTTTTCTGGTGTCTTTTCAGCACAAATTTTCAAAAGTAAAAGTCAAGAGATTTTTATTTGGGCTCCACACTGAGCAAAGAAAGCAAACATGATGAAGTTCATACTCAATAAAATAATGTGGGTGGAAATCCATTGTTAAATGACATTCTGTTGGCATTAAGGCCCCACACATTTCAAAGTTTAATAATTTATCCTTCAAGAAAAACAATTTATAGGGATGGAGGTAATACAATAAAATTAAATTTAAAAAGAAAAATAATTTACAAGTGACATTCAAATGCATATGTATTGACTTCCCCTCAATAAACTGACTCACAATTCAGCACAAGCCTTTAACTACCCCTCTCAAAGTTCCACAGAAAATTACCAAAGGGACCTAAAAATAGGATCAAATCTGTATCACTTCTAGTTGCCAGGAAGGCTGCCCTCCCTCCACCTGGCAGAACCTGTGAGGAGCTGACATCTTTGCAATATCAATTCTTCCCCGCGAGGAACATGACATTTGATTTCTGGAATAAATATTGGTAGTTCATATGTTCTGCATTAATTGTCCATTTCATCAAGACTTGCACAAGTACAACAATAATGAGTAGTATTCTTATTTCAAATCTCTTCTCTCCTTTGTTCCACATATCATTTCTAGGATTGTTAATTTTTTTAATATCTTAATCATGCTAACTAACAGTTTCTCATTTTCATTGGCTTTTCCAAAGGTTCAACTTGCCAGACAAAAGGTGGGGGCAGGATGTATAAGGGGAAACAAAGAGCCTGTGAAAGGTGTGGACGCTGGCAGGGGGTGTAGTTAAGGTCCAGAAAGGTGGTGGTTCAGGCTACCTAGTAGAGATGAGTGTAAAGACAGACAGTGTGAGCTGGAGAAGAAGGTGAGAAATTTCAGCTTTGTCCTGAGGGTAGAGGAATGAGGAGACTTGATGCGTGTTTAGGAAGGATCTCTGAGGGTGGATAGAGGGTGGTCGGGCTCAATGTCTGACCAGAAGGTGGAGGCTCTGAGCCGTCCAGAGTTCCAGCCAGGAGCAGGTGGCTGTGTGAAACAGAAACACAAGCAAATTAGCCCAGGCAGGATGGAGGGCAACTTTAGCAACATAGGGACCAATGTCTGGGGGCCTCATGGAAACTACAGAACTAGAATAACTGTGGCCACCTCAAGGGAGCCAGCACCTTCTTCTTTAAATTGGCTGAGTTTTCCCTCATGTCTCTTTAGAGGGGTGGTTAGTCTCCTTGCTCTGTTCCCCTTCCGGGTTAGGTCTAATAGGGCCCTCAGCTGTGTGTACATGTGTGGGGATGTGGTAGGGGGTGTCAAATGATCCTTAGAGCTTCCACACACAGAAGCCAGAGGGATATGCTACTTGTCTTGGTAAGTTTTTCCAGCCACTTCAAGATACCATCCCAGATACCTGGGGGAACACTGAAATTTGTTTTCTAGCAAACCACATCCTAAACTGCCTGTCTTCTAGGTCCTGCCTGGGTTGCTTGTGGGTGAGGTCCTGTGTCCCATCAAATATATTAGAAGCATTTACTGCTGGACCACGTGGCAATTATTTATGTCTTTGTGTACCTTTATTTTTAGCTGCAACTGTTGAGGTGATCAGAACTGACCTGACTTGAAGCTGGCTATGTTAAAGCCCTACTTCATTGGGGACTCCCTCAGCACATGTCCAGACTGGGGGTCCAGACACTCAAGGTGGAAGGTACTGATAGAGTTCCTAGAGACCTCCCCATTCCTGCCCCTCTCCCCACTCCCCTGCAACCTACCACAATCCATCCAGGCCTGGTGCAGTGAGCGAGGAATATTCTAGTACTCATCTGGAAGGACATCCTTGCTTCTTCCCAGGAAGGACTCTTGTTAATCATTAGCTCGCTGATGTTGGTTGGCACCATCTGTACCATATCTTCTAAAAAGTCCTTAACAAATCTGGGGCCATTGTTCTCTCCCTGTTCTCTAAGACTAAAATGGACCTGTCTTGGTCTTGCTTTGCTTAGCACTGTCTTGGTTTTAGCACTGAACGTCCCTCATCCCAAGAAACTCATTAGTCCCGGCCAATCAGGGCTCTAGTGACACAGATTCAAATATAACTCTGTGTGTGTGTTTGTTTCATATATATGTATATGACTGTGATACATATATAAATAACGGAAAGCTACCAAAAGCATAATCATAATGGGAAACTAACATATTTCTTTCCACCTTTTACAGATCACTTAGGTACAAAGAAAATTTTAAAATAGCTTAACAACATAATCAATAAATGTATTTTCATCTATACAGCTAAACATTGTACTCTGCAGAGGTTAACTTTTCTTTTCACTTCATGTCATAACATTGGCTAACCTTCCATGTGTCGTTTATCTTACTGAAGACAGAGGCCACTTTTGGTATTATTTACTGCCTTAAAATTCTTTCTGGCTAAAACTATGGCAATCAGGTATATGGATTCAATAAACGGGGCTGCAGTTTCTTTCTAGAGATTCAAAAATTCTATCCCAAGAATCTTGGGTGTATTTTTGTATACAGATCAAAATGCATAAACTGCCTAGAAATCCCTTTTGAAAGAAAAATACTTCTTATGAACCCAGTTACTTTGATTAAAATGTAACTTAACCCAGGCTAGTGTGGCTCAGTGGATTGAGCACTGGCCTGTGAACCAAAGGGTCGCTGGTTCAATTCCAGGTTAGAGCACATGCCTGGGTTGCAGGCCAGGTCCCCAGCTGGGGGCATGCAAGAGGCAACTACACATTGATGTTTCTCAACCTCTCTTTCTCCCTCTCTTCCCCTCTCTCAAAAAATAAATAAATAAAACCTTTTAAATGTAACTTGACTATTATAGTCATAAAGGCCAGTTCTAAACACTTTTGCTTCATAGCTTTTACAAAGCTGAAATGTCACAAACAAAATGCAAATAAATACAACTATCAAATTAAAATGCCAAATTAATTAAACAAATTCACTGCAACTGATAATATTGTTTTACTGAAACTAAAACACCCGTTTTGGGTTTAACAATATAAAAATGTAGCCTTGGGTCTAGTTACTACATATCATCATTTTCTGAATTTTGATTTCAACAATCTAAATGCAGACAATGCATGCTGTGCAAAACAATATTAATAACATTAAAAATGTGTCTGGTTTAAGAGTTTACTATAAAAACCATCCTGGAGTGCCTACATAAATGAGGAGGCATTTCACACTAATAAGAATAGCAATCAGCTCTACCATTTATAGAACCTTACTATATGCTCCAAGTCTTTCACGTGTAATACCTCTAATCCTAACAAATCACTATGAAATCAATACCACATATTTACCTACATATTATCACAAGAGGAAACTGAGGAACAGAGAGGTGGACTAACTTGCCCAAAGTCTCACAGCGTAAGTGGAAATGTGAATCTAAAGTCAGGCAATCTGACTCCACCTCACCATTGTACCACAATGCCTGTCATTGCTTTGGACATTGAAGGGTTACTAATTCTGCATTAAATAGAAATCTAACCCAATTACTGCTAAAACCAGCAACAGCAACTTTTTCATTGAGTTTTTACTATAACACCTGCTGCAAATAAATTGCTGAGACTTGGTCCACATGTAGGTAGAGCTATATTCCTTACCAATGCCGCAGTGGTCACCAGGAGCTGTTCTGTGTCTGGAAAGCCTGCGCCTATGTGAGCTCACCTCTCTCTTCACACCCTCCTCCCCTCATATCTGTGCTGTGACCCGAATCAGCAGGCCCACCCCTGACTCACATGGGAACATACGGAGGGAGAGTGAAACTCAGCATTGATTTGGGGGTGACCATCAAGATGACCCAGAACACATTTTTATTATTCAAGATTATCATTGAAATGAAACAATTAATTTTAGAGAAGACACTGATCCCACAAGAGATGGATATCCTCAGAACTCCAGGGATAGAGAGACCCGTGGTGTGCTATCATGAGCTCACAGAGGGACACTATAGAAAACCCATCCTCATATCTGACAAGGACATGATTGAAGACATCATTCCAAACACTGTATCATATTTGAAAAAAAAATTCCTTTCTGCTCTTAAAATCAAGAATTGCTGTGCTTCCCTTAAGAGGTTTTTATTTTATTTAATGTTTTTGTGTTCTGGACATGTGATGTTGTGTGTGTGTGCTTTTCCTGCACAGCTCTTAACACAATTTGTAATTATATATTCATCGGAGATATGTCTTCATGAATGTCTGTTTCTTGCATTTGTCTGTAAGTGCCATCAGGGCAGAGACCATGTCTGTGTCTTCCAGAATGCGGCACATAGGAAGTTTTCACTGTATGTTGGGTGAACAAGTGAGTGAATAAGTCAACAAATAAATAAAACATCCGAGCCATTAGCTGGTTAATTTACCTTTTTGCATGAGCCACTAGAAAGTTGAGAGCTGGATTTGTTTCCCCTTCATGAAAGGTGTAGGGGGTTTTATGTCATATTTTTGTATTAGTTTCCATTATTAATACCATTTTTTGCTTCTACTCTTAGTTTCCTCTTTGTCTTTCCAATCTATTTCTTAGTCTGCCTTACTGTATTTCATGAATTCCTGTAAACTGTTTTAAATCCCTTGTGAAACAAGGGTTTAAAATCTTAACATTAAACTCTCTGCCAGGCCCTGGTTGGCAGCACAGTGGTTAAAGTGCCGGCCTGTGAACCCTAAGGTCACTGGTTCAATTCCCAGCCAGGGCACATAACCAGCTTGCAAGCCAGGTCCCCAGCTGGAGGCAGATGAAAGTCAACCATACATTGATGTCTCTTACCCTCTCTGCCTCTCTCCCTTTACCTCTGTCTAAAAATAATAAATAAAATCTTGAAGAAAAAAAAAAAACTCTCTGCCAACAGACACATTTAATTACCTGTAAACTCTTAAGAACAGCTGATAATTGCTAATTCTAGCACTAAACTAATATTCAAAGTAAATTCAGCCCCAGCCTAGAAACTACATGTGGTGTGTCTTTTCAGGCAGTATTGTGTAGTGTGTATGTGATAGGTACATTTCTAACAGCGCTAAGCATTCTGGTGGCCAAGAAAGAGCATAGAAGTGTTATGGATTTTGGATCAAAGAATGATTTATTGTTAGTGCTGTGTTAAAGTATATTGCAGCATACTAATACTAAAAAGTTTGCTTTCACTGTGCCCCATTGGGGTGGAATTTGGGGCCAGATCCTGGTCCACTGGCATTGAGAAATGTCTGGTCATGTTACAGGATGAAGGTACAACATTATAAAGTGAACATATTAAATGAGTTAACCCCTTTTTAAAATCTCTAACATTTATTATTCAGATGCTAGTGGGTGGATGGCTTGCAAGTCTGACACTTTCATTATCTTCTTTGGTCTTATTAATTTAAAGCACTTTCACTTCAAATGTTGACCAACTGTTTTTCCCCTAAAATGAAACATCATTTTCAAATCCCATTCATGAAGACATCTCTCACTGATCAAGTTAAATATCTCATGTGTCCCAGCTGGACCCCCACACCAGATGTGAAAGGAGGGGAGTCCACCCTCTCCAACCATTTGCTCCCCTATTTTGAGGTTACTCACAAAACACTAAATGTTCATTTCAGAAGCTGAGATTTGATTTCTGTTATTTATAAGGCTCATTTGAGTCGGTTGAATTTTAGATGACAAACTGCAAGAGGAGGGAAGAGTGGGTGTAAAGAAGCAGACGGGTAATAATCATGTGCCACAGATAAATGACAATTTTTGAAAAGAATTTGATAGGGTGTGGGCTGGGGCTTTTTTCTCTCTCTCCCCTCTTATTCTTTTTTTTGGGGGGGGATGGGGGATGGGGGAGAACGCGGGTGGAGATTAGAGCGGAGATGAAAAGGGGAGTAACGGGAAGACAATGGGCTACTCCGGGGGCGCCTGCTCAGCACCCTAAAGCAGTCTGCCCCTCCCACCCTTCCCCCAGCACCAGGTGGGCCGAGTCTTGATTTCAAAACAAGCTGACGCTGGCCTCCGCCTCCCCAACGACAGAGGGTGGCCTCCACCGGGTGCAGGAAGGGAGGACAGGCACGGGAAGAAAGGGGAGGGAAGATGGAAGATAAAAGCTGACAGCCTGGCAAGACCTCCTTGGGGACAGTGGCCTTTTTCCCTCCAAAGTGACGGAGTCACAGAAAATTCCAAGCTCACTTGCTAGCATCCCTTCTTTCCCCTGCGGGGGGGCTGGGCGCCGGGAGCCGGCGAGGCCCTGGGAGCGCTACCCTGACGCGCCTCGCACGGCTGCCCCCGAGGGCGGCGGCCACGGCGAAAGGGGAAGGAGGGGCGGCCGCTAAGGGAAGGTGCCACCCGCGAGCCCAGCGTAGAAGAAAGCCCCACCTGTCAGGCGTCGCGCTGGGGGCTGGCAGGTCCAACCGTCCCCGTGCGGAGGCCAGCGCTCCCAAGAACCTCCAAGGTTACATGTTCAACAGAAACCTTAAGGCAGGAAACGCAGCGGCGGGGAAGGGCTGGGTCGCAGACACGCTCGCTGCACCAGCCACGCTCCGCACGGTGGAAGGGTGCTGTAGGGTCTCAAATTCCATTAAAATAAACAAAACCAAGGCAAGCTCACGGTTCCCATGCTGGAGACGGACTTACCTTCCGCACGGCTTTTTATCCATCTCTGGGCTTCCCCTGCAGGCTGTTGTTGGTTTGGTTTGGTTTCGTTGATTTTTCTTCTCCTATTTTGGATCTGCTTAATAAATGCATACAGCTAATCTGCAGAGCAGTGTTTTCCTCTCCATCCTGCTGCCCCGCGCTTGTCGGAGCTGCCGGGAATTCCACCGGCAATGCAGCTTCTGGCGTCACTGGTTGTTACAGACACCAGAGGCTGACTGCCACTCCTTGACAAAAGACGTTCGTTCCCGTTCGTCTCTTACAGCCCAACCGTCAGAATTAAATCCATTTCCCGCACGAGGATGGGAGGAAAGAGAAGCTCTCCTGGCGTTGCGCGCTGACAAAAGGATGCTTGGCGGTGCCCACAGCGCCCCCTCCAGAGGGCCTCTGCCCGGCCGCCCCAGGGCCACGGTGCTGCAGTGCCCCCGCCCGCGCTGCCCCCGCCCGCAGTGCCCCCGCCCGCAGAGCCCGCCGCCCGCGCTGCCGCAGTCCAGTCACCCCAGCCTCTGCCAACGTCCACACCAGGCACCACGAACCCCCGGACAGCCAATATGAAAATTTTGTCAGTAGGAAGAAAATCTTAAACGTGAGCTCCCTTGGAGGATAACTCCCAATACATTCGATTCAAAAATAAAATAAAATAAAATAAAATGAGAACCTGGAAGAATGCAAGAAAGAAAGAAAGAAAAGAAAGAGAAAGAGAACAAAAGTCTTACACTTGGAATATTTTTTGTCCAGCAGGGATATCTTGCCTTTAGAAAATAATGCTATTAATTATTTTAATAGCAATTATCTGATCAATTGTCCCTATCCTAATTCCGTCTCAGATTTCAAGGAGAACAACATTTTTATTGTTGCCCTACCCCTCTGGGCCTTGGGTCTGGCTTCCTCTAATTCTCACTACCTCCTCTTCTTGCCCCTCTCCCTGCCCCACCCAGAGGGAACTAGTCTTTAGTGAATGGGGGACTGGATGAAGAGCCAGAATACTTGGTCACAGTCTCAAATCTCCTCTTAACTAGCTGTGTGACTTAACCTCTCAGGGCTGTATTGTCTTCTTCTGTAAAATGACAGTACTAAGTCACCTCCCATTCTAATACTCTCTGACAGTGTTTCTCAGAGAGTGGGGGCATCAAGTGGCAGCTTGAGACTTTATACCTCAATAACCTCCACCACCTCCCCAAAGCTCCTCTAAATCAACATTCACTCCAAGGGTTTCTAAAAATGTGACTTCAGGGCAAGTACAACTTCCAGAAAAGCCCTTGGTCACTGTCCCCAGTAAGTTTATGGCCCCTCTGCTCCTCCTAGGTTCTAGGGGCATCACATCCCTTAGACACCCCCATGAAAACCACCAGACCCACCACAGAACTGCTGCAGAATCAGAATCTCTGGAGGTGAGCTAGGAATTGGTATTAGTGACAAGTGTCCATAGTGATTCCTTTGCACACTAATATTTAAGAAATGTTACTCTATGCAAGCTATTACAGATATGAGGAGTGGGTGGAGGGAGAGGGAGATTGAGAGAGAGAAAGAGAGAGGAGCCCTGGACCGTGTGGCTCAGTTGGTTGAGAATGGTTCCACAAAGAGGAAGGTCACTGATTCAATTCCCACCAGGGCCTGGGTTGCAGGTTCTGTCCCAGAGCATAAACAAGAGGCAACCGATTGATGTTTCTCTTCCTCCCTTCCCCTCTCTCTAAATAAATATAGATCTTTTTTAAAAATTAAAGTGAGAGAGAAAATGTCTAGTATAGCAACCCTAGAACAACCAGCAGGCATTCCATTCCAGATGCCAGAGTAAATTTTGTCTTTCTGCTCTAGCTCCTCCAATCCCTTCATCCCCTTGTCTCTACACCCTCCTTCCCACCTCAGGGCTTCTCACTTATTCTCATTTCATCTTCAGGATCAGTGGGTCACACAAGTTCTTTCCCCATTCTCATGTCAAACCTGCTAGAATTACAAGCCAGCTCCACCACCTGGGCCTGAGGTCTCTCTGGCCAGAACCAGGAAGCGAAGTGTTTATTGACACACTTTAGGTAGCTGTGCATTATATTGTGGACTGATTACACCTGGGAAATTGGGAGCATCTTCTCCAGAGCCCTAAAATAGCAGGTATGGTGGACCCTTTTCTGAAATAGAACTCAAAAAGGGAGGAGAGAATTTTTGTCTAGCCCAGAAATAGCAGGTTTCATAAATCCCCTCAGTCATTTCCATCCCTCAAAAATGTCTACTTTTGGTATAGTATTTAGCTTTCTCAGATTGATAATAACAAATTCTTGTTGGCTCCTGCCACTGTTCTGAGGGCTTTACATGCATTTTTACTCATTTAATCATCACAAGAACTCTGTGAGAGTAATACTAATATTATCCCATTTTACAGATGAAGAGACTGAGGTACAGAGAGGATAGGAAACTTGCCCAAGGTTGCACAGCTATTGCGTGGCTGAGCCAGGATTCAAACTTGAGAATGGAAGAGACAAAATGCTGACTTTAAAAAGCAGAATTACAAAAAGGGGAAATGAAATGAGTGTAATATAACAATCAATCAATCAATAAAAAGCAGAATTAGTTCAAGCTGCTGATAAAGTGGATAAGGCTGATATATTTTCCTTTCCCCGAAAAAGTTATTCTGTTCATCTAGCCATTAGAGTCTAAAAAGGAAATCCCTACATCTTCTCCCAGATGCTATCTGAATATGACACCTCAATATTAGAATGGTTGGGAAGAGTAGCACCATTCTGTGGCTTTAGGAATTGTTCAAATGCCAGATAGAAGATAAGACTTTATTATATTAATTTCCATCTTAATAGTCTAGATGGAATTTTAGTTGAAGTTCTCTCTCATTCAAGTCCAAATTCACTTTGAAATCCAATGAAAGAAACCACCACTGTAGTTGGATCCACAGGCTATACTAGGAATATTCCAAGGGTTCAGATTCCCCACTGCAGAAAGTCCAAGATGCCTGGCCCTTATGTAGGGACAGAAAAGCATAGGAGACTCCTTATCAGACCCAGAAAATCAAATCACATTTGGCTAGTCCCCAGTAGCCAGCTTAAAATTAGATTTTTCTGACTGACTTGCAATAAAACTATTTCCAATCTCTAAATATCTTGACAAAAAGGTTTCTGGCTGGCAATAATTTGTAAAGAGAGCACATGGCAGTGTAACAGACACCCTCAATGTTCCCATCTCTTAATGTTTGAGTCCTGTGTAATTCCCTTCCCTTGGGTGCTAGCAGAACCTGTGACTTGCCCTTAACTAATAAAATACAACAAAAGAGAAAGGCTGTCACTTCTGTGATTGTGTTACACAAGTTTCTTCATCTTGCTAGCTGACTCTCTTGATTATATCCTTGTCTTGAATCCTTTGAGTAAGCAGATAACCATGTTAGGAAAATCTACATGCCCAGGAATTGAGGGCAACATCTGACCAGATCCTTCCCCAGTCAAACTTTCAGCTGAGACTGCAGCCCAGACGGCCGCTTTGACTTCTACCTTGAGATAGATCTGGAAGCAGAGGACCCAACTAAGTCATGCTTGGGCTCAACTCCTGCCCCACAGAAACTATAGGATAATGTGTTGTTTTAAGTTGCTAAGTTTATGTGATTTGTTATACAGCAGTAGATAACTAATAGAGTGCCTTAGCACTCCATACGCCCAGGCATATTCATCAATGACCTTCCCCAGGGTATGCTGCAGGTGCTGGAGGAATTGACACTCTGGGGATCACTTTGCCACCAATGACCATCAGCAGTTAGTGGACAAGCAGCCTGGGTCCCCTCATCCTAGGTGTTGGGAGGGTACCTCTGTGACATGTTGGACAGTCTCCCAGAGTGCCTTAGCAGGACTGAGCCCCAGCTGCCCACAGCAGTGACCTGCTCAGTGATGCATCTTCCTTTCCTTTTCTTTTTTTAAAAGATTTTATTTATTATTATTTTTAGTGAGGGGGGAAGGGAGGGAGGCAGAAAGGGAGAGAAACATCAATGTATGGCTGCTTTTCACCTGCCTCCAGCTATGAACCTGTCTGAAGATCTGGCTTGTAACCTGGTTATGCGCCCTGTGTGGGAATTGAACCAATGACCTTTGGGTTTGTAGGCTGGCACCTTTCCACTGAGCCACCAGCCATGGCCCAGCAATGCATCTTTCATAGGCTGCTTTCTTTCCTCCATCACTTTCCCACTCCCCCATTGGTATTTCCTTTCCTCAAGTAAACTGCAAATCATGGCCAATTTAAAACAGGAGATGGGGAAAAGACAATGCTTTCAAGGCAAGACCAATGATAAATTCTAAGTCTAGATCTCCTGAAGACCCCACTCTCTTTAACAAGTGGAAGTTCAGCCAACTCTGGGGCCAAGGTCTGCTGTGGAAAGAGAATGGGGAGTCCAAAGCCTGGGGCTGCAATCTCCATCCCAGTGACTGTGTGGCCACAAGAATGTAAAGTACTTAACAATATTTTTTGCCTATGTGGCTTAGTTAATTGGAACAATGTCCCATACTACAAAAGGCTGTGGGTTCAATTCCCAGTTAGGTTGGAGGTTCGATCTCCAGTTGGAGCAGTTGGGAGGCAACTGATCAATTTTTTTTTTCCAGATTTTACTTGAGAGAGAGGAAGGGAAGGAGAAAGAGAGGGAGAGAAACATCAAGGTGTGAAATAAACATTGATCAGTTGCCTATTGCACACCCCCTGCCTGGGACCTGACCTGCAATCCAGGCATGTGCTCTGCCCAGGAATCAAACTGGAAGCCTTTTGGTTTTTGGGACAGTGCCCATCCCACAGAGCCACACCAGTCACAGTGCAATTGATTTCTCTCTCTAAACATATCCTAGAATGAGGGTTTTTTAAAAAATTCAATCTTATTACTAATAATGAAACAACCAGCAGCTGTAACGCCAACCACATGAGGGAAGACCCATGCAGGGCAATGAATTCCCACATGCAGTTGGTGAGAGAGAGGTCCCCTGAGCCCAGAGGAAAGGGGACCCTCTATTATAAAGTGGCAGAGAACTTGACCAAATTGTGTTCTAAGTATTTTGTAGGAGGCAGAAATTGCATGTGATACAATTGGATTTTTTATACAATTTAGCAGATTTCTAAGCAAAATATTGAAGGTGCAACATGGTGTCCTCATAGTGCTCATAACAAAATGTGAGAGAGACTAATAAAAAGAAAAACTTGGAGATTTGGGAAGTTTTCAGCCTACCTATATTGCAGAAAGTAAGAATGCCTGAAGAGAACACTTAAGGGTATAAACCACCATTTGATAAAGAGATCATGAATACAACCCCTAGACTTAGTCATTTCAACAGAAGCTAAGAATAGAGATGAGATTATACCAGCAAAGACACTGCCAGTTTGAACTAAAGGGAACAGGAAAAAACAGGACAGAATTAAGGCAGGTGTTGGACTTCCTGGATTCTACAGAACCAGATCTTAGGTTGTAAACATGCACTGTTCTTCAAAGAAAGAGAATGACCCCAAAGGCAACTCTGAGACCATCCAGGCTACTGCTCCTACCACAGGCCCAGAAGACAAGTCTGTTCCCTCCTGGTTTCAGACGGCAAGGCTGCCACTGAGAGAGGGGGGTGGTGGGCACAACAGGGTCAGAGACAGAGAGACAGACAGACAGAGACAGAGAGGAGGAGAGGGAGAGAGAAGGGGAGAGGGAGAGAGAGACAGCGCGCGTGGACGGGCAGGCAGGAATGGAGAGCGACACTGCCAACCCAGGGCTTTTGTGAAATATAAGATCTAATGGAACTTGCCTTGCTAGGTTTGAGGCCTGGGACTCATCATCCTTTATTCTTTCCTATTTTCCTTTTGGAACAGGAATGTCTATCCTGTGCCTATTTACCATTGTGTTTTAGAAGCATATAACTTGTCTGGTTTCATGGGTTCACAGCTGGAAAGGAATCTTGCCTCAGGATAAATCATACCTCGAGTCTTACACGTAGTGATTTAGATATTTAGGTGAGGCTTTGGACCTCAGACTTTAAAGTTGATGCTGGAATGAGGTAAGGCTTCCGAGGCTGTTGGAATGGAATGACTATGTTTTGCATGTGGCATAGATAGGAATTTAGAAAAGCCATGGGCAAAATGCTACGGAATGAATTGTTTCCCCAAAATTCAGATGTTGAAAGTCCTACCCCACAATGTGACTACTTAGAGACAGGGCTTTTAGGAGGTCATTAAGATTAAATGAGGTTGAAAAGGCCTGACCTTAATCCAATAGAATCAGTGTCCTTAACTGAGGAAAGACCAGAGATTGCTCACTCGCACTAGCTCACACCATGTGCAGCTAGAACGGAAAGGCAGCTCTCTGTAATCTAGGAAAATCATCCTCACCAGAAATGAAACCTTCCAGTCCTTCATTTTGGACTTTCTAGTCTCTGGAACTTTGAGAAATAAATTTCTGTCATGTAAGCCTCCCAGGCTATGGTATTTTTTGTAGCAGCCAGAGCTGACTAATACATGTTTCGTGCTTCCCTTTTTCTATCAGTAAAATAGGGGTAATTGCGGCTAGCTAGTAAGACAGTTGTGAGGAAGCTAACATAGTAAAATATGGAAAACAGAACGCAGCGTATATTAAGTGCTATGCCTTTTTGAGTAGCTGTTATAAAGATGAAGCCTGTCTTTCTGCTCACAGTGCTTGGGTGTCTAACCTGCACGAAGGTGCCACATGGCCTTAGCTAGGTATCGAGATAATCCTGAAAATTCTCACTCACATTGGCTAGTAGTTACAACTCTATATTTTTCCAGCTTTAATTTGTATTCCACTTAAAGGTTAATTTCCCAAGGAGGATAAGTCACTTATTCCTGAAAACAGATGGAATAAAAGATTTAGGGGTAGGACCTGAAAGGATGAGGACAGAAACCTCTGGAAGGATTGAGAAGTAAGAGTGCAGGCTGAAGGCCCTGAAGCCTATTTCTTCAAAACACGAAATTAAGGAGAAAATTGAATTGAGTGAATTTGTAACAAGCAGGGCTTTTTAAAGGGTAATTGTAAACTTTAAATGATCACTCAAAAAAGGTTGTTTGAGTTCAAAAATTTTAAAACTTCATTTATTTGCCTCTAGAAGATAGGCCTTGACCAGCTTTTCACTTTCCATACTTGGGTGAGCCTGAAACACAGAAGAGAGTTTACTGTAAATGGCTAAACATAAGAATAGACATAACAAAAGAAAGATCTTAAAAATTGTTCATTTCATTAGTTATCAAAGATGTTTGAATTTAAAGACACCATTCTTTTACCCTCTAAAATTCTATCATTTTAATCGATCCCATTGTTGGCAAGGCACATCCCATTGATGGAATTGGCACTCTTATGAAGCTGTAGTGTTATAAACTAACACCATGCACCAACTCATAGATTGTACCTACCATGACTCAGGAGTTCTGCTTCTGAGAATCTATCCTTTAAAAGAAAATACAGAAAGAGCAAAAGGTTATTTGTCTTAAGAGAACGAAATTCTGAAAAAAATGTAATTGCCCAACAATTAGAAAACTCATTTAATGGGCCATTAAAACTTATAATAGAGATAATATATTAACCTCTAAACATGCCAATGAAAGAATAAGGAAACACAGACACACAATGTTATCTGCTCCATGATAATGTCTTAATTCATTGTATAGGAAAAATATTTGGAAGCATTTTAGAATATTTCCATTGGTGGTTTTACTAACATAATTTTGTATCTTCTCAATTTCTGAAGTCTCAACTGAAAGAAAATACAAATGCATAACTAAAAACTAAAGTCACTCAAATTGTGGCCAGTTTATATATTAGAATCCAGATGTGTATTACTGTAGATAATAAAATTCCAAATGCTTTAATTTAGGTTAAAATTTAAAAATCTATTTCCTAGTCCACTCTCATTCTCATTTCCAGGGTGAGCTTTGTTAGAATAAAAGGCAATTACAGAACTTAACACTCTTACCCACATTCCATTGACTCATTAAAGTTGGGTAAGTCACTTAAACTCCTGTTTGTTAGCTTCCTGACATGTAAAATGGATATAATTATTTGTATATTACAGGCTGGTTACAAAACTAATAGGTTAATAGGTATAAATTGCCAGGAACAGTGCCTGGTACAACATAAGCATTAATAACTATTTTTCCTGACTTTGAGCAAGCCTTTTCACTATACATGTGATCAAGATTTCTTTTTTTTTTTTTTTTGAGTTTCAACTTAGCTATAGACATTTTATTTTAAAAGTTTATATAGATCTAGAATGTTTTAAACCTTCTAATTTATATATTGGAAGGTTAAAGCACAGTTCAATCTTTTTTGCCTATCATCTAGTATATTATAGATCATTGTCTTAGTTTGTTTTTGTCTTAAGAGTTACTTGGAAAATTCTAGGAAGGTAATATTTAAGTATCAGAATATGTAAATGAAGTTTATTAATGTTGTCTTATTCTCACAGTTAAATTTTTTTAATGCCTGTTGGCCTCATCTAAGTCAGAGCGAAAGGACCAAGAAGAGGGTGGTCTGAGGAATAAAATCCCAGCTTGCTGCTCAATTCCTTTAATAAGGCAGGTGCACCTGTTTTTAGTTGCATAGTTAGATAATTTGACATTATCCAATGTACTTTTCCTTCCATCCACTGAATCAAGGCTTGGGGGTTGAGATGGCAGGGAGCAGTATAGATATCAACCAAAAGTCCTTGCTCGCTCAGCTTTGGAATTCAGTTCCCAGTCTAACAAGAGTCTGAAAAGCAAGGCTCTCATTTAGAGAAGCTGACTTTGTTGAAAGGGAGAATGAACGTGTGAGTTCTGGTGGGCTGGAGCTTATACAGCTGCTAATCAGGTAACCACAAAGCAAGGAAGACACAAGAAATGAAGATGCAGGTTGAAACACAGGACACAGTTCAGAGGGGATGAAACAACTGTGTAGAAGCTGCCTGATGCCTAGGAAAGGCCCCTGTACTCTGATATCCTGGGCCTTGACCAGGGAGGGGGAAGGGTTACAAAAGGTAAAAGGACCCAAGAAATTTAAAAGTAGAACCTGACTGAGGAGAGCAAAGATTTGCACCCATGTTTTGGGATGTAGCCTCTCACAGTTATTTAGTGACTGAGGGATATCATCAGGTATATGTTCTAAGCACAGTCTTATAGTCCATTTGAGAGTGGCAAAGCCAGGGAGAACAGAAGAGACCTGGATTCTGAATGCAGAAGGTCCAGCATGTCTGGCCTAGAGAAGAGAACCACAGCGGGACAGGACATTCACAGATGTCAGCTCAACAACCACCAACACTGTGGGCCAGAGGACTAGCTGGGGTCAGAGGAGGGGAAACACATAAACACTTTCATTCCAGCCTGCATAGTACATACATACATGGCTAACTGTACCTAGAGGAGCAAGAAGAGTGAGGAGATCACTTAAGAAGCAAAGAGCCCCACAGGGATTTTTAACATTATACTGATTCTGTATGTACTCAAAGAAGATGGACCTAATGGGATGAGGTAAAAAGTTTTCTCACCATCTGAATCATAATGATCTTACTGGATTCTAAAGAACAAATGTAGCACATTGTATAAAGTTACATTTCTTCTCATCTAAATTGTGCTAATAATTGTTAATCCTGCTCCACTGTGTGAAAGTCCAGCCAGGACCCAGAGATCAGAACCCAGCATTGTGGCCACAACCTCATAGTCTCATGTCTGGATAAAGCGCCATTCAGATCGTCTTCCAGCAAATTAAGTTCCTTTATAATAAGCAGGGCTTTGGTCACTAAGCCCCAGGTATCTGTCTATTCTGTTGGGGACCTAGTCCCAATTGCATGATGCAGGGGAACTTGGCTCCTCTTGTCTCAGAGCACCCTCAATGAGGCAGGTGCTCCAGGTTTGCCTTCCACAACACTGTTGTTGGAAGGACACATTCCTGGAAGAAAAAGTCTTTAAAAAAAAAAAAAAAACCAAAAAACAAACAAACAAACAAAAAATAGTGATCAAAGAGGAGCCGATGAATTACTAAAAAATAACAATTGTATTTAAATCCCTGTACCTGTCCACTAGAAGATCTACCTTTGATACTGTGTCTTTGGCCTGGGCTGGTGTGGCTCAGTGGATTGAGCACTGACCTGTGAACCCAAGGGTCACTGGTTCAATTCCCAGTCAGGGCACATAACCAGGTTGCAAGCCAGATCTCCAGCCAGGTCCCCAACTGGAGGCAGGTGAAAGGCAACCATATATTGATGATTCTCCCCCTTCCTTCTTCCCTCCTTACCCTTCTTTCTAAAAATAATGAATAAAATCTTTTTTTTTTAATTCTTTAAAAAAAAAAAAAAAAAAAAAAAACCTGTCTTTGGAGTCCATTTTATCCTTAATCTGTTCTGGGTAACCCAGGATTAGAGTAAGGGGAAAAGGTGGAGAGTGGAGATTAGAAGGACATACTGACCTCCCTCAGGTGCTAACTTAGGTCCTAGCTTTTGGTTTTCAGCTAACCCAAACAGCGATCTGTCCAAGGAAGGTCAGCAGCACATCAGAGAAGTCCTGCCTCTACCATTGAGGGGAACCTTCATCCAATTATTGCCATGCTCCTCTATATAAATATGGAATCTTCTATAAAACTGAAAAACATCCCTTCAAGAATCCCGCTAGA
The DNA here is from genome assembly GCA_004026585.1 of Noctilio leporinus. Classification (NCBI taxonomy): domain Eukaryota; kingdom Metazoa; phylum Chordata; class Mammalia; order Chiroptera; family Noctilionidae; genus Noctilio; species Noctilio leporinus. The sequence goes on along the minus strand of PVIW01002492.1, from coordinate 55,155 downwards.
ATAGATGAGGACTTACTTAACCACCAGGCCCATACGTGTCCGTGAAATAGAAAATTATTGGCTTTCTCAACTTATGCTCACTGACAGGGATAAGGAGCACAAACCAGGTAGAAATTTTGCCAAACACACCAAATTTCATGTGCATACACATGCCTGCACACACAGCACACCAAAACCTACTGTCATGATTGATTCAAACTTTTGTCCTCATAGAAAAATGAAAGTTCCAACAAAAGAACTCTCCCTCTCTTATTTTTACAAAGAAGTAGAAATCTGTCTTTCCTGTAACATTTTTTTCATCTTAATCAGATTTGGCCTTAAGAGTCTTCCTGGGTGCTCTCTGAATTTCTTCCTGAGTAGCTGCAGCCTGGGGAATCCTCCGTCGGAGGTCACATCCCCCCGATTAGGTGGATCCCATCTGCCTGCCCCAGATCGCACCCTTCCAAAGTTCCAGAGGGAATGACCAGCATCCACATCATCACAGTACCAAACCCGAACCCCTCAGAGTGTGGAAGACACACTAACATCCCAGATCCCAATGCAACCCCTACAACAGCCTCCCCTCTGAGCCGCAGTGCCCTCAGTCCAGGGCTGCAAAGTTGAGTGTCTAACCTGGTGAAGTAATAAGGTGTGGTGGGACTGACAAACCAGAGAACACCGACCTCATCTAAAGGGAAGTTCAAATTTTTAAAATACTCTGCTGGCTCAACATACCAGAATATGGCCCCTAGGCCACCAGTGAACACTGGGGCAGACAAAATTGTGTCCCAAGGAAAAGCCCCAACCCACCCCACTGCTACAGTAAGGTTTTTCCTAAAGCACACAGCACCACCCTGGGGAAATGTGAGAGGGAAGGCAGTAGATGCATGCTTCCGGGCTTTCTCTGGGTGCTTATCAATTCATCCCAACTCGCCAGACCATCTCATTTTAGAGCTTAAATGCCATTAGAAGAAATGTTCCCAGTGATTCATTTCACAGAGAGATTATCTACCACCCACACAGGCTTCCTTCTCTCGGAAACTCTGCCAGGAATACTGCCACGGCAGGCCAAAATTTAGAAGTGTTATGGTGGCAACACATCCAGGCCTCATAATAGACACTCTACTCATTCATTTATCTCTGTCCAGAGCTTTTCTTAACCAGATCATCTGGCATCTCATGCCAATTCTGAGGGTGCTCTTTGCCCTGAGACACAGCCTCCTCAAGATCACAGGCAACTCTGAACAAAATTCAGAACATTGCAAGACATGAAGCACCCAAATCATAGCCGCAGGTGACAAATAGGAGGGAGCAAACAATGGTGGGTTACTGAACATCTTGCCACCCAGCAATGCCCAATTCCAAAATCGCACACCTGGAAGTCCAATTCTAAATGAGCCTCACCCAGACCTTGTCAGTAAGCCCCATCCCCACCAAGGTCAGAGGCTGTGGCTTCCCATGGCCCACAATTCTCTCCATTGACACACAATGTGCACTTGCTGATCAGTCCCCAAGTGAACCTACTCTTGCCTGAGAAGTTTATCTCCAATTCTGTCATCAGCAGATTCTTATGTACTTCATTTGGGATTTTGCCTCTCAAGAATGATGCTGATCTTGCACAGCCTGTTCTGGCCCCAACCCCAAAGCTCCAAATATGACCATCTCTGCCAGCACCAGAATGTCACTCTTCAGATCCTCTCTGAGGGCAAGAAGAGATAAATGGGGTATCGGGTTGGCAACCTACTCTCAAGGGGGTCATGAAAAAGTTCTCTGTACTGTACGCGCAACCTTTTTATAATGGATTATTATTCCAGAATAAATGTTTTTATTTTTTAAATGGTCCAAACATCAAAGAATGAGAAACCCTTTACAAAACTGATGAAATCCTAGGATACTTCTGCAGAAAATGGCTATTTAGAAAAATTCAGACCCTAGAAGGCACACTTGACAGAAGTTATATGCATATATTAAAAATCTCATTTATTATTTGTTCATTCTAAGAATTAGCACACTCTTCCAATTAATAGCTTAAACTTGGTTAGCTACAGACTAAAAGTTATGTGTCTTGTTCCCTTTTTAAAAGAAATTTCCAATCAGAACTTTTGTTTCCAAGAACCTAGTATAAAGGAACCATGGACATGGACAACAGGTGGGATTGACTTTAGGAATGGGTAGGTGGGGAGGGGGACAGAGGGGAGCAAAAAAGGGGATGGATGTAATACAACAATAAAATTAAAAAAAAAAAAAAAAAAGAACTTTTGTTTCCTGCTCTGACTGGTGTGGCTCAGTGGGTTGAGCACCAGCCTGTGAACCCAAGTGTCACTGGTTCAATTCCCAGCCAGGGCACATACCCAGGTTGCAAGCCAGGTCTCCAGCCAGGTCCCTAGCTGGAGGCAGGTGAAAGGCAACCATACTTTGATGTTTCTCTCCCTCTCTTCCTCCCTCCCTTCCCCTCTCTCTAAAAGTAATGAATAAAAATCTTTTAAAAACCTTCTGTTTCCTAATGGAAAACGTTCATCATACTTTAAGTCAATTTACTATACATGACCTATTTCCAGGATCACTTATCCTTGGAAAACATGATCTCCTATCCTTATTGCTGGTATTGCCAATGTAGGTTTGCTGTGCTACCAAACTCAACAAGACTGGCAGAAGTGAACAGCCAGGTAGCTCACCATGAGAATGGCATGGCAATACCCACCTATAAGAATCAAGGGGCAGCCCTGGCTGGTGGCACAGTGGATAAGGTGCCAGCCTGCGAACCCAAAGGTCGCCGGTTTGATTCCCCAGCCAGAGCACATAACCAGGTTGCAAGCCAGGTCTCCAGCCAGGTCCGTAGCTGGAGGCAGGTGAAAGGCAACCATACATTGATGTCTCTCTCCCTACCCCTCTTTCTAAAAATAAAAAAATTTAAAAAGAATCAGGGGGCATTAAATGCAGGGAAGATTTTTGCCTTACTATCTAGTACATATTAAAACTTACATTTTGCCCTGGCTGGTAGCACAGTGGGTAAGGCACCAGCCTGCAAACCCACAGGTCACAGGTTCGATTCCCCAGCCAGGGCACATAACAAGGTTGCAAACCAGGTCTCCAGTCAGATCTGTGGCTGGAGGCAGGTGAAAGACAACCATACATTGAAGTCTCTCTCCCTTCCCCTCTTTCTAGAAATAATGAAATAAAATCTTTTAAAAAAAAAACAAAAAAACTTACATTTGTGGAAGCATTACTATTATTGACTTAAATGGCCAGGTTCAAGTTTCACTTCAGGTCCTATCTGCACTCTTCTTTTGCTCTTAGTCATTTCCTGTCAGCTGTCGTAGTAACAAGAATCCTGTCCCCTAAGGGTTGACTGGCAAGAGAAGATATTTATTTCAAATGACCCGGAGTTTGAAAATCTAGACAGGGCATGTGCAAAAACTGAATCCTTAGAAAAGACTAATCAAATCTGAAATGGGAACCAAGGTCAACCAGCCAGCAGAAAGCCTATGAGACCTGAAACCAGAGTGGAGCGTTGGAGGGGCCAAGTGGGAAGACCCAGAACGCCTGCTGCAAACAGAACTCTACTGCCTGCAGCTCGTTGTTGGTTGCTCACCAACCAGTGCTGATCGCTCACAGGTGAGTCAAGCCGACTTAATAACGTATGTCTGTCTGGCAAGTACTGTGCTAGACACTTCCCTGATCTGATGCTATTCAAACCTCACAGTGATCTTAAAGTACAAGGTAGGTACAATTATCTTCCCATTCTATAGATGAGCCAACTGAGGGCTAGAGAGATTCAGATTAAGTAGCTCACCCAAGGTAACACAGGTAGCAAGTAGTGAAACGGGGGTTTCAATCTCAGCATCCTGTCTCTAAAGCCTGCACACCACTGCTATTCGATACTGCCTCCCACCACCAACCATCATTTGTGACTCCAGTTTCCACAGCCCCCCACATCAAACTAGGCAACTTTCTTGTTACAGTACTTTTAGTTGTGGATTCTGACAAGCCTTTCTTATTTCCATAGTAACTGTGTTATAGGTTGGAGCAGGGGGTCTCATTTGTGTAACACTGAGATGCAGCAAGAGGCGAAAGTCCATTTTCTAGACTTGGGGAAGGAGGCTGCTACTTCAAGTGGCTTCATTAGCCTGGCATAGTAGTAAGAGCTGTTTCAATAAACTCCTTTTCTATCCCTTACAAAATGCTGCCTTCTAATAAGGCCACCTTTTTTTTTTTTAAAGATTTTATTTCATTATTTTTAGAAAGAGGGGAAGGGAGAGAAGCAGAGAGGGAGAGAGACATCAATGTACGGTTGCATTTCACCTGCCTCCAGCTACAGACCTGACTGGAGACCTGGTTTGCAACCTGGTTATGTGCCCTGGCTGGGGAATCAAACCTGCGACCTTTGGGTTCGCAGGTCGGCACCTTAACCACTGTGCTACCAGCCAGGGCCAAGGCCACCTTTTTAAGTGTGTGTGTGCACATAAGTGTGTGTGAATGTGTGCATGCATACGTGTGTGTGCATGTTTGTATAAGATATCACCATGCAGTTTATGCATGGTAATCTAGTACTTATTTCTTTTTCTACAGACCTCAGAATCCAGGAAACCTTTTGATGCACTAATTAGGGTCATAAAATAAGCTTAATTTTATGCTAAATGATTCTGGGAAAGTTGCCTTCCCCTTGAGCTGCTCATCAGTTAATTTGGGGACATAATGATAGATCTTCCAAACTAGCGAACTCTGCCTCCCACCTAGGTGCTTTCATAGAATGATCTTGTTTCTACCACGGTTCAGTATGGAAAATAACTACACACCTCAAGGGAAGCATTTTGAGGTTTTTGACATCTAGATTGCAACTTAAAAAGAAACACTTTACCAGACTCCGGGTTGAAGAGGGTAGACATCCAGGGGTAGACACCAAGCTCGGGCAGTACATGTATGTTGGCTCACTGCTGCCACCATCTGACCAGGGTCCTTTCTCCTTGTTCTTGAAGCTCACAGCACAGCTAGCATGCTGGGTGCTGTTTCTCAATAGCTCTTTAGCCAAGGACATATGTAGTTCAGAATTATTGTTGATATAGTTCTGATGATCTGAGTCTTGTTTCTGGAAACCATATTTAGTTGTCAAACAGTATGAATATCAGAGTTTGAAAATTTAAATCAATATATTTCAAAGTTTTAATGGATCAAGTTTCATTTACATGATAAGGGGAATGCTTAAGTTATTATGGAGAGAAAAAATAAATCATTGCTCAATAGATTGTATTTTGTTCTTCTATACTCTTAAAATGTGTAATGGGCAATAGCATTAAAAATATTATAGCATGACAGGCTGACAGTGATGTGGGAGGGACGGGGAGAAAAGGGGAAAGGAGGGGAAGGGGCCAGTCAAGGACTAGCATCAGTGAACCATGAACATGGACAACAGGGTAGGGGTTGAATGTGGGAGAAGGGGAGGCGAGTGGGACAGGGGAAAGCAATGGAAAAAAAGGGGGGACAAATGAACACAGCAACAATAATCAATAAAAAAATATTATAGCATGAAACAGACCCTGTATTTTAATGAATCCAGCACAAAACAAAGCTTTTCTGTTACACAATAAACATGCAAGAGAAAACTAAGGCAGCCACCTGCACATCTGCAAACACTATAACCATGTGACAACCCAGCTGTCCAATCTAGCCAATAGGACAATCCATTCCCACCACTGCAGAAGGTGTTCTCCCAGTAAGTCACCTAAGTAGGACTAGTAGACAAGGGGGGAAAAACCCTAAAAAGTACAAAATTATACATGGGGCTATTTCTGCTCCAAGTTTCTAGGATGAGTGTTCTTCTACTCACATCTGTTCTTCTTTTCTATCCCTAAACATGGTCCCTTTGGTACTTCACAAAGATCTTTACTGGATCTAGCAGCTTTCTTCTCTTTCTCTCTTTCTTCTTCCCTCTCCCTCTTTTTCCAATCTCAGATTTCCAGGTTGAATGGACTTGAATGAAGTTTGCTATTTCCCTCTGCTTAGACTCCAGATTTTTAGCAACAATACACCCTAAATCCCCTCTGAGCTGGCTTCCAGCCCATTCCTATTCCACGGCTCAAATGCTGGGCCTGGCTGACTTTCCCCACCTGTCTGTCACTTTCACTACTTCTCACCCTCAGATTTTCAAGATTCCCCCATTCTTGACTTTAGGACTCATCTTGCTTCTCCACTACCTTCCTGCCACCTTCTTTCTGATGGCTCCTCCTTCTTCCTGTCAACAATGTCACTTAGAGCCTTTCCTCTCTTCATATTTTACCTCTTCTGTTGATTAATCCTTTTTCAGGCCTTGATGGTTACCTCTCCATGGAATGAGCCCATAAAACCAACCCACTCCTTCTACTACCTAATGGACCCTTCTGAACTGAACAGTGATGACACTAAGTTGCTTCACAGTTTGCAAAAAAATGGTTCATTTATGTCATTCCACTGAATGGCCAGAAAACCCTATGAGACTGATATCCCCAAACTACTGCTGTGCTCACCAGCAAGGTTGTCCCTTAGGGAGGACTTCTCCAGAGGGAACCTCATTGGGACAGAAATTCCTTTTTCTTTTTCTTTTTTTCTTTTTCCTGTGCCCTGTCTGATGTTTTTCTTGCTGAAGAGAAGCCACCACCATAGTGTGGATTTCTGGATGCCTCCTCTCAAAACTCAGCTGTCAAGGTCCTAGTGAAGATTCAGCAGTTAAGAGCTCAGGGCTGAAGGAAGTCTAGATTAGGTCAGGAACTTGGCTCCAAATCACACATAGATCTGGATTCAATCTCCCCTCCTAACATTTCTTAACTGTGTGGTCTTTAAGTGTGCTCTGTTTTCTTCCTCTGACAAGTGAGGACCATAGATAACTTGGAACTGTTACGACCTAACAGGAACATATGCATAAATTGCCTGGCATGCACAAAGGGCTTGATAAATGATGGGTATCATTGTTCTAACTTATTCAACCTTACCTCAGAGTCTTTGGCTCCCTCCAAAACATCACTGAGAACTTGTATGTATTCACTTGCACCTTTAAGGATATCGACTTTGCTAGGCTTTCTGTTTTGAGGAAGAAATGGCACCAGTGTCTTCAATTTGGCAAAACCACGATTGAGGTTTTTTATCTGGAAAACAAAAAGGCACAGTGAGACACATAGAAGTTAGTTTGTACAGACATCCCCCCAAACCACAGAAGAGGGTTTTAAAAATAGTTTATTTATTAGAGAGAGGGGAAGGAAGAAAGGCAGAGAGGGAGAGAAACATCAATGTATGGTTGCCTTTCACCTGCCTCCAGCTATGGACCTGGCTGGAGACCTGTCTTGCAACCTGGTTATGTGCCCTGGCTGGGGAATCGAACCAGGGACCTTTGGGTTCACAGGCTGGTGCCTTATCTTTTGAGTCACCAGCCACGGCAGAAGAGGGGTTTTAAAGGCTCATTTCCACAGTGCTCTTGCCTGGGTGGGAATCTAAGCAGGCACGTACCAAAGAGCCACCATTCCGCTGGTAGCAGTCCCTGGCAAGGAAGGGAGGAGGGCATGATGCACACTTGGCTCTGTTGGAGGATAAGCTGGAAGGAGTGTCTGTGTTCACTCCATCTCCTTGTCCTGTCATCTCTATATTTATATAGAGATTTATATAGTCTATAAACAGAACTAAATATGTCCTATTTAGTCATCTCTATATTTTCTAGGTGTATTAATTGTATCATTATCAAGAATAAAGGTCATTAGTTTTTAAATAGGACCAATTCTCTGCAGAAAGTGATTCCTTCCTGGTGGGGAGGCCCACATAAAATGTAAAATACTGGATCAGAATCTTGTTTGAGGGCCACATCATCACATCAGTTCACAGGGTTAATTGTCATGAAAAGTCTAATGCCTGGTAAAACTATGCTTCTTCCAGTCTTGCAATTTTCCCAGCTTCCCATTAAGTTTTCTACTCTTCTTTGGTCCTTTCTCCCACATCCTTTCTCAGACAAAGGTACTAATTAATTCACTGGGGCTACATTTGTAAGGGGCAAGAGTGTGCAGGAACAGGCCCTAGCAGAACTCTCTCCTCCAATCCAAACCTTAATCTGCACCCCTGCCCCTTCCCCCACTCAGGCTTCTGTCCCTAGGACCCTCCTCTACTGCACCCCAACCCAAAGATTGCAAAGGGACCAGATGTGACCAGTTTGGGGCCCGAGAGTAGCTAGAAATACTAAAAGCTACCAGTAGATGCCGCCCCCACTACGGTTCCCGGGACTGTTCTGACCCGTGATTCAGCGCAGACTCCGCCCGACTGGGAAATAGGTACTTTGCTTCTCCGGGCAGGAGGGCTACAACTGGAAGTGTAGGTGCACAGTGGGACGTCGTGTGTTTTGTTTGCTTGTTTGTTTCAAGTAAAGAGTAACTCGGCTCGGCTCACCCCATTTGCGCTTCGAGTCAGAGCACAGGCGAAAGGGGTGGTGAGAACCCTGCTCGCCACAAGCACCCACCCAGCGCCCTCGGTAGTGAGAGTTCAGCGCCACTCCCGCTTCGCAAAAGCACCTGCCAAGGCGGGACATTTGTGAAACTGCCAGGGGCCGCCTCAGCTCCTCCCAGACGGGCTCCTGCACGAGTCCAGGTGGGTTAGCACGTGAGATGCCCATCCGCCCATCCTAATGGCGGTGAAGGACCAGGCTGGAGGGCAGCAAGGCCATGGCCACTCCCTCCGGCCAGGACACGAGCCGGCCCTCAGGAGGCCGAAGTGGCCTCCGGGCCCGAGGGTGGGCGGAGAGTGGGTGCACCGGGACCCGGCCAGGTGCTCGGGAGTGGGCAGCGGGCATGCGGGAGGGAAGGAAGTCCTTCTTGTCCCGGGGCAGGGTCGGGGAGCCGCTGAGCCCGATGTCCTTGGGGACCCGCGGGGCAGGGCACTCACCCGCTCCCGCTCCTTGGCGTTGGCCACGCGCCGCCGCTCCAGCACCAACTGGAGGTCCTCGGTGGTGGAGTAGCCGCCCGAGGGCAGCCGCTTGAGCCGGCAGATAGCGGCCAGCTGAGGCAGTGGTCCGAATTGCTCCCGCAGCACGTCCTCCAGCACTTCGGCTGGCGAAGTGACTACGAAGCCGGGCACTGCGTCCATGGCTGCACAGGGGCCCAGGGGCCGCCCGGGCCTTTCATCGGGGCACCTGCGGCCGCACGAGGCCGGAGGCCCGCGAGGCCGCCGGGGGCGGGGCCTGAACCACCTGCGCCCATTCCCCCGCCGGCTGCCTGCGAACCCGCCAGCTCGGGAAGCGGGTCGGGGAATTGTGTTTTAACAAGCTGCACCGGTATTGTAGTGAACGCTGAATTACAGACAGCAGTGGTTCTCAAATTGGGCTGACCACTGGAATCGCCTGGGTGGGGGAGGAGTTTTGTACGTATATCTACTTCCATCCACTTACTTCGGTACCCATCGCCAAAATTCAGTTTTAACCAGTAAGAGTTGGGACGTGATCTTCTGACAAGTGCATACATGTGTATGCAAATCCACATATGTACATATATACATTTCCCAGAAAAATATTGATGGATACATACAAAACTCTTAAAATTTACTTCGAAATAAAAGTTGCAAGGGCAGTAACAAAGAGGTTCTGTCTCCCTCTCACCCACACCTAAGTTCTCTACCTGATCACATTTTTCACCTTTGCTGCATCACCCTCTTTCTCTCTATGAATATTCCCATTTGTGTCATTCTTTTTCTACAGCATTTTCTCTGTGTTGCCCTGTCTTAATGACTTGGACAGTTTCAAAGAATAGAAGCCTTTCATTCTGTAGATGTCCACCAGCCTGGGTCTAACCAATGTTCCCTCATGTCCAGACTCAGGCTGTGCCTCTTGGCAGGGACTCTGTAGAAAAGATGCAGGGCTTTTCTCAGTGCAGCACATCAGGGGATACATGATGCTGCCTGTACCCACGCTGGTGGGTTAACCTTGATCACCCCATCAAGGTGGTGTCTGTCAGGTTCTGTCACCATAAACTGGCTAATTTTCCCTTTTGTGAGAAGACATCCTCAGCAACCGTTGCTGACTCCTCCCTAAATTAACCACCATTCTGATAATTGCCAAGTTTCACATCCCACTGTTGGGAAGAGCATCTTCTTCCCATTAATTTATTCATTTTGTATTCATCAGCATGGTCTCATGAATTTCTATATTACTCAATACAAAGTTATTCATTCATGACATTAAGTTTAATTTCAGAATGCCCCACGTTCGGCCTGCAGAAAGTGCTTCATGCTGTCTCCTCTGTCCTTTTGACATGAATACTTTTTCACTTATGCCAAAAATTAAAATAAAGCCTGTTCCAGGCTCATCTTAAATTTTCCTAGCCCCAGTCTCAGTCAATTCTCTATTTAGTGGAAAATGGGATTTAAGAATCAAGATCAGGTGCATGATTGTTCATTTCTTTTGAGGTGCCATGACTTCTAAGCCTTTTTGCAGACAAAAAATATATACATGCATAAATACAAAAGCATACACACATACAGTTATGTCCATTTCTCTCTTTATATAGATAGATAGATAGATTTTAAAAGTATGAGTTTGTACTAACCTCAAATTCTAATCCGACAGCTCAGGTTTCTCCCTAGTTTCCCCCCTTTCCTTCTTTGTAACTCCCCCCTCCAATAATGAGAAACCTGACTCTGGTTACCCTTCATGTATTTACTTATTTGCTCAATTCTCATGTGCATCCTGTTTCCTAGTCACATCAGCCACCTACTCAGCCTTGTCTTCTCAGCTCCCACCATGGCACTGCCTCCAAGGGAAGGGCGAAGGGAAGAGAAGAAGACACACCAAATGTTCAGTTGGGATCCCCTGATCAATGAACTTGGGAATTGTCAGAGTAGCCTTGCTGTGAGAGATCACTTGGAGACCAATGTGGGAGCAGGCAACAGGTTAATTGGGAGTTGTCAGGGAAGGGCTGCTACTGGACCAGACTCGCTGGTGGGTCCATGGATCTGGAGGATGGAGACTCCTGGCCCTCATGGGCTTGTAAGAGTCCAGACATTTTTAAGCTTGCAAGCCACAGCAGGCATGGCGCTGGATGTCTGATTAGGGCATCATCCCTTGGTCACTGTCTATACACATTGGCATTGACAGCGTTTATCTCAAGCAGATTCCCGCATCCTGTAGTACTGAACAGGTTCATTAGCATGTTCCACCCTGGCTGCGTCTATACTCTGACAGGAATGGGAAGGTATGATCTGTGCATTCCATCTTCTATATTGCTTTCATTTTTCATAATAAGCATGGGTCACTTCTATAATTTTTAAAAATATATTTTTAAAGGAATATATATTTTTTTGTTTGCTCTAAGTTCATTTGGTGTTGTCTTCTGGGAGGGAGATAGAAGGCAACATCAGCAAAATGCATGGGAATGAAACTGAAAATAGAGATAGTTATCCTATTGAGTTAACTTTCTTTGATGCTCAAAAGGGACATTATTGACATTATTCTATTTTCTTGTCAAATCCTTCAGTAGTTCAGCTGGTGTGCATCAAGAACCCAGTCAGTGTAAGAAGCTCAGACTTTATCTTTCATACTTGCTCCTCTCCATAACTGCAGCTATAACTTTTGGCCTCTTGGCTGTTAGACTCCTCCGTTGAACCATCTGTTCTGATGGAGAGCAATTTCAGCTAAGTTGTTATACCTTTTAGGGATTTAATGCCTAATAATACAATGGTCTAATGAACAAAAAAAATTGTATTTCCCCCTCCTCTCACAGTGTGAAAGGCATAGGTAAGCAATGCATCTCTGCCTCTCATGGTCACTTAAGGGACTTAGATTCTTTCCAAATCATGCTCCTCTGTCATTGTTCCAGGGTGTCATTTTCAAAAATGGAGCCGATGCCCCACAGGGATTCAGCCTCACAGCCAAAGTCCCAGGCCACTCAGCTGGTCAAGGTTCAGAGCAGGATCAGAAATTCTTCTAGGTATACCAAATAGATGCCAAGGAATTTAGTTCAGGGACTCGGGTGCTTACACAAGTATTTCGAGGATTGGAGGAACAGGGAGAGCTCTGAGCTCAAGAACACACCATGAAACCTGCAGACCAGGGAGCAAGGAACCAAGTTCCTGCCACTGGCACACAACCCCCCAAAGCTGGGAAGGGGCCCTGGAACTCTGCTACAGAGAATGTCCCACCTCCTGGCTTTTCCACAGGAAACAGACAAAAGGAGAGGAAGGTGTGCTCTGCCTCACTTCCATACTAGCAATTTCACACAACTGTTTCTAACTAAATCACCTTGATTGGCACTCTGAGGCCTGGGTACAAGGTGTTCTTGAAAATGGGGCTTCGGCCTTCCTTGCCTCTGCAATGCAGAAAGGCACCCTGGAGAAAGGGAGCAAGGATGTTGGTTGACAGAGATGCAGAGAAATTGCTCCTTGCTCTATCTTATGCCCAGCAGGTGAACCTCATCAACTTGACCTGTTTGTTACCCTGAGGCCTCACTGAGAGGAGGGCCTCCTGCATGAGCCCTCCTGGGTGCATTCGGGGGTCCTCATGGCACCAACCAGACTGAGGCTGAAACTCCCTTAATCTCCTTGGCTCAGTCCAGACAGAAAAGGGCTGCAAACAAGCAACTTTAGTAAGAGAAGGCAAAGAATGATGTTTTAAAAAGGATCCAAAACTTCAGACAGACATGTCTTCATGGCCCAGAATTTCCATCCAAATTAACTTGGCAATATTATTATTCATATTTACATGAATTTGTATTACTATTACTACATATCACTATATTTCTGGGAATTAGACTTTAACTCTGATTGTAAAGATGAGAAAATTGGTGCCAGAGAAACTGAGTGATTAGTCAACATCATGCTGCTGATCAGGGGCAGAGCCAAGCCCAGAAGTCAGGTTGGCTGCCTCTACCCTAGTTCTTTTTCCTCGAGGTCTGAATGGCCTTCCTCCCCAGGTCACTGAGCCCAGCCCCACACTTCTGAGTGGCCCAGTCCCCTGGCACACAGACCCTGGTTCTCGACCTCAAGACTCTGCTTGCCTTGTCCCACACTTCACTTCCCTAGAAGCTCTTCCTCCTCCGCCCAATGGACATGGGCTGGGGTTAATCTTGGCCACATCACTGGCAGGGTTAACAATGAGTCAAAAGTGCTTCTTGGATGAGATTAGAGAAGAGGAACAGACCCACAGGCTTTGTCCTGAAAAAGCTGGTGAAAGGTCATTTCTTCGCAAGGACCCTCAGCTCAGTAGTCCTCATTTGTGATGCCATGCTTCTGCTCCAGTCAGTAGCCCTGAGCTCTGACAAGATGCAGAAAGATGCCTGGCAGCCACACAAAGGGGCAGGTGGAAGCTTAGAACCCTGTGGGCTGTGCAGCCTCACAAAAGAACTGAAACTTAAACAGGGCCCCAGGGTTGGTCATGGGTCAGAGGGATGAGTTTCTATAGCACAGGAGTTCATAGGACCTTTGGGCAAGTCACTTATATTTGAGGCTTCATCTTGTCATCTGTAAAGTGGAGATTAAATAGAACCTTCTGCAGAGTTGTAGAAGGAGTCAGTTAGGCTTGTACAGAGGGGTCCATGTGCCATGCACCATTCTAAGCTTGTTATGGGCAATAACTTTCTTAATCCACACAACAGCCTCAAGAGGAAGATACTCTAATTTTTTCACAGAAGAATAAGTGAGATGCAAAAGTCAGATAGCTGGCTTTCCCAGCTAGAGTGGCAAAACTGGGATTGGACCCAAATAGTCTGGCCAAAGAGCCTGGTCCATAATCACCAACCTCTTCTCATGTAACTCCAGCTATACTGTGAGGGATGGCTATAGTGCAAAGATGATTTGTGAAGAATGTCCAGAAACTCAGCTATTGTACAGATAAATCTGAAATGACCTATGCATTTTGAGCAACAATGTAGAAGCTGCAATCAGGGCTGGTTGAGAGGACTCTGAGGTGCAGGGCTCCGTTCCCATGACCTGGTGGCAGAGATACTGAAAAAGGCTCATTGGGGCCATCTTGAAGAGGGCCTGGAACCCCAGTCCTGGGACCAGTAGGGAATGGGGAATGCTTGTCAGATATAAGAAAGGTAAGATTATAACAAAAGCAGAGCTTAGGGGAGATTCAGGAAGAAGTGGGATGCAGCTGGTTTAGGGAGGATAGGAGGAGCTAACAGGCTGTGAATATCCAGCTGCATGGGCCCTTGTTCTGCAGGAGGAAACCTCCTGGAGGCCCAGGTGGCAGGTCCCTTTTCTGTTCTAAATCATCCTTCCCAAGAGGAACCCACACCTCCTTACTCATCTGTGATTTTCCCCGGAGCCTGGGGCTTTCATTAATAGGGGAGGAGGTCCCTCGGGTTGGCTGGCTTTGAGTTGCAGGAATTGCTAGCAGCAGATGGAGGTAGAATCACTTACAAGTGGTCCTTATAAGTGAGAACAATACAAAAGGAGAGGGTCTTTCCGGTAGGCATGGTATAGGCATACTGGGGGGATTGGGCCAAGGTCTCCAGCCAGGTCTCCAGCCAGGTCTCCAGCCAGGTCCATAGCTGGAGGCAGGTGAAAGGCAAATATACACTGATATCTCTGTCCCTCTCTGCCTCTCTCCCTTTCCCCTCTCTGAAAAATAATAAAAACTTTTTTAAAAAGCTATTAGAAATACAAGAGTGTGACAAAAATGATATATAGAGATAAATGTTAAACATGTGGGTGTTCTTAAAAATCCTCTTAGGGAAGTTGAAAGGTTGAGCAAATTATAAATGAGGATATAGAATACCTGAATGATAAAATTTACAAGACTCATCTAAGAATATGCCTATGGAACATTTATAAAAAGTGAGCATACACTAGGCCACAAAGAAAGTTATAGTAAATTCAAAAAAAGAACATATTATTTTACACTGGTACCTACTTTTTGTATAAGACGGGAAAACTCTAAAAAAAAATAGAAGTACATACAAAGAAAACAATAAGCCCATTTCTATATATCTTTATTGTTACGGATGCAAAATATCATGGAATAAGCTATCAGGAAATAAAATCCAACAATATATTAAAAGACTACCATGACCAAATAGGTTTCTATTTGAGAAATGCAAAGGTATTTGACTACTAGGAAATTACTAATGTAATTTGTTATGCTAATGGGTAAAGGAATAAAGATTTATATTAATCTTTTGATAGATGTTGAAAACCTACTTGAGAAATTAGCACCCATTCCTATTTAGAAAATAACTTCTGCTGATTTGGATTTGAAGGAAAATGTCCTTTACTTTATGAAAGTTGATTATCAGAAATAAACAACATGCAACAGAGTACAAAACTGGAAATTGTTACGTTAATGTCAGAAATAAGACAAGCATACCAACTATCACTTGTATTAGTCAACCTTGTTCTAGAGGTTTTACCAATCCAAGAACAAGAGAAAAAGAAGATATAAATTCCAGTTATCTTTACTTGCAAATAATTTTATTCAGAAAATACCATGCAATTAACTAGAAAAAATGTAAGAACTAATTAATTCTTATTAATATAGTCAGTAAAATAAATAGTACACAATAAATACAATATGATATCTTTAATATCATGATATCTCTTATTAGAGAATATAATGTTGTCAGTTAAAAGAGGTAGATTCAATACACACACTCTTTTTCCCAGGCAAAATATTGAAGAATTCCTTTCTGAGGAGTCTTCCAAACCTTGGATGAATTGAAATCAGAAACACAGGGACGCGCCAATGAAAGATCCAGTTGGCCACTTCATGCCCTTCAGTAGAACTCACCCATCATCACTTAGCCTGTCCCGCAAAGATGTGAACTTTTTTGAAAAAAAGGGAGAACTTGCAATACTGGATAACATATTATAAAACTGTAGTAGTTAAATCAATGTGTTTCCCATAAAGGAAAAGGGAACTTTTTGGACTGCAATCAAGTGTCCAAAAACAAGCTCATGAACTTAGTATTTGAAAGAGTTGGCTTTTCAAGTGAGTGAAAAAGAATATGTTGTAATTTAATGATACTAGATAAAATTCTGGATGGCTTAGTAACGTAAATGTAAAAAATAAAGCTATATAAAAGTACCAGAAAAAAATATAGCAAAATGTTATTTCAATCCTAGGCTAGAGAAAGTTTCTGAGATTAATAAAAAAGCTAAGAAGCCATGAAAGAAAAGGCCAAAGAAAAAGCCAAAAAGAAAATACAGGCAGATCAAAGTCTTGTTCAGCCAAAGATGTCATAAAAGATAGAACAGATTTCCACCTCTGATGATAATAGAGTAACTGGACCTGCCCTTTGGCTGGAAGCAACTAGAAAACTGAACAAAACACATGGAACAATTGTTTTCAGGCAGCAGACAATAGGCAGAGCAAGACTATACAATTCAAGTTCCATGATAGGGAAGCAGCCTGGATGAGCCCACAAACCACACTGGGTCTCTTCCTGGAAGCTCTTTTCAGACCACAGCGCAGGGAAGAGGGCCCTACATGGGGCACGACAGTCCCACAAAGCTGGAGAGAGAAAGATGGGAGTTTGGGGAGACAGTGCTGGAATCTGGGGAGGAATGTGCAAGGGAGGGGACTACGAAGTGAAAGAGCTCCAGAAACTGGAAGGTTCCCTGTGTGTGCACAGGAGGGAACGCACATGGCGGGGCAAGTAACTGCTCTAGAAATTCTTATTCTAAACTGAGCTGACAGAAAGCTGAGTCCCTGGAAGGATGAATGGGGTCAAAAACAAGGCCAAAGCCAGACATATGGCTCTGAGAATTAAGTCTGAGGATGAGACAAGGCCAGCCATAGGACAGAAATCTGTTTTTGGTGTGGTTTAAAGGCCCGGAAAAACTCAGGTCCAGCCCCATCTGCAACAAAGGAAGTGCAGGGAGCACCCAGAATGGCTGTGACTTCCTGGTACCCTCCCTGGTGTCCCTGTCATTTGTATTAAACCTCTGCTGTTTTGGTTTGGTTTGGTTTTTTTTTTCAACAAACTAACTAAATGTTCCTAGTTAAAAAGCCCTGAAATATGGACATACTTGTTTCAGGGACAGAAGGGACACTGAGAAAGGAGAAGCAAACCCAGGGAGAAGAGAGTATGACCACCATCACAGACAAGTACAAAGTGTTTGTTCATCCGACAACTATTTATTGAAGACCTGCTGTCTGGCAGGCCTTTGCAAGCCACTGAGGGCAATACAGAAGCACAGCAAGGCTCTCACCTTGAGGAACTCTTGATGCCATAGGGTCACACGAGATAAGCATGTTTGAGGATTAAATACTAAAGGATCAGGGCAGGAGACACAAAAGGCCAAATGGAAGGCCCCAGAGAACAGGCTGGGTTCAGAGGCTCACAAGGCATGGAGGTGAGAAGGGTTCAGAGTTGGCAGTGTCGGTGACCTCTCAGCTCTGACCTCCTTCAGGCCACATCCCGGCTGATGGGCTTCTTGCAGACCCAGTAATGGAGGCTGCTGCAGCTTATATCGTTCCATTTCTGCTGAACATGGACACAGTCTTCATCCTCCTTACCATTGTGCTTCCAGTTGTCTGGCTGATTATCTGACCAAAACCTGGAAGAAGAAGGCTTTATTCTGCTAGAGGAAAAAAGGGTCCCTTCCCCCTCACCCCACTGTGGCATAAGGACCCGAAGTAACATGGGTCCCTAATCCCCTGGTGACCCCATAATGGGAACAAAGCTAGGGCCAGAGTCACCATGAGAGTGGCTCTACTGAGGGTATCCTTAGTTATTGAAGATCAAGGGATGGTGTCTGAAGCTATAAGCCCCAACCTTAGAATTCACATTCAGGTACCTTGTGATGGGGGCAGCACCTCTTGGGACTAAGGGTATGTAGGGTATAGTGAGGCCAAAAAAATAAAAGCCCAAAAGAGGGAGATCCATTCATAGGCTGCCTGCCAACCTTAGCACCTGGCAACCCTTTTGTCAGGAGGGGTCCAAGCAAAGATTATAAATATACCCATGTGCGCGCACACACACACCATACACATCACATGAACAAACTCACCACACATACATCACACACAATCATACACACACCCTGTACCCACATCATAAACAATTGTGCACACATTATACATGCATGTCACATACACCATACACATACCATACAATTCACATACATAGCACTAACACTCAATAGGCTGATATACACACAGGGGACAGGCTGATATACCAGGACTGCCCAAGACAGTGCCTGAGATGCCACTCACACTCTGCTCCAAGAAAAGTTGAATGGTTTCCCATCAGTCCATGTCCAAGAGCCCTCTCTGTTCCTGTCATTGAGGCCAATCCAGTGGTAAGAGGTACTTGTGAACTTGACCAGGTATGCCTGTAAAGAAAGGGCAGTATTATTTGACCCTGAGTGAGGAGCTGGTTCTCCCAGGCTTGTAGAAGAGAAGTCCAGCACTTGTTTGTTGAATCAACAAACAAGTGCTGATGAGGATGTGGAGAAAAGGGAACCCTGGTGCATTGCTGGTGGGAATGCAGACTGGTGCAGCCACTATGAAAGACAGTATGGAATTTCCTCAAAAAACTGAAAATAGAACTGCCCTATGACCCAGTGATCCCACTGCTAGGATTATACCCAAAGAACCCCGAAACACCAATTCAGAAGAACCTATGTACCCGTATGTTCATAGCAGCGCTATTTACAATAGCCAAGTGCTGGAAACAACCTAAGTGCCCTTCGGTGGATGAATGGATCAAAAAACTTTGGTTCATTTACACAATGGCATTCTATGCAGCAGAAAGAAAGAGAGAACTACCATTTGCAATAGCATGGGTGGAACTGGAGAGTATCATGCTTAGTGAGATAAGCCAGGCAGCAAAAATGAAATACTACATGTTCTCACTTAATACAGGAGACTAATGAACAAACAAACAAGCAGACAAAACAGAACCAAAGACACAAATACAAGGAACATACTTTCAGTGTGTAGAGGGAAGGGGGTAGGGGAGGGGAGAAGGAGGCAAGAAAGGGGAGCAGTGTAGTCAAGGAACTAGCATGGATGACCCAGGGACACAAACAACACGTGGGGTTGACTGGGAGGTGGGGGCAAAGAGGGTGGGGAAGGGAAGAGCAGAAGGGGAAAATGGGATAAATGTAATATAACAACAATAAAAACAAAAAGAAGAAGAAGAGGAGTCCAGATCATCCCCTCCTGGTCCCAGGGCACATAGCCTACTCCTCCGAAGGAGCCGCACCCCTCCCTGCACCTCCCATGGTTTGTGCAGGGCCTAGGGCAGCAGCCAAGTCCCCTCAAGGAAAGTTTAGCTTCTCCCACATTGACTTGATGAGTGATGCGACTTTGCTGAGACAAAAATACCTAGCCACAGTGCATTAAGATCTGTTTTACAAAATAGCATGTCCTTTGACAGACATATGAGAACAGTCTTGGGGGAAGCACAGTGATGGGCAGTTCTATACATTGAATTGGGACACACCTACTGTGGTCCTTTGCCAATAACCCAAGTAAATGCTGATAAGCATCTTCGGCAGATGGGCCGCACAGAGACTATAATGTGTTTTGTGGTCCTCAAACTTCTGTGAGTGTATCTGACCTTACCGAGAAGTCTGAGTCTCCTGCTCATGGGTACTTCACAGCCATTCAAGTAACTGATGTTAAAATCAAGATGAACAACAACAACAACAAAAAAGGCTGAAGTGATAAACAAGGGTATGCAAAGGTAAATATGTTTCCAACACTTCAAGAGCAGTCACCTGGTGATACCTTCCTCATTGATGACATCTATGGGCTCCTGGGAGTCACCCTCATTCATTAGAGACATTGGGGTTTATTGCTAGTGCTTCTACCTCCAGTGTAAGATGCTCATTGGAACTCAATAAATATTTGTTCCCTGACAGAGGTAACATGAAAGTTTCTGCCATGCCTGCTCTGAAAGGAGCAAAGCCAAAGCATCAAAGTCCCTCATCCCACATCCACCCAATTGGCACCACCCCAAGCCCAAAGTTCTCACCTGCTCCTCTGCAGAAGTCACTGAGGCCAGGTGAGCTCCCTTGGACACGCAGGACTGCTCAGCCTCAGACCAAGACTTCTTGTCATGAGAAAAGTAATACAAGTTCCCGTCATAGATCTTCCAGCCTTGAATGAGCAGCTGGAAAAATTGATCTGGAGCAAAGGTTGAGGAGGAGAGAAAACCAGGGATTGGCTGTGGATGGCTGAGAGCTGGGCTTCCTGACCTCTGCAGGGGCTGGCCACTGACAGTCGCAAGTCCACAGTGCTCCATGCCCAGTGCCTCAGGGGGTAGGCCTGGGAGGCTGCACCCCTGCCTACTACCCAATAGGCCAGGAAGCTGCTCCCCGGAGCACCTGGCTCCATCACTCCAGGGGTCCTTGGAGCAGTGCAGAGTCCTGCTTTCTGGCTCTCCTACCCTGTTTTCCAACTCATTGCTGAAAGTCCTCTGCACCTCAGTTTCTGCTGTGTGCCTGGGGCATATTTCACAGCCACTCCATGGTGTCATTTCTTTGACTTCACCTCCCTCCACTTCAGCTGCGCACCCCCAAGACCATACCTGGGACATTGTCATCACCTGGGCCGCCTGATCTCACAGTTCCTATTAGCTCCTCCCCTGAGCACAAACCCTGATTCTCTCAGTTCTTCCATCCCCCGCTGCCATGACACTCTGCTCCTTAACATCATCTACCCCCACAGCTGTTTGAAATGGTGCCATTGCAGGCTCCCTTATTCATTTATTCTTCTGTTCAACATTCATTGCTCAGCACCCCTCAAATTCTATGAACTGGGGACTGTTATACAAAGCTCAATAAGACATGATTTATACCCTCAAGGAACACAGTCTAGTAAATAAGACAGGTGTTAGAGACGCATTGATTGAAAACCATGAACGTGTTACAACAGAGGCAGGAAGAGGGTGTGGTCTGTTTCACCTGGGCTGGATGTGGGGCTTTGGGAGGACATCCCAGGTGAGAGCTCACTTGAGCTGAGTCTTAAAAGACTGAGGAAAGCCCTGGCTGGTAGCACAGTGGATAAGGTCCCGGCCTATGAACTCTAAAGGTCGCAGGTTCGATTCCCCAACCAGGACACACAACCAGGTTGCAAACCAGGTCTCCAGTCAGGTCTGTGGCTGAAGGCAGGTGAAATGCAACCGTACATTGATGTCTCTCTCCCTCTCTGCCTCTCTCTCTTCCCCTCTTTCTAAAAATAATGAAATAAAATCTTAAAAAAAAAAAAAAAAAAAAGACTGAGAAACAGTTTGCCAGGTGGTCAGGGCCAGGGAGTGCATTCCGGGCATAGGAAAGAGTAGACATAAAAACATGAAGGTGTGAAACCACATAGCGCAGTCAGCACATGATGGATAGGAGATGAACTGGGATCAGTTCACCAGCACCAAAGTGCACTCCTTTGGGAAGGAATTTATGCGTTTCCCTCTGTGAGCAAGGGGAAGCCCTGGGGGCCACTGGTTCCTTTCTGTCCCATCAGATCAAGCCTATCCTAATCTAAAAAACCTTCTCAAGGAAGTTCATTAAAATGTTAGCAACATTTTAATATAAATATATTAATTTATATAAATTATATAACTTATTATATAAATATAATATATATATAAACATTTTCATGCAAGTGCAAGTGGTTATTTTGTCATCTTTCCCTGTTTCAACATTTGCCACATTGTCTACAATTACTATGTAGGTTTTATAATACAAATATTGATGATACATGTTTTTTATTAATTTTTTTTTAAGATTTTATTTATTATTTTTAGAGAGACAGGTAGGGAAGAGAGGCAGAGGGAGGGAGACATCAATGTATGGTTGCCTTTCTTCTGCCTCCAGCTATGGACCTGGCTGGAGACCTGGCTTGCAACCTGGTTATGTGCCCTGGCTGGGGAATCCAACCAGTGACCTTTAGATTCACAGTGCCTTGTCCACTTTGCCACCAGCCAGGGCTGTTTTTTATTTTTAATCCAGCCCTCTATCCTGCCATCCCTCTCACCTTAGCCTTAGCTCTCTCCTCTTCTCAGCCTAGCTCCTTGACTGATGTGTGCACCTTCTCTTTTAGTCACACCCCACTGACCACGGTCTGGCCTCCAGGCTGCATAGAACTCTTCACTGAAACTTCATTCCATTGGCTTAGTAATTGGCCAGAGTCAATGGATGTTTATCGGTTATTTTACCTGGCCTCTCTAAGGCATTTGCCAGGAGTAGCCCACTCCCTTCTTGAAATATTGTCCTTCCTTGGCTTCCCTAACTAAACGTCTCCTGTTCTTCCTCCTGCCTCTACAACTACCTCCTTTAGTCTCCTCTGAAAACACTTTTTTCCCTTTTTGCCACTGAAGGTTGACTTCCTATTTCCACCCTCAGGCTTCCTCTCATGAAGCCTTTTATCTCATGCACAGCCCCCATCTTCACTCCCCTTACCTCAACCAGAACCAATATACGCAAGCCCCCCACATCTGTATCTACAGCCAGGACCTCTCTCCAATGCTTCAGACAGCCTGTGGTGACATCCCCTCGAGTATCCCTGCAGCATCTGTGACTCAACATGCCCACATCTTGCTGCCCTTCTTCTGTTTTACTCCCTGTCTCAGCAGGAGACCCATCTAGTCAGTCTCCTTGAAGCCCTTTGATAGATAATTCATTTTCTGAAGGATGAAACTCAAGCTCAGGGGCCTTCCTCATCTAGCCAGTATCTCTCCAGGTGTGCCTATCTTTCTAGCACAGTGTTTTTCAAACTACAATTATCAACCATGAGTGGCTGTGCCAAGGTATTTTTTCATTTGTTTGTTTTTTAAGAATAAGTTATAAAATTTCAGAGTGAATTCATGCAATAAAAGTCTTGTTTTCTGAAATGTGTGTGGGGGCGTATAAGTATACACACATAATCGTACTGGGTTACAATGTAAAGTGAATTTCATGCTGTGGCCACCATTCTGTCCCCTGCCTACTGTCCTTCCAGCTTGCTTCTCATCAATTGCTCTCTTGGCCACAGTCCAGTCACACGGAACTGCTCAAAGTTTCCTGAACCTCCTGGTTTCACGTCTCCATGCCCAGGAGCCTGCTGCCCTCTTACCCTATTTGCTTGGCAAACACCTACCAACTTTCTAGGACTCAGCTCAAGGGCCATCTTCTCAACAAAGCATCTTTTGATCTTTTTTCTTCCCAAAAACATTTCTCCCCCACCCCTTGGGAGATCCCTTCACTATACCAGAGGACATCAGCCTCCAGATTACTTCTTTCCCTCCCACCCACCCCCAGTTCCTAGACCTACGCCTCACATAGCAACTCTTATGACCTCTCCTCTCTGCTCTCCACATGTCTTTCATGCAAGGCTGCTCTGCCAGCCTGTAAGCTTCAAGGGCAGGCATCCCACCTTATTCTCTTTATGCTCCTGACACATGATAGGGCCTCAAAAAATCTTGTGAGATGAATACATCGATGCTGAATACTGCTTTATAGGTGTGAATGCATTTGATCCTCCCTATGAAGCAAATAGTATTGTCCCCACTTTGCAGATGAGAAAAAGTGAAGGTAAGCAACTTAACCCAAGTTACACCATTTGTGATAGCAGGAAGTCAGACATAGGACTATCAGGCCCCACTAGCACCCACTGTCTTTCACCATGCATAGTTTGTTTCCCAAGTGTTTATTTAGTCTCTCTGGCCAGGTGACAAGCAACCCCAGAGCAGGGACCATGCTGCCTGTGTCACTGCCACCACTGCCTGACACATCACCCTAGTTGGTTGGACCACCCCCGTCCCAGAGAGATGAATGGTGAAGTAAGCAAAAGGCCAAAGAGACAGGTGACACCACCCTCCCAAGAGACTGCACCTTCCCCAGGCCAACCCCCTCCCTCCCACTTACTTAGAGAATTCTGTTGCTGCTCCTGCGAAGTCAAGGATGCACGGAGGGTCTCCAGGCTACTCTGCACCTCCTGCATTTTCGCAGCCAGTGTTTGCGTTTTCCCTAAGTCCCCTTTCAACCTCTGAATCGCAGCATTGGCCTGCTGCAGTTTGCTCTCTAACACCTGAGTCTTGGACTCTAAGGCGGAAGCACCCTTCATTCCTTGTTTTAGGGTCTGTATCTCTTGGCTGTCATTTTTCAAACGATCATTTAACACCTGAATATTGAAAGTTAGGGCGTTAGTGTTCTTCAACTCTGTTCTTAATCCTTGGATCTGAGCATCTGCCTGCTCCAGGCGACCATTTGCCATTTGGGTCTGGGCAGCAGCAGTTTCCAAATCTCTTCTCAACAGTTGTATCTCATTTCCAGCCCTTTCCAAATGAACTCTTAATAACTGGATCTCAGTTCCCATGTTGTCTACACTGCCTTTGATGAGAGTCTGGGTCTGGGAGTTGAGATCATTTGCTTTCTGCAGGCTTCCCTTTAGATTCTGAATCTCCGCATTGGTTCCTTTCAAACTGTTTCTTAAAACCTCATTCTGGGCCCTTAAATCATGGACACTATCCAGATTGCCTCTTAAGACAAGGATCTGAGCATTAGCATTCTTTAAACTACTGTTAGCCAACTGGGCCTGGGCATTAGCCATTTCCAACCCTGCCTTCAGTGATTGAATTTCAGTGTTGGTATTTTCTAAGCTTCTGCTTAACACGTGGAGCTCAAAGCTGGTGTTTTCTAAACTGATTTTTAGGAGATCCTGGGTCTGGGAATTTAAAGCATTTGCCTTTTCCAGATCTCCCTTCTGTCTCTGGATCTCAGCACTGACCCCCTCCAAGGAACTCTTTAACATCTGGGTCTGGAGACTCAAGGTCCTGGCATCCTTTAGAGTGCCTTTTACCACCTGGATGTCTGCAGTGGTGTTTTTCAGATGACCACCGAGCATCTGGATCTGAGAACTGACGTTGTCCACCCTGCACATCAACATCTGGATCTCCATGTTCCAGGCACTGGAATTCTCCACATGGTCTTTAAACATCTGAATGGTTTCTTGCAACTCTGGAGAGAGGAGATGGAGAAGGCAGCCAAAGAGGCCCATTACATAGGGGAATATTAATTATGTGAGCCAACCAGAGTATTTACAAAATGTCCAAGGGGGATGTCTACGACACAGCCCTGAGTACCCCTCAAGCAGCCTGCTGTGCACTGCAGCCACCAAGACCCTAAATATGAGCCACTTGAAAATATGAGCCAAAACATGAAATAAATAAAGGCCTATCCCACATAAACTGAAGGGCAGAAAGATTAAAATACTTGCTTAGTGTCAACTAGCTACCATCAAGAGTCACACCTGTAAGGCTTGGATTGTTTTGCCAGTGTAATCGAACTTGAAGATAGTTGGTTATATCATTCAGGGCTGTTGAAGTTTGATTCCATTAGAATTTCACCATTAGAATGGTCATTACAAAAAAGAAAATTGGTATGAATAAAGCCCATCTTAGTCCTACGCTATATTTCTACACCAAGCATGGACCACAAACATAGGAATTTTCTGATCACAAAGTCCATGGGGAGTGGGGGAACAAAACAGAAACAAGCAAGCAAAGGAAAAATGGTGCTCTAGGAGGAAGCGCTCTAGTTAATCCGCAAGTTCTAGTGGAGGCCCTCCAGGTGATACTAGACCCTGGAGCTAAAATGGCTCTTTTCAAGGCCTAGCACACTCCATATTACAAAGGACAAGGGTCTCTACAGAACAGTTTGAGGGTATGAGAGATCTGAGTGAAAGGCCTTGGTGGCTTGGTCCCTGGGGTCATTCAAGAAAATTCTGTAGCCTCTTCTATCTACATGGTCTTTCCCACCAAGCCCATCTGCAGCTGCCTCTGGTCTTACTGACCCCCTTTGCTCTCAAGCTAAGACCTGATCTTAGATATTCACAGTCTTTAGCTCCTGATCCCAGCCTCCCCTCAGGAAAAGAAAGAAAAATCCAAGTAGGTAGAAACTCTGGAAGATTCCTGCCCTGTTCTTCATGCCCTCCCTAGGTAGGTGTGTGAGGCCTCAGCCCCTATGCTGAGGTGAGTCCAGGCAGAGCCTGGTGGCCTCTGAAGGTGAGGGAAATCTAGTCAAATATTCTGCCTGTAAAGATAGACAAATAGATCAACGGAACAAATTAGGAGATCCAGAAATAGACCCACACGTATATGAACAGTTGATGTCAATGAAGATACAAAGGCAATTTATGGAGAAATTATAATATTTTCAACAAATGGTGCTGAAACAATTGTATATGCACATTAAAAAAAAAAAAAAAACTCTGCTCTGGCTGGTATGGCTCAGTGGATTGAGCATCAGCTTGCAAACCCAAGTATCACTGGTTCAATTCCCAGTCAGGGCACATAACCAGGTTGCGAGCCAGGTTTCCAGCCAGGTCCCCAGCTGGAGGCAGGTGAAAGGCAACCATACATTGATGTTTTTCTCCCTTTCTTCCTCACCCCCCCCCTTCCCCTCTCTCTAAAAATAATGAATAAAATCTTTTTTAAAAACTTTTTAAAAAATCTCATGTACAAATTTTAACTTAAAATCAATCATAAACCTAAATGTAAAACCCAGAACAAAAAAATTTTCAGAAGAAAACAGGAGAATGGCATTGTGATCTAGGGATAGGGACAGATGAGGCCAAAAGCACAATCTATAAAGGAAAAAAATAGATAAATTAGACTTTATCAAAATTCACATCTTATTAAGAAAATGAAAAGACAAGCAAGGGACTGAGAGAAAATATTTGCAAATCATAAGACTAATAAAGGAGAAAAAAGTGCATACTATATTATTCCTTTTATGTAGAACTCTATTATAGCAAGTAGATGGGTGGTTGCCTAGGGATGAAGGGCAGGGGGAAGGTGGACAAAGGGCACAAGTAAATTTGGAGGAGGAAGATAACTATGTTCCTCATCTTCGTTGTGGTAATGTTTTCACAGGTATACACCTATGTCAAAACTATTAGCCTGTACACTTTAAATATGTGTACTTGATTATGTGTCAGTTATACCTCAATAAAGTTGTTTTCTTCAAAAACT
Organism: Noctilio leporinus; assembly: GCA_004026585.1. NCBI lineage: Eukaryota > Metazoa > Chordata > Mammalia > Chiroptera > Noctilionidae > Noctilio > Noctilio leporinus. Next base: position 28,285 of record PVIW01002492.1, on the reverse strand, counting down.
GTGCCTTTCTGTGAGGACAATAAAACTCAACACCTAGGAGTGTTAGGGGAGAGACTCATCCTAGGGTCTGGATGCCCAAATGCCCTAGCTGCCTCCCACCCAATCACCCACTGTGGCTACTCACCATTGGGTTCCACAGGTTCCGCAGGGAACTGCCCAGTAGTGTTGTCTCCCAGAAACGCACTGGAGTGGGCATACAATGCTGGCGTAGGTCCTGGTTTCTGCAGAACTGAGATACCCCATTCCTGGGTCAGCACCGTCCCTCAGCATGGAGCATGGGGGACAGGCTACCCCACCCCACATGAGGGTTCCAGAAGAGGGGAGATGGCACCAAGTACCCCTCATGGGCCTCTGTCTTAGGAAGCTCCCCTTGGTCAGTGCCCTTTGTGCAGGAAAGAGGGCGAGACAGTGGGATTCAGATTACAGAGCTTACCCACAACAAAGAGAGCCATGAGAGAAATGACAATGGTCATGACCAAAAATGCCAGGGTGGCGTGAATAAGCCTTTGCTTCTTGTGGGCAGCAGGAGCCACAGCCGAGGAGTCCAAGCCTGTGGGGGAGATGCCAGCGGTCACGGGGAGAATGTGGGCTGGACGGGGTCAGCCCCTTGGGCTTAGTCTCCTGGCCTGTCTGATGAGGGCAAGAACACCTGCCACACTTACTGTGGGTAAGGAAAATGAAGCCCTTTGAACAGTTCACCAGAGCTCATCAGGGGATATAGTAGCCACACAAAGGCTGAAGAAAGCGCGGGAGGCTACAGAACCTGGCCCAGGCAAGGAGGGCAACAGAAGTGTGGTCTAAACAGAAGAGAGGAGGGAGGGAAGAAGAGGAGGAGGAAGAGAGCAAGAACCCTGACCTCAGAGTCCCAGGGCCAGTCTTGCTCATGTCTCCTGACCAGGGCAAGACTTACAGCTCCTTGGGGCTGCTACCTCCTTCACCAACTGATAAGGGTCGGTCCTGGAGACTCCTCCTGCTGGGGTCAGTGACCCCTTGTTGGCGTCCTAAGAAAGTCTGTGCCTGGGAGCCTGTGGGCCGTGGAGCAACCCCAGCCTGCAGCCCCTAGGCCCTCATGGAGTCAATCCAGTGTGCAGAGGTGGGATTCAAAACCAGACCCCTTTGAATTCAAAGTTCATTCTTTCCCTCTCCAGGCTGCCATCCTCAAGAAAAAGTTCTGGGGGCTGAGACTGCGATGAGCCCATGAAGCCTGTGAGCCCTGGCCTGCCAGGAGTGGGTGAGAGAAATGGCGGAGGGCTGGGAGATAGGCAGACCAGTTTCTTGACTAGGGACGGGCTGGGCCCCCAGTTTTCTCACCTTGGTGATGCATGGAGATGGTCTGGTTATCTGTGTAGAAGCAGACCTTGTCACCATTCATCTCTGCTTTCTCCATCCTCCAGTGCTGCTCCCTGCCCCAGCCCCTGAAGGACTGTGCTGTGGGCCAGGAATGGTGGGAGGGAAGTTGAGGTACCCTGGACTTTTATGCTCTTTAGTAGGTCCTGACCACACCTAAGCTCTTCCTCCCTCCCCTGCTGACTCCACAGAAGCACCCCAGTTAGGTCCCTCCCCCAGGACGCCCAGGCGCCGGGCTGCCCAGGCCCTATCCTCTTCCTCTTCCCATCAGCACCAGTCCTCCCTCTTCCCCCAAACTTATCACCTCAGCATCTGCACCCCAGCACAGCCCCAAACACTAGCCTCTACCCCCAAATCACAAACATGTTTTACCAGCCACTTAAGAGGAGGTCAGAGGTTCCATCTCAGCTTTGCAGGGAAAAAAAAATCCTTGTGACCCGTGATTGACCTAATCCTAGCTCCGCACCTTCTCGGGGTCCCGCTGCCTACTTAGGACCGCACAACTGGCCTGGCTGGAAAGAGTCTGCAGGGGAATAAAAAGTATACCTGCAGCTTGTGGACCCAGACTAAGAAGACAGGGAAGTGAGGTGTCCCACTGGAGCTGTGTGAGCCTGAAGTCCCCATCCCTCTCGGGAAGGTAACCAGCAAAACAATCAATATTCCTGCTGGCTGGTCAAGGTGCCTCTCCCCAAGTCAGTTCTGAATATACTAGTAGATTCTTGTTCACATGACACAGCTCCAAGAGCCCAAGACATTTCCTGAGTAATAGGAGGGTTCTTTGTTATTCATAACAAGTCCCTTTCACCTACACTTGAGTTTATGCTAGTAAAGTGACTCAGCGTGGACTCCTAGATGGCCTCAGGATAGGAGCAGGTCCCAGAAAGACCAAACTCCCACCTTTCCAGCCCTACCCTTGCCCCTGCCCTTCAGGTAAGAGAGAAGGGCCTGGAAATTAAGTTCTAGAAGCTCACAAACAATGAGAGGAGTTTGAGGAGCTTTCAAGGAGTTTCCTGGTTGGTGAACACATCCATGTGCCTGGAGAGTACTGTATGTACCTCAACTCCACAGGGAAAGAGGTGCTTGTGCTCTAGACCGATCCTGACCACACTCTATGTACCTCTTCCTCTGAATTTTTATCATAACCTATAATCATAACTATAGTGCTTTCCAGAGTTCTGAGTCATTCTGGTGAATTATTGAACATGATAAGGGTCATGGGAGCCCCCAGAGTTGCAGTCAGCTGGGCAGAAGTGTAGGTTTCCTGGTTGCATCTGAAGTTGGATCAGTCTTGTGGGGCTAAGCCCTTCACCTGTGGTGTCTGCACTAACTCCTGGAGTGAGTATCAGAATTAAACTGAATTGTAGGACACACAGCTCAGGTGTCAGAGAACTGGCTAGCATCAGAAAACATCACATGATTGGTGTCAGAAGTGATGTCAGAAAACACCTAATAGGACCCACCTTGACCCAAGATCTCACTTCTAGATGATGAACCCCTGTGTTAATCAGGTTGGAACACTCAGAAGGACTGATGGATAAGCCAACATACTGGTTTCAGTGAGGCTCAGAACTTCCAGGAGGAGCAAATACTGCTTCAGGGGTTCCTTCAGCTTGCAGACCTAGGCTAAGAAACAGGGACATGAGGCATCCCACTGGAGCTGTGTGAACCCAAAGTGTCCGGCCCCTTACAGGGGTAACCAGCTAAACAGAATCAATATTCCTACTAGCTGTTCGAAGTCAGTTCTGCCAGATTCTTAATCCTTGATCTCCCATTACATTAGATCATTATAATCTTATAGAAATAGATCATGTTTTCTTTAGCTCATAAAAATCTAAGTACACAGAAATAGCCTAAGTGCCCATTAGAGCATGAATGGATCAAAAACCTTTGATACATTTACACAATGGAATACTACATAGCAGAAAGAAAGAATGAACTCCTACCTTTTGCAACAACATCGATGGACCTGGAAAGTATTATGCTTAGTGAAATAAGCCAGTCAGTGAAAGACAAATACCATATGATCTCACCCATTACAGGACAATAATGAACAAAACAAACAAGCAAAACAGAACCAGATACATGAATACAATGAATAGACCTTCAGTGGGCAGAGGGAAGGGGGAGGAGGGAGGTGGGAGGAGTAGGCAAAGAAGGGGAGCAGTTTAGTCAAGGAACTAGCATGGAAGAACCATGGACATGGACAACAAGTGGGATTGACTTTTAGGGGGAGTGGGTGGGTTGGGAAGGGGAGAGAGGGGAGGGGAAATGGGATGGATGTAATACAACAACAATAAAATTAAATTTGAAAAATAAATAAATAATCTAAGTGATAATAATTGTCCCCCTATCACACCAGCAACCCATTTACAAGATGTCAATTACAACCTTGCAAGTGGCTTGTTCTACCCACAATGTGTTGCTTTTTCCTACTTTCACCTTTAGTTCCTATGTCCTGTTCCCATGGCTTTTTCTCAGATCTTGGAGTCAAGGCCTCCCATAGGTCTGAGCACTAACTGAGAAGCCTGCAGCCCAGTCCAGTGGTGGATCAACCACACTGAGGCTGAGCCAGGAGAGCAGTTGTGGCCCAAAGCCCATGTCATAATGTCATGCATGGCTACTGTCAGTTTGGCCATCAACTAGCCAAGTACACAACTGATCTGCAGGGTGAGGACACCCAATTTCTGACGCCATGACTTTGATTGTGTGTGTGTATGTGAGTGTAAGGCAGAGCCACCATCAGTTGGCCAGTTACCTCCTAGCCATGAAAGCAGACCTGAGAAGGAAGGACACAGGAGGAAAGTGAGGGCATCCATCCATTACTGGAGAAGCCAACAGTTCTGCCTGAGACCCCAGAGCATCTGCCAAGCCCCTTTCCCTCTGCATGGGGGCAGGGGTGGGGGCGCTGCTGGAGGTACCTCCTCAGAGGCCCAGTAGAGACCCAGGGGTGGTGGCAGAAAAGAAAGTCATGCCTTGGTTTCTATTTCCCCATACATGGAAAGGGCCCAGGCCCGGCCCACTCAGGAGCTGCTTCCTCCTAATGCCTGAGAAACTGAGGGAGCCTCAGAGCAGGCCTTTGGGGATCCCTTGCTCAGCTGGAAGGGGGGATCCTGAGCCAGAAGAGGGACCTAGTCCTCCATACATGGTGAGCTCATAGGTGTGATCAGCAGCACTCCTCTTGCACCTTCTTCCCTGGTCCCGTTCCCCCAAACTTCTGGCTCCCAGTCCTTACTTCTCCCACCTGCCAGCAGGAAAGAAATGCCAAGAGGCATTTCTCTGCAGAGGAGTCTCTCTGTTTCCTAGCCAGGAAAAAATCAAACGAACATTTTATACATTAATATCAGAACCACTCATCAGCCAGGATCTCTTACACATTGATTTTTGCTGTCCCTAGTAGAGGTTACAGGGCATGCTCCTAAACATGCAGACCCCAAGCTCCAGGCACTCCAGAAGGTGTCCAATCATCTATGTGAACCCCTAACAACATAGGGTGGGCACCTGCCTTCCGGAGAGTGGCTAGATTTGGCAATTAGTCTTCTCACGGTTCTCCCTGCCTGTAGTCTTGTCTGCCTCAAGTCCTGTCACCAAACTGCAGGCATAATGATCCTTTTCAAAAACCAATTAGGTGAGCACATGTACACTACGTAGACCGCTCAGCCAGGAAGAAGCAAAAACACCCAATTGCAGCATCATCCACATCTTGGTTTCTAATATCATTCTCAAAACAAACAAACAAACCAAACCCCAAACAAACAAAAACAAAACAAAACAAAAACAGGCCTTTTTGGTGAAATGTCTGATTCTAGGACTGGAGCAGGAAATCTACAAAATGGTCCTAGAGTGTCTTGTACTTTCAGAAAGTAAAGAGGTGCTTTTTAAAAAAAAATTACAAAAATATGTCAAACGAATACAAGAGCCAAATGAAATAGCTCCTAGTGGCCAAAGCTGGAAGAACTTGATCAATAAAATATATATCCAAATTGTAGCCAAAGTATACAATCTATGAATTTATAGTGAAATAAATAAATAAATTTCCCATGCAGAACAATTTCAAATAATTTCTGTAGGTACCTCATCCTTAAAAAGTAGAGCACAACTTTCACTCCGTAAGTGTAAGCTGCACACCGTGACTGCTATGGTCTGAATGTCTGCGCTACCCTCCAAATTCATATGTTAGAATCCTAACCCTCACTGTGATAGTATAGGAAGTGGAGTCTTTGGGAGATAATGGTCATGAGGGTGGTATTCTCATGATGGGAATTAGTGGTACCCTCATGAAGAGGGCCCCAGAGAACTTGCTTGCCCCTTTCACCATGTGAGGACACAAGAAGTCCACAACCTGGAAGACAGTACATTGCATTGAAGAAAAAGGACCCTGAGGAGGGGTGGGCCATTCTGCTGAGCCCACCCCTGTGCTTCCACTCTGCTCCCTCCTGTCTGCTGCTGCCTGAATCCCTGCCTCAGCCACTGGACTGGGATTTGAATCCAATCCCTGGGAACAGGGTCTCTAACAAGAGTGGGAAACCTGAGGAATTCCCCCACCCCTTAAGAGTGAAGCCAGAGAACAGAACATGGTCCAGTGAACATCTGAGAGGAAAGACCGCTGAGAATGTCATGACACTTAAGACCTCCCTCTCCTTCATCCTAGTAAAACCAGGGATAAGCACTGCTCTTATTCTGTGGCTGCAATTCCCTGGAAATATCCCAGAACATCATATCTAGCAAAGCAGATGGCTTTCCCTACACATTCACCTCTATAACCAGGAACAAAGTGTGCACACAGAGGAAGACTTTACTTAGGCAGCATTTTATTCTAATGAGGCTTGGAGGTGAACCCACAGGTACTGAGGGCCACTTCTTCTGCATGGGGCCAGGGAAGGGAGGAAATGCAGAAGAAAGAGGATGTGCAGGGCAGCGAGGCAGAGGGGCTGGTCTCAGAGTCTACCAATCGGATGCTGATCTAGCTCTAAAGGAAACATGTTTCCAGGTCAGTCCCTGATCTGAACTAGCTGAGCCTGTCCCAGATAAGAAGGAGCTCAGACCTCAGAGGATGTGATAAAGAGGATGATGGTCACTTGTAATGGACAGAATCCCCAAGGGCAGAACTCTTCCCAGAAAACATGACCATCTGAGCAGGCAGCTAGGAATTTGAGGCATCGGCTAGAAAAGTGCTGAGTATCAGTATCAGGAGAATCGTTTGAGTGACTGAAGCAACTTTCATGTGATGAGGCTTCCCAGAAGGGACTCAATTAGTCTCCCGGTTCTCCTTGCCTCTGGTCTTACCTCTCTGGAGTCCTGTTGCCATACTGCAGGCATAATGGTCCTTTCAAAAACATTTAGGTATGCACACATACATCACCTAGCTCAGCCAAGAAGAAGAAACAAAACCCCAGTAGCAATGGCAACCAGATCTTGGAAAAGCTCCAGGGTGTTGCTCCTATTTATGGGTCCTGATTCACCTCACTGAGGTAGTTTAAACTTTTTTTTTTTTTGTATGAAATACCTTTTGCATTTATTGAGCCTAAGATAGACATTTTTTCATCTTTTTTTTTAATTTAATTTTATTGTTGTTGTATTACATCCATCCCCTTTTTGCTCCCCTCTGTCCCCCTCCCCACCCACCCATTCGCCCCCAAAGTGAATCCCACCTGTTGTCCATGTCCATGGTTCCTTTATACTAGGTTCTTGTCTAAACTGCTCCCCTTCCTTGCCTCTGCCTCCCCCCTCCCCGCAACCCCCTTACTCCTGATCACTGCAGGCCTATTCACTGTATTCATATATTTGGTTCCATTTTGCCCAAAGAATCCTGAAACACCAATTCATAAGAACCTATGTTCATAGCAGCACTATTTAAAATAGCCAAGTGCTGGAAACAGCCTAAGTGCCCATCAGTGGATGATTGGATCAAAAAACTTTGGTACATTCACACAATGGAATACTACACAGCAGAAAGAAAGAAGGAACTCCTAACCTTTGCAACAACATGGATAGAACTAGAAAGAATTATGCTTGGTGAAATAAGCCAGTCAGTGAAGGACAAATACCATATGATCTCACCCATTACAGGACAATAATGAACAAAACAATAAGATAGTTTGAACTTCTAATCCTCTCCACCATCCCCTCCCATTTTAACCCCAGGCCTCCTTTTCACTTCAGCTGCATCTATGAGATCGCAGAACTTCCAGCCAGGGCAGACAGATACCAGATGTTTTGGGGACAATTTTGAAGCAAGGAAAATTAAGGTGCAAAGTCACCTTGGAGTATGGAGGATGAAGTGGCACTTCCTTGACTTTGGCACCTACTAGAGCTCCAGGTGCCAGATTGGGGCCAGTCCTATCATGGTCCTGATGGGATGTAGGGACGTTTACAGATGAAAAGGAACTTATTGTCGCAGGAAGCATCATTCCATGACTGAAGTGAGGGCATCTTTATATTGGCACAGTGTTCATTGTTCCCAGTATTGTTGGGCTCGCCTGGAATCCAGAACCTACCGAAGTGGGGGAGGGGCAGAAAAACTTATTTCCAATGAAGAAATGAGTTAACTTCCACTCCAGCTTTGGCCCTAGATGATAATGTCACAGGAATTTGAACCCAGGCTTGAGAGAAAGGGAATTGGTAAACTGTCAACCTCTAAGTATGCAATCACCCCCAAATTAGGTATGCACACATACATTACCTAACTCAGACAAGAAAAAGCAACAACACCTCAAAAGCAGCAGCACCCAGATATTTATAAAATTCCAAGGTGCTGCCAGCCCATTTCTATCAAGTCTGTACACAAACCCATGATGCTGATTCCTAGACTTAGACCAGGCCTCTCACCTAAGCTGGCCAGCTACACTGTCAAACTCCAGGGGGTTTGTAGAGGCCACAGATTTGTCCCCAGTCCCACAGCCAATTAATGGCAGAAGTGAGCTGGACTCTGGTTAAGGGCTCCTGCCACCCATGGACAGAGAAAACTCACAAACCCTGTAGTCAGGGGGGGAATAGCACCCCACCTTCTACCCTAGAACTGACACAAAAATGTTAGGGTGGGAAGGAAAGGTCTGGGGAGCTTACTTCATACTCTGGACCTTGTTGAATGGAGTGTCATCTACCCAGTACCAGTCCCCATCAGTCCCTGCTTTGGTCAGGCCGATCCAGTAGGAAACTCCACCTGCTGTCTTATACAGAAACTCCTGCGAGGAAGACAGAATGAGCAGAGTTAGAGCATCTTTCTCTCTGGGTGTTCTTTGCCTGTCCTCAGTGACAGCCTCTGTACCCCCAGGCACAATGCACCCTGACATTTCTCAAGCTTCTTCCTGTCCCTGCTCAGAGCCCAGAGTACATCTTCCAAATTCTGGTTTATCTTTGCCATACAACTGACAGACTTGGGATCAGGCCTTTTGGCCTCTCAGGAAGCAGATGCTGGAGCACAAGAAAAAATTTGTTAAACCCCAGAGCACGGACCTCAGAAGAATGGCCCAAATAATAATACGTAAATTGAGCAAGCACTAAATATGTACAGGACATTATACAGTTATACAACCTTTACTTGTGTTTATAAAGATTTTATTTATTATTTCCAGAGAGAGGGGAAGGAAGAGAGACAGAGAGGGAGAGAAACATCAATGTATGGTTGCCTTTCACCTGCCTCCAGCCACGGACCTGACTGGAGACCTGGCTTGCAACCTGGTTATGTGTCCTGGTTGGGAATCGAACCAGCAACCTTTGGGTTTGCAGGCCAGCACCTTATCCACTGTGCCATCAGCCAGGGCTATTTTATTTTATTTCATTTTATTTATTTTTTGAGGCAGGTACTATTATTACTTGTGTTTCCTCTGGGACCAGGTAGAGACAGAATTGGGACTTGACTCTAACCCCAGAGCCCATGCTCTTACTTGCACAACTCCTCCCAGATGGAAGGACTTGTTCAATTTTCTGCCTCACCAGGTTGGAGACTTCTTGGGTTGTGTAGTATTGTTAATGCTGTTTACAATTATTTCTGTTTTCTGGGCACCCAGGAAGATGGTGCCTCCCTACTCTCTTTGAAGCTGGGAGCATTCTTACCTCATTTGCTTTACAAAGGAAATGTAAGTAGAGGAAATATCTGTTATTTCCACGCAGAGACTACACACAATCTGCCATGTTTCCTTTTCCTGCCTCAGCAATTGTGGAAACATACATGAAATCTCCTTTGGCCTAGATCACAGGTGGCAAACATAATGTCCATGGGCCTAATCCTTGTTTTTTTCTGGCCCGGCACCTTGTTTCACTGAACTGTTAAGGAATACTTAGATTTATACAGTCCTAAAATTACATTTGGCCCTTTGAAGACAACTGTGAGGCTGATGTGGCCCCCAGTGAAAATGAGTTTAACACCCCTGACCTAGATCCTTGAGTAACTACAATAAGCAAAATCCCTTGTTGGCCCTTGTTAAACACATAGTATAAGTGAGAGGTAATCCTTCATCATTAGGTCACTGATATTTGGAGATTTTCATCACTGCAGCATAATCTTGCCCATCCTACCTAATACACCTACTAATACAACTTCTTTCTAGAGCCCACGGAAACAGCACTCACCTGTTCACTCTCTGAGGTCACTGAGGTCAGCTGTGAATTCCTGGACATGCAGGATTGCTGGGCACTGTACCAGGTCTTTGGGACATAAGAAAAGTAATAGAAGTTCCCTTTGAAGTACTTCCAGCCTTGAGAAACCATCTGTAGAATGTCACCTGGAGAACAAGGGTGAAAGGTGAACACTGCCGTTCCTGTGTCCTCTGGGTGGGCAGAGCTGGGCTCTGGGGTCCTTGGGGACACTCTTTCAGATCTTGAAAGTCTAAGATTACTAGTCTCTGGGCTCAGAGAGGAGAGAGTGAGATCAAGAATCTGTCTCTCATGAGAGAGAAGCAATTCCTCACCAGCGATCAAAAGTGGCTGACAAAGGTCGCTGGTTCAATTCCCAGCCAGGGCACATAACCAGGTTGCAAGCCAGGTCTCCAGCCAGCTCTGTAGCTGAAGGCAGGTAAAAGGCAACCATACATTGATGTTTTTCTCCCTCTCTGCCTCGTTCCCTCCCCCTCTCTCTGGAAATAATAAATAAAATCTTAAAAAAAAAAAAAAAAGTGGCTGAGACACTAGGCTCTGGGTAAGACCCTTAATGAAAAATAGCTAGGTTTGGGCCAGGGCAGAGACTCTCTAATGCTTTTATATTCTGTGCCTTTGTATGTGAGCTAAAGCTGGTTCCCGGTCCCTTTTCTCCTGAAAAGTCCCTAAGTCCTCCCCAACCCCAATGCAGAGCCCTCTCTTCTTAGCTTTCCAGCCATGCCTGCCCTAATCCTCTTCCACTTCCCTCACACACACCAGCCCAATGGCCTCATGCCTGAGACTGGCAAGGTCCCATGGACCACTTGCAACATTCTTTTCCCAGTCACTTACTTTGTTGTTTAAGTAACTTGCTGATATCCTCCAAACTGCTCTGGAGTCCACGGACCTTTGCATTCAAAGCACTGGCTTTATCCAAATCACTTTTTAACTCTGGGATTCTGGCATTCAAATTATAGACTTCCTCCCAATTTCTTGTTAACATCTGGATATGTGCATTGGCTTCCTTCGCACCAGTCTCCAACTTCTGGATCTGAGAATGCACATGATCCAGGCTAGCATTCACCATCTGGACCTGAATGCCAGCTTCCTCCACGCCACCTCTGTTCCTCTTAATTTCAGAACTCAGGGTGCTGATGTTGTCCACGCGATCTTTTAGCAACTCAGCATTGGCCTTTACATCTGACAGTGTGCCCATAAACCAGGGATCTGGATTTGTAAAAAAGTCAAGAATTTGGTCAAGGGGATCCCTAGGGATGGAAGTGGGGTGTTTTTAGAATGATAAAAGGAAGGGAAGGAAGAGGACAGGCTCAAGCTTCCCAAAGACCCAACCCAAGGAGTTATTGCCTACCCTACATTCATTCATAATCTATATATTTATTCAACAAAGACAGTGTGCCAAGAATTCTGGTTGATGCAGGTAATACAAAGATTGATAAACACAGGCTTTCTGTTAGAGGGACCTCACAGGCAAACAAGCAGGGATTAGAACCCAGTCCTAAATTTTCTTTGCATGTTCAAGGCACATGTGGTAAAGCGATGACCTCAACTACCCCTTTGACACCCTCCCCACATCCCTTTGGGACCTGTCACTTGATTTCAGAGACTCCTGTTGTGATTATCCATGAGGGTAGTACCACCCTTCTCACATCGGCCCACAGGCTCTTTTTGACAATGCTGGGAGCCAGCCATGCAGACCTCTAGTCTGGGAGTGACTTCTCCAAAGAACATGGAAAAGGAGAATTATGAAACCATTTCTTCTCTCCCCTTGTCCCTCCCACTGTCACACTCTGATCAGGCCACAGGTTTGGTGTCAGAGGAGAGACCAAGAAGATTCCAAGGAGAGGTGACTCTACTCAGAGGCTCCATGTCTGAGATCAAATATGTCCCAAAGCCAGGAAGGGAGAAGACAGATGTTCCACTCCTCTACCTTCTGCAGTGGCTCTGCCAACACCAGAAGCCACAGGCCTTGGCAAAGCAGGGAGAAGGAAAAAGATAAGTCACACATCCAACAAAGAAGTAGGAAGGCTCCCTTGACTTCATCTTCATGGGACCAGGAGAATGAGGAGAGCGTGAAGGGGCCCTGGTGAGGGGAGGAACCAGGGAGACTTGTTGGCTTGTTGGCCAGGCTCTCCATGCATCAGTTGGAGCTGAGGGTACAGTTGAGAATCCATTCCTTGTGAGGTCAAAAAACGTCTCATTCACTGTTGGGGCCTGTCCACAAGGCTCTGGATCAAAGGGACACAGAGCTCAGAGAGAGAGGAGAAAATGACACAGGATAAAGAAATAGGTGAACATTTCCTGGGAACAAGAGTGTGCCTTTGAGTGCAAGCATGCAAGTGCTGATCCCATTCAGAAAAACCTCCTGGAACTGGGAAAGAAAGCACAGCAGCTTGCTTTTCTGAGGACAGGAGCCCTGTGACTGAACACAGAAAGAGGCAAGTGAAATAAGGCAAATGAAAAAGCCCTTGACAGGAGAAGCCACTGGGAAAAGAAGAGAAGCCTCTTTTCCTGGAAAGCAGGGAAGAGGGTGTGGATGTGGAAGAAGCTGGCCAGCTCTGGCACAGATGACTAAGCCGGAGGACTCACAGAGAATGGCCTGCAGCAGGACCAAGGAGAGCAGGACCAGCATCAGGATGAAGACCGCAACCCGGACTGTCCAAGGCTTCCCTGGAACCAGAGGCGAGCCCATCTTGGGAGGAGGCTCTGTTGGAAGAAGAAGAGAACATTTGTTGAAGGGCCGGCACATGGCAGGTTGGACACAGAGCCCCGAACAGGCTCTGAGCAGGGACTGGTGCTTGCCTCGGGGCCAGAGGGAGATATTCTGCTTATCGACAGTGAAGTGCGCATCAGGGACCTCACTCTCTGCAGCCTTCATCCTGCACCCTCACGTCTGCAGCCCAGGTGCTTCTGGACAGCTGTCTCCCCAAGGAACTTTTATATCAAGGAAAAGGGAAGTGAGGACCATGAAAGGTCATCATGTAATCCCCAAGTTCCACTTTCCTGACTTAGACACCTTTCCTGTTCTAGGCCACAGCTCTGTGCTCTTCTCCAAGTCTGAGCTTTCGGGAAGAGGTCACTTGTCTCCTTCTTTGACAGGTCTGCGACATAGACACTTTAACCATCTTGTCTCAAGGCTGTCCCACTTCTTTAATTTCCTCATCCATCATCCATCCCCCATCTATTTATCCCACAAATGCATATTGACTGCCTTCTAAGTACCAGGCACTGCACTAGGACTGGGCCACAAGGATGAATAAATCACAGCCTATGTACTCAAGCACTTCACAGTCTGAAAGGAAAGATAGATCTGAGCAAATAAATTAAAATACAGGGTGATGATTATAACAATGTAAGAATGTGCACAGTTGAAAGGAAGCACAGAGAATGGAGTAATGATAAAAAAATTCCAGGGAGAGCAATTAGCATATTGAAAAGTATAGGGAAATAAGACAGCAAGGAGTGTCTGGCAAACTGTAAGTAGTGTGGTGGTATTGGAACAGAAAGCCTATGACAGGAGTGGGGAGAGCTGGGGCTAAAGAGGAACCTGAGGTCAGACCATAAGGATCCCCTTGGATCATGTTAACAAGCTTAAACTCTGGCTTATAGGTGTATGGAGCCAATGAAGGACTTTAGACAGGAGAGACAAGGACAGGACAATGTCGAAACATCATTCTGAGCATGGTGAGAAGCATAGCTTAGGGTATGGAAAGCCTGGAAGCAGGGAGACCAGTAAGGAAATCACTATGATCATTTCTAGTTTCTGTTATTATGGCATTTTAGATGATACAGTAAGTAACCCTTTATAAAATGTGGGGCTTGGATGTACAAAATGTCAATATAAGACTTGGGTTCTCCTCCCTGCTTCCTGCATTTGTGAGCTTCTTAAACTGGGGAGTCTCAGCAACATCAGACCAGAAACTATTCTTTCATATGTAGGAAGTTCCTCATATGTAGGAGTTCCTCAACCCAGAGAAGAGATTATTTGGGGCTCAAAGAAAGACTAAGATTTCTCCTGGGCAACTTTCCTTATTTTGAGGCCAGCCAAATCTGAGAAATATTGAACATAACAGATTCTACACAAATATTTCTTGGAAGGTAGCAAAGAGACAAAAGAAAAGAGGAAGGGAACGAGGGAAGGAAAAAGTAAAGGAAGTCAGTCCAGAGAATGGATGGATGGATGGATGGATGGATGGATGAAAGGATGGAAGGCTAATGAATGGATAGATGATGGATGGACAATCAAAGGGTGGGTGGATGGGTGGATAGATGAATGAATGGATGGATGACTGACTGGGTGAATGGATGAATGGTTGATGGATGGATGTACCTGTCCACTGACTATGTACCAATCACTGGGTGGATACATGAAAGATAAATGAATGGGATAATTGGTGACTGATCATTCCGTAAACCTTACACCCATAGTCTGTGGACTGGGATCTGTCTTCCAGAAGCTTCTTCCCACTGCTTCCAGACATTCTCATTCACTTCCATAGCAAAGGCACAAGTGGAGTGTGATTGACACCTTACCCAAAATGCAAGAAAAACTCTGGCCATAGGACCAGAAAGGTAGCCCAGCCTTGCTGAGGCTGAGCCGGTGGAGCTTGATGACTGAGTGGCGTCAGGGGCCCAGGTAGGAAGAAAGCTGTCTAAACTTTCAGGGGATATGTGAGAAGATCCTACGTCCCTGCTCAGCCCAGCTCTGTCTACTCAGCCTATAAGCCACTTGCTGCTCTCTCTGGCTAAGCCTCAGACTGGAGCTGCTTCTCTGACTGGATGAGGTGACTCCACACCACACTTCCCAAGTGCTGAAAAGGAAGCTGGGTCACAAGATGGTGTCCCATTCATCCTATCTCATCTCCTCCCTACCAGCATTTGGTCTACAGCTTCCAGGACTGCTATTTGTCCTACCCTTTGACATCAGGTAATCACACAAACTGAAGGCCTCACACTAACTCACTGCCTGTCTCTGAACACTTATAACTGTACCCACTTTTTTTTCAGGCTGCTCATCTAGTGGCTGAGCCTTGGTTCCCGGTAGAACACATTCTGCTCCTGGATTCTCATGCTTGGTACTCAGTCTAACTCCAGAGTCACCTCAGCCCTTCTGCTCCTGGCTCCTGGCCCTACCTTCACAAAGCATCATAGTCCAGGGCCTGGGAGTGGAAAAAATTCCAGTTTACTCAAGACCCTTGTAGAAGGTGCCTTGGGGTCCAGGTTTCCTCCAGAGGCATTTGAGGGAGAGAAGCAGGCATACAACACAACTTGGGAGCATCTGACCCCTTCCCTCTTTATCAAAAAGTTGACTTTTCCCAAACTTCTGCTGGTTGCTAGCATGAGCCATTAATGAAACATTCATGTGTCCTCTTAGTGGTCCCAGGAAAGGATCCAGGAGCTTCAACACACTGACATCCACTGTGGAAAAAGGGGCTGGGGTTGGGGAGCATTTATCCAAGTGATAGACATGGAGGCCTCAGATAGCTATTTTCCTGATCACTAGGCACAATGTTGACCCAGCATGAGGAAGTTAAACATGAAGCAACCAGAATCCTAGGTTGTGGGCCCTGTGGAATCTCAGAGACAGTGGGTGTAAAAGTCCCATACAGAGTTTCATTTCCCACTTGCAGGGAAAAAGTGAGTCACATGCTAGTTTCCTATGACCATCCTCATTTCCAGGTATTTACTGCACCTGAGGCTCTCTCCTATGCATCCCTCTGAGTGCTCTACCTGGCCCCTGGCCAGATGGCCTGGAAGGAGGAAGGATAGAACAGGAGACAAGTGCCTCAGTCATGCTTTCCAGCCAGAAATGTGAGTAGTTATCCTATCACTCGGGAGATACTAGGTCTTTTAAACAGAGGGGGAACTTTGGGCCAGACAAGGAGTGACCAGAAATCACTGCTATGTTGACAGAAAAGGACACCCAAGCTCATTTTTCTGCTTCCCCATGGCCATGCTCCTGAGGTTTTAAGACTATCTCTGGATAAGGGTGGAGGAAGGAAACAGTTGGCCCACTTTTCCCCCTTCTCTAGTTGGGACCCACCTTATGCTTCAAGGTTGATCATGAGCATATTCAATGGGAGTAGAAGAGAGGCAAAGCAACTAGAGCAGACAACAAACCAGGGAGAGAGGAAGAGGGCAAGAGGGGAAGAAGGGATGGGGAGCAGAAGGGAGAGGGAAGAATAGTTATGAAATGAGAAAGGAGTCATTACAGCTGGTCAGGCTGGTCCACAGGTCTCAGGGAAGACTTGCATATGATGTGATGGGGGATTTGACCAGCAGACCTCAGATAATTAAAATGTTCCATACCATACTCTGGATGTTTGCTCTGGGAATAGCAGATAGTACAGAGACACCAAGAAGAAAGGAGTGGTTGGTAGGATGATTTATTCATCCATCTCTCTAAAATGCTGCCACTGCCCCAGGTGCAAGGAGAAAGACAATCATAGACCTTGCCTTCGGAAATAGTGTTTCTCTTGTGGAAAAATAATTTTTTTAATTCTTTGAAGAAGGAAAGACTCTCCCAAGATTGAAAGGACAAAGAACATTATAGAAGGCCACCCAAACTTAATATAGTGAGGAAGTGTTGTAGACAGGATGCTGGCCACCAAGCTGTTCATATCCTAATCCCTAGGACCTGAAAATGTATTGCATTACATAGGAAAATGGAATGAAGGTTGCTAATCAGCTGACTTTAAGACAGAGAAATGATCCTGGATTAACTGGGTGGGCCCAATGTAATAGTCCTTGACCTAGAAGTAGGAGATTGAAGACTCAGTGTCAGTGATGGGATGTGATAAAAACTCAACCTGCTGCTGATGGCTATGAGCCAAGAAATGTGGGGGTTGAAAAGGAAGAATAGTTTCTCAAAATAAAAAGGAGATTCTTGCCATCATAAATGAGCATGGGGCCCTGGCTGGTGTAGCTTAGTGGGTCCTGCATTATTGTCCTGAGAGCTAAAAGGTCCCCAGTTACATTCCTGGTCAGAGCACCTGCCTGGGGTACACACCAGGTCTCCAGCTAGGGTTGAACAAAAGGCAACCAATCGATGTGTCTCTTGCACAATAAGGTTGCTCTTCTTCTCTTTCTCCCTCCCTTTCCCTCTCTAAAAATAAAAAATTTTAAAGCATACTAAGAAAATGAATTAGCAGTTAGAATATGCTCCACCTAGATCTTATGAATACCAGATTTCAAATCTTCCACACAAAGAAGATTTTTCTGCCACTTGGAGCATAATATATAATTCCCCAGGGGAATTATAGGGAAGGGGTGAGAAGGAAAGAAGGGAGGACAATGAGACAAAAATTCAAGTTCCTCCCTCGTACTTTTAAGACTAAGCTGAACCTGAGGAAAGGAAGGAAAGGTATTTTGTTTAAGGTATTTGTACATGGCTTTGGCAAGATGGCCACTTAACTATGTTTTGTCTTCCAACCCAAGAACATAGACTATCTTTCCATTTCTTTGTTGTCGTCTTCAATTGCTACAACAATATTTCGTCATTTTCAGTTTATGGGTCTCTCACATCTTTGTTAAGTTTATTTCTAGGTATTTTACACATTTTATTGCAACAATGACTGTTTGGGGCCTCCTGTTCTCCTTTTAAATGGGAATGTTTATTGGGTGATTCTATCCCTGCTCTACACATTGGAGGTGAGTGTGTGGTGACAGGGGGAAGGAAGGCACCTCCTTTGTTCCATGGGTCTCCAGGGTAAAAGGAGCTACATCCAGATATGACATAGAATACAAGATTCTGGAATTGTGGCTTGATGCCCTGATAGGGGGTCTAAGGCAGGAGTGTATTTTGCAAGTGGGAGAGTCTTGAATAATTGTGTCCAAGAGAGGCAGACTGTTAGATGAAGGAATAAATGAGCTAAATGTGATACATACAAACAATGGTGTATTATCCAGCCTTAAAAATGAAGAAAATTTTGACATATGCTACAGCATGGAGAAATTTTGAGGGCATTATATTAAGTGATATAAGTCAGCATTAAAGGACAGTTATTGTATGATTCCACACATATGAGGTATATAGAGTGGTAAAATTCATGGAGATAGAAGGCATAATGGTGGTTAGCAGGGGGAGAATGGAAAGTTATTGTTTAATGCATACAGAGTTTCAATTTGTAAGACAGAAAGACTTCGGGATATGGATGGTGGTAGTGGCTGCACAGCAAAGAGAATGTACTCAATGCCAAGGAACTGCATACTTAACACAGGTAGCATGGTACATTTTGTGTGCATTTTACCACAATTTTTTAAAAAAGTGTTATTGAGGAAGGGGAAAGATATCCACATCCAAATCCCTGGAACCTAGAATGCTATAGCAAATAAATAAATAAATAACTTTGCAGATCTGATTAGGTTAAGGATCCTGAGATAGGAAGATTATCCTGGATTATCCAAGTGGGTCTGAAAAGCAATCAATGTTTATCCTTATAGGAGCTAGGAAAAGAGAGGTTTGAACACAAAAATAAAGGAGAAGACAATGACACAAGGGAGGCAGATACTGAAATGATGTGGTCAGGGACAAAAGAATACTGGTAGCCACCAGAAGCTAGAAGGGTCTCCAGAGAGAGCAGGACTGAGCTATCTTGAATTTTGGTTCTTTGAAACTGATCATAGCCTCCAGAACTGTGAGTTTTTATTCTTTTAAACCTGGAAGTTTGTGGTAGTTGTTATAGCAGTTATAAGACACTAATATGGTGACACTCTAACAGGGAAAACTAAAGTAGGAAAAGGTTTCAGCATGGGATAGAAATAAAAAGTTTTATTTAGACTTATTATTTCTGAGGTGCATAGTAGACATTTGATAATTTGCATCAAGTAAACAAGGCAAGCAATGGAGCTAGGTGCAATTCCTAAGGAGAGAGCATAGCAGGCAGGACAGCAGGGACCCAGCTTGTGCTCACAGTATGGAAACTATGTGGAGGTTGAGAATCCTACAAAAGAGACCATTAAAGGGGCAGACAATGAGGTAGGGGCCTTAAGTCTTAGAAGATCAAAAAATATATATATATATATTTTTAAGTCTAATGGACAAAGGAAAGGTCAACAGTTTTTGTTGTTGTTGCTGTTTTGGGGGGTGGGGATGTAATTAAGCCTGGGCTATATTGTTTCATGTTGGGTTGCTCCCATCAGCTCTATCTTAGGCATCAGGCCCTTGGTATGTGAACACCTTAGACCCAACCCTGAGCCTTGAATCAGGAATTACAATAACTTGAGGACTCTAGCGCAGAAAGGTAGAGAAGGCTCAAGGGCCATGCTTCTGGCCTCACAGCTGAATGGCACTGAGGAAATCCTCATTATCTGAGTACTTGAGAAAGCAGGGTGAGGTGGGAGGTCTGAGGGGTGAGAGGACCTGGGTTCCAAGTGCCAGCTAGGCCTTACTAGGTTCTTTGGCCTTGTGCATGAGATAGAGATGGAACTGGAAACCATTGCCATAGGTTGCATGCCTCAGAGACCAGCCATAATGGACTTGAGCATAGTGTAGACTCTGAAAGTGGGGAGCAGCAAAGGTCAGCGAGATGAACCATCCCCCCAGGGTGAGCACTTGGCTCACCTCACTCAGCATCTGGTCCACAGTGTGGACACCTTCAGAGGACATGGTCCAAGGATCCCGTTCTCCAGCCAACAGGGCATCCAGCGTGCCCTTCTCAAGCACCATATCAAAGGAGCCATTGGGAAAGCCCAGTGCCCGCATATCCATGGTCTCCCAGCGCAAGTTGGACACTTGGACGTAGCGAGCCCTCATTGTGGCCACCACTACTGATGAGTAGTCCACACTGCTCACATCAGGGAAGTCCCTGAGGAAGAGCTTATAGCTCAGGACACTGTTCCTACAGCCTAGCACAAGGATAGGGTCTTCCACCCGCTGCTCCGGCTCTAGCAGGGCACAGAAAGAGGAGAAGTCCCCAAACCTCATACCGGGCAGAGTCAGCTGAGCCCAGGCAGTGCTTGTCCCAGTACTGGACCTCTCGGTACTCAAAGTTCTGTTCTGGTAACTTCATCAGGGACTCCAGGCACCTGAGAGAGGCCATGCTTTTGTCAACAGTTCTTAATGCTGTTTATTGGTCAAACAATATGTGACCATTGTACTGTCAAAATGGAGGACATTTGCTAACCTTGAAAAAAGAAGTTATTGAAGAGGGGAGACAGAAGCAAGCATGGATTGATTGAAGCACTTGGGAAGTAAGGAATTAGAGAGGGCATGGAGACTTGCCATTTGTAAACCTGGCTTGTGTACTTTGTCACATATGTTTAGGTTCCTAAACATTATAGTACAATGTAGAGTTTTGTAGAATTTAAGAAAACTTCATTTGAGACATCTATCTTCCTTTCCAGCTTAGAAAGAAAAAACATGTTCCCTGGTGTAATAACCAAATGCCTGCCATTGAGTGAATGTTTGAAATTGTCTAGAGTTTGCACAGATTCTCCAAAAACTGAATATTAGAGTTTTAATCTGAATTTGAACATCTGGGATGATTTACTTGCACTTAAAATGCATTTTAAAACCAAAACCACAGAATGTAAAAACAGATAAAATTTAAGTAATAACAAACTAATGAACATGTTACATGACAAAGAATTTACTTTTTTGTTCCCTTTTATCAAATCTTCTATACCTAGAAAGCAAACCCCAATAAGAAAAATAATTCAATCTGAATGTAGACTATTTTCAATATTGCAGGGTAGAAACAATAACCTAATATTAGATTTTTTAAATCATGAACAAAGTATTTCCCTTTTGGGGCACTATTTTACTTGAAAAAGAATAATGGGGAAGTCACATTTGTTAAAAAGACACAAAGGCTTTCCTTAAAGTTATTGTAAATAAAATATTTAAATTTTGGGAGAATGTTAAGTTTTGTGTCCAACCTATTCACATTAGATCCCTCTGTCTATAATGTCATAGCTATAAAAAACCTCAATTACTTTGAAATTTAAATACACAAAGCAATATGTATTTGGGTGATTTAGTATTTTTTTTTCATTTATTTAAAATCATTAATTGTTCAATTCCCCAGCTAGGGCACATAACCAGGTTGAAAGCCAGGTCTCCAGCCAGGTCTGCAGCTGGAGGCAGGTGAAAGGCTACCACACATTGATGTCTCTCTCCCTCTCTGCCTCTCTCCCTTCTCCTCTCTCTGGAAATAATGAAATAAAATCTTTTTAAAAAATCATTAATTGGCCTGATTAAAATAGCTGATACAAATCTTTCAACAAATAATAATTAAAATTTCTAAATATTCATTTTAGAGGTGAGACAATAGACAGCATTATTTCTCACTAGAAGATTAATTTCTTTTTTTAATATTTTATTTATTATTTTTAGAGAGAGGGGAAGGGAGAGAGGCAGAGAGGGAGAGAGACATCAATGTGTGGTTGCCTTTCACCTGCCTCCAGGTACAGAGCTGGCTAGAGACTTGGCTTGCAACCTGGTTATGTGTCCTGGCTGGGGAATTCAACCAGTGACCTTCAGGTTCGCAGGCCAGTGCCTTATCCATTGTGCCAAAGATTAACTTCTTTGAGGATGTAGAAAAATGTTTTAAGAATCCCACAAGATTCCTAATTCTAAGGTAATTATTATAAATACACATATATGTATTTACATATGTGATATAAATGACTATATATATGTTAACAGTCATATATATATAATGAGTATACATATGAAATATATTTTATATGAATGCATGCGTATAAAATGAAACATATGAAAATTTTCTAATGAGTATTTTTTAACATGGACATGTGGAAACAATTTATAACACACACACACACCCAAAAAAAAAAACCCACAAATAACCAGATTGTTTTTGTTCCTGAGGAGTTCCTGAGAGAGCAGGAAAAAAAATTCTACCTGATATATGAAATGCTTCCTGAGAAATTCACACATGTAACTAGAAACAGATTGACATCCTTGTCATCATAAAAACCATCAGGGCAGGGAGCTAGGCTTGTACTTGGATTGACTCTGTGTCTATAACACAGTTACATAAATAGCTGTGTGTCAGCTTTTCCTCCATGACTATATTTCTTCTTGCTTTAATAAGCATTACCAGCACTTCCATATAACCTATAAGAGTCAATAAAACATGAAATAATCTAGAGTTCTTATAAGATCTCTTTTATAGTTGACTTGTCCTTTTGGTTTTGGTTTTTGCTGTGATATTTCAATACCTATAGAAAAAAAAATTAGGTACAAAAGCTGTCATAATTTCAAATGGGGAAGTTTCTAGGAATGATGTTAAGTCCACAGCCCTATCAACGGCAAATAGACAATTGCATTTTATGTCAAAATCTCACTGATATCTTATGAATTGTGAAGAGAAGAAAAGCACATTGGGAAAGCCCAGGTGAAAAACACAGTGGATCAGACTTCTGGGCAAGATGAAGGCATAGATAAACAATCTTTATCTCCTCGTGCAACCACAGAAGCAATTGCAACTAGACCTCAAAACAAATAACACCCAGAACTGTCAGAAAATCAACCTATATGAAAGTTCAACAACCAAGGATTTAAAGAATCCATATTCATCTAGATGGGTGTCTTTTCTACAATGGGTCACATTACTAAGACCCATTGTAGCAGCTCTACTTAACACACAGAAACAAACACAGGGAGGCTGCCAAATTGAGGAGACAAAATAATATGGCCCAAATGAAAGAACAGAACAAAACCACAGAAAAAGAACTAAATGAAATGGAGATAACCAAACTATCAGATGCAGAGTTCAAAACACTGATGATTAGGATACTCAAAGCACTCCTTAAGTATGGGAACAACATAAAAAAGGCCCAGGAAGAAATAAAGTTTACACTACATGAAATAAGAAAAAATCTATAGGGAACCAACAATGAAGTGGATAAAGCTGAGGTTCAAATCAATGGTTTGAAACATAAGGAAGATAAGCATTCAATCAGAACAGCAAGAAGAAAAAATGAAATTCAAAAAAATGAGGATAGTCTCAGGAGCCTCTGGGACACCTCCAAATGTACGCGACATCTGAATCATAGAGATAGATGCCAGAAGGAGAAGAAAATAGCAAGAAATTGAAAACTCATTTGAAAAAATAATGAAAGAAAACTTCTTTAATTTGATGAAGGGAATAGACATGCAAGCCCAGGAAGCACAGAGAGTCCCAGATAAGTCGGACCCAAATAAGACACAATATAATGAAAATGCCAAAGATTAAAGATAAAGAGAGAACCTTAAAAGCAGCAAGAGAAAAGCAGAGTTGCCTACAGGGGAGTTCCCATAAGACTGTCAGATGATTTCTCAAAAGAAACTTGGTAGGGTAGAAGAGATTGGCAAGAAGTATTCAAAGTGATGGAAAGCAAGGACCTATAACCCAAATTACTTTGGTCAGCAAAGCTATCCTTTAGAATGGAAGGGCAGATAAAATTAAAGTCAAAGGAGCTCATCATCACTAAGCAATTATTACAAAAAATGTTGGAGACTTATTTAAGAAAATGAGGAAGATGCAAACTACAAACATTAAAATAGCAACAAATTCACAGCTATCAACATCTGAATCTAGAAAACAAACTAAGCCCTGGCTGGGTAGCACAGTGGATAAGGTGCTAGTCTGTGAACCCAAAGGTCGCTGGTTCAATTCCCAGCCAGGGCAACATAACCAGGTTGCAAGCCAGGTCTCTGTCCAGGTCCTTAGCTGGAGGTAGGCAAAAGGCAACCATACATTGATGTCTCTCTCCCTCTCTGCCTCTCTCTTTTCCCCTCTCTCTAAAAATAATAAATACAAATAAAATATTTTATAAATAAATAAATAAAAAGCAAACTAAGCTGACAACCAAAACAGAATCACAGATATAGTGATCATTTGGAGGGTTATCATCTGGGGGTGGGGGGGAGAAAGTGGGGAAAAGATGCAGGGATTAAGAAGCATAACTAGTAGATACAAAACAGGGGGATGTTAAGAATAGTATAGGAAATAGAGAAGCCAAAGAACATATATACATGACCCAGAAATAGAGGATGTTCAAGTTTTTGATGACACTGGGGGTTCAGGAGGTTTGGTTTCCACTGGAAAGAATTAAAATTTATGCCAAGAACAGAAAATGAGAAAACATAATCTTCCCTTAAAAATAAGTTTTTGTTTAGTGTTTTGATGCTGTAAACTTAATAGCTTCAGATTCTAAAAATAGTTGACTCTCTTACAATCAAGGAAAAGGTACTTTTTTGTGTTTGTCTGCATTTGATTGTTGTAAAAATCTTCATAGTAACCTAATACAGTTTATTTTTTCAATCAAATGTACATCAGTTACAGATTCTCCCCAGACCTGTATTATTTAATTTACTAGGTGCTACCCTTTCAACAACTTATTTTTTGTTTTGCTTAATAAATCATTAGCAAAGCCTTTTACTCAATAGATTTGAATTCTTTCAAGGATACAGATTATTATATGAACTGAACTAAAAAGTAATAAAAAGTTGAAGTTAAAAACTGAGATAGAAGAAAAAACATGCAAAAGAAGTCAAAATGACTTCATTTAGTGCAGAATAGTACAGCAGATGCTTACTTTTGGCTGAATAGTTACACATTAAATTTATATTGAAATAATATTTGTATTAATATATGTGTAGCTTCATATATCTGATGGAAGTCTAATTTCAAAGCTACATTTAAAACCTCACAATAAGACCATGAAAACAGGAAGTCAAAGCAGACCAATCCAAGAAGCAGAAACAAACAAGAAGTGCCACCTAAAATGAGGAGACAACGAAACAAGCCCCCAGCAAAAGGAAAGGAGGAATCCCCAAAAAGAGTGCAAAATGAAATAGAGGCAAGCACACTATCAGACATGGAATTCAAAATAATAATTATAGAGAAGCTCAGTGAGCTCAGTGAGCTCAAAGAAAATTACAAACAGCTTCATGGCAACTACAAAGAACTCTAGGGAAGCTACAAGGATCTTACTGAAAACCACAACAGCATTAAAAAGGACATAGAAACTATCAATTAAAGGTGGGAGGGGGGATGAAGAATATAATTTTCAAATTGAAGAACACAGTAGAAGGAATCAAAAGCAGGCTAGAGAAAGCAGAGGATTGGATTGGCAAGTTGGAGATAACATAGAAAAAAAATTCCCAGACAGTGCAACAAAACAAAAAAAGGATGAAAAAGAATGAAGAGGTTTTAAGAGAGCTGCAGGAAAACATAAAACATAATAATATCTGTATCATAGGGATACCAGAAAGGGAAGAAGAGGAGCAAGGGATAAAAAAGCTATTTGAAAAAAGTAATGGCAGAAAACTTCCCTAATTTGAAGAGAGAAAAAGTCACTCAAGTTCAGGAAGCACAGATAATCTCAATGAAGGTGAACCCAAACAGGCCTGCTCCAAGACACATCACAATTAAAATGGCAAATTTCAAAGACAAAGAGAGAATCCTAAGAGCAATAAGA
Source organism: Noctilio leporinus (assembly GCA_004026585.1). NCBI lineage: Eukaryota > Metazoa > Chordata > Mammalia > Chiroptera > Noctilionidae > Noctilio > Noctilio leporinus. The sequence continues at coordinate 2,920 of PVIW01002492.1, read as the reverse complement.
GAGAAACAGCTAATAACATATAAGGGGATTCCAATAAGGTTATCAGATGATTTCTCAACAGAAACACTACAGGCCAAAAGGGAATGGCAAAAAATATTACAAGGAATGAAAATCAGAGGCTTACAAACAAGACTATTCTACCCAGCAAGGCTCTCATTCAAAATGGAAGGTAAAATAAGGAGTTTCCCACACAAAAGAAGGCTAAAATAATACATCTTCACCTAACCAGCAAGAGATGCTAAAGGATCTGCTTTAAGAAAGTGAAGAAACAGAGAAAGACAGAGGGGAACACAGGTACAATGGGAAAAATACGTAAGTACTCATCAATAATAAGTACTTATCAATAATAACCTTAAAGGTAAATGGATTAAATGTACCAATCAAAAGACAGGGTAGCTGAATGGATAAGAACCAACTTTAACTTATGAATGTTTTAAAATAATCTTGTTATAAATAGATTTTACTAAATAGCATATAATTTTGTATTTTACTTGGATCTGTATTACTTCAGGTTAAGTTTTCTTAGATTGGAATTATTCCCTAAAATGGGAAAATCAAGTTACTTACAATAACTCTTAGGAAAAATCTAATGCAGTTAGGAAAAAGAAAAAAGAAAGAAAAAGTGGATGTATGTTACATAGAATACATGCTATCATTCTTATTCACTGTTACAAAGTGTGTGCTTGTTTGTGAGTGTATAATGTATTTTATTAGCAATCTATGTTTTAAATATCAACCAGCTGGTAGTTGGTGTGTTGAGAAATTAGTCAATCTTTAGGTTAGAAAAGATGCTGAAAATGAATACCAATTTGGGATGAAAGTTACAAACTATTAAACTATATGATTCATGTACATAGGCAATATATATTCTCATATTAGCATGTAAATTAAATGAGATTCCTTTGAAAAAGATAGTGTAAATATACATTTCTAGTTATGAGGGCCCTCAAACCGGGGATTCTTGAGAGAAGGTATTAATATTATGATAAACTTTATTACTGAAATGTGAACGTATCTAATCTCTAACTCAACAGACTCTTAAGTAGTTCAGTGGTTAGTTGAGGATCAGATAGGAAGTTAACCACAAGTTCAAAAAATAGCTAGAATACTATTTTCTAAAATTATCTAAATCCTAGGGTTTTTAATTTTTTACCTCAAATTAATAGATATCATAATTTCTACTCTGTGGGGACCAGCTGAGCACTGCAAGTGCCATTATTTCTGAAGGCTTGAGCTTGTGAAACACATGCAGAATAAAAGCAGAGGGTATTGAAAGAAGTTAGACCTGTGCATGCCCCCACCCCCACCCCCACATATCAATCTACTATTTGAGATGGAAAACCCCAAAGAGAATAAGTTATAGTTCCAGTAGCTTAAAATAAGGTTGAATTGTATGAATGGAGGGGGTAGGACCTGACCCAGAAACCAAATTCATTTTTTTTTAATTTTATTGTTGTTGTATTACATCCATCCCCTTGCTCCCCTCTGTCCCCCTCCCCACCCACTCATTCCCCCCAAAGTCAATCACACCTCAAATTCATTTTTTACTACGGGTGTGGCACTGTCTCTAGGACAGCTTTCACAAAAGTAAGTTCTGCTATATACCATTTATGTGATATAGTTCACAAAAATAGCATTCCAAAGTAAAATAAGTTTTAAAGAAAAAAAAATGCTTAATTTACTCCACTATATCTAAAACACTATTATTTAACATGTAATAACTATATAAGCTATTGACATATTTTAAATTTTTTGTGTTAGCTCTTCAAAATCCGGTATGTACTTAAATATGTGTAAAATATGTATGTGTGTAAATATATTTGTGCATGTGTCTGGTAATATTGCAATTGATATTATTTTTTAAATAATTATTTAAACAAATTACTGTAAGCATTTTGAAATAATGAAAAGAAAACTTTGTATTAATATGATTTGAGAGGCTAACAGTCAGAAGGCAACAATTAAACAGTGAATTATCTGGATGTGAAAGGGAAAAAAAAGTAGTACACAACTGTGGTTACAGAATGGATGTGGTTAAAAGGCGATTTTAAGAAAAATAAAGGAAATGGAGAAACAAAAAAACTTATATGCATGACACATGGACGTGAACTAAGAGGGGCATTGTAAGGGGAAATGGGGGATACTGGGTAGAGGGGGACAAATTGGAGCAACTGTAATAGCAAAATACAATAGCAAAGTCACAATAAGATTAACCTCAGAGTTATCTGGTTTTTTGTTGTTCTTTTTAAAAGATTTTATTTATTATTTTTTTAGAGAGAGGGGAAGAGAGAGAGGCAGAGAGCAAGAGAGACATCAATATGTGGTTGCCTTTCACCTGCCTCCAGCCACAGACCTGGCTGGAGACCTGGCCTGCAACCTGGTTATGTGCCCTGACTGGGAATCGAACCAGTGACCTTTGGGTTTACAGGTTTGCGCCTTACCCACTGAGCCACAAGCCAGGCCCAGCTGTTGTTAATTAATTATTCAAATTCCTTAAATTGTTTCAATGATTTGGTGGATAACAAAAAGTAGCATGGCTGGAACTACACTTTTAGAATCATAATTTCCTTTAGCAAACACTGCTTATTCAATTTAACCATTTTTATTAATAGCAAACCATACAAGCACTATCATTTCATTATATGAAGAAACAGGCAGCAAAGAAACTGGAAACAAATGCTTACCACCTGTTAATACACAGAAGATAAGAAGAGCTCTAGGGAGGGAAGATGGCGACAGAGTAGAGAGCAGTGCTGATGGTGTTCTCAAGTACCAAAGCAGCTAGAGGACAGGATAAGGAGCGTGAGACGTCTTCAGGACCCTAGGGATTGGAACGGGCAGCATCTGGACACAGGGGAGCACAGCCCAGAGGCAGAGGAGGCCAGCGGGACAGTAGGTGAGGCGTTCCCGACCGACCGGC
>PVIW01002491.1:0-216099 GCA_004026585.1 Noctilio leporinus | reverse complement strand
CCGTGCGAGTGCGTGTGGGCGCCGTGCGAGTGCGTGTGGGCGCCGTGCGAGTGCGTGTGGGCGCCGTGTGCGAGGCCCCTTGCAAGCACTGCACCTGCACTCAGGCCGTCTTCCTGTCCAGGCTCCGGGAGGAGGCGGCTGCTCTGAGATCCGACTGGGACGCCCAAGTCGCCCAGCTGTCCAGGGAGATGACCTCCAAAGACCTGCAGGTCCAGTCGCTGCAGGAGGAGGAAGCGGAGCTCAAGGGGCAGCTGGCCCGGTGCCAGCAGGACATCGGAAGGTGACTGTCCCCTGGGGTCGCAGCTGCCTTAGGCCCTCAGTCCCTGGTCTGCATCCTACTTGGGAAGAAAGACAAGGACAGGAGACAGAATAGTTTTTCTTAGTTGTCTTTCTGTTTTCAATTTCATTGATACCTGTGCTGCTGTTTTTTTCTGGGCTCAGTTAAGGTAAAGCTTTGTCAGGACAGATACTGGCCTCAGTAGGACATGGCTGCCCTCTTAAACTCGCTTTTAGTTAGAGATTTCACTTCAGACTGTGTGGTTACTTTCGGTCTCTGAGTTTACCTGGCCATCTTGCAGGCCTCCCCTGGTCTTGTCAGGTAGCGTATGTGCCCCTCCTTTTTAATTAATTAATTTATTTATTTTTAGAAAGAGGAGAAAAGAGGAAGAGAATGAGAGAAATGTGTGGTTGCCTGGCCCGCAACCAGCCACGCACCTTGACTGGGAATTGAACGCATGACCGTTTGGTTAGCAGGCCAGCGCTCAGTCCATTTGTTTTCTTCTAATATTTCCTTTGGCTTTAAATTGATGTTCTTTGATGACTTCTAATGGCAGAATCCTAGAATATTAACTTCGGATCATTCTCCTTTTCGAAGAAATATAAGCATTTAGTGCTAGAAATTTTCTTTCAAGCACTGCTTATCTGTATCCCACAAGTTTTGGTATTTCCTAATTTCCTTGAGATTTCTTATTTCGTCCATGAATTACTTAGAACTGTGTTGCCTCATTCCCTATTATTTTTTAGAGATTTCCAACTTAATTCTGATTTCTGACTTAATTCTGTTCTGAGCAGAGAACCTATTCTGCATGACATTACCTCCTCTTGGGTATTCAGGGGGTGACCTCTCTGTGTGACTGTCCTTATCCACTGAGCCACCAGCCAGGGCTAGTTTGTTGTCACTTTAACGTTCATAGTTTTTAACCATTTTTTCTTAAATAAGTCCCTTTAGCCCTGGCTGGTGGCTCAGTGGATAAGGTGCTGGCCTGAGAACCCAAAGGTCACTGGTTTGATTCTCCACCCGGGTCCATGGCTGGAGGCAGGTGAAAGTCAACCATACGTTGATGTCTCTCTCTCTCTGCCTCTTGCCCTACCCTTTTCTCTAAAAATAATAAATAAGTCCATTTAATATTGCATGGAATCATGGCTTGGTGGTGATGAACTCCTTTAGCTTTACCTTGCCTGGGAAGCCCTTTATCTGCCCTTCCATCCCGAATGACAGCTTTGCTGGGTCAAGTCATCTTGGTTGTAGGTTCTTGCTTTTCATCACTTTGAATACTTCTTGCCTGTCCGTTCTTGCCTGCAAATTTTCTTTTGAGAAATCAGCTGATAGTCTTTTAGGAACCCTTTTGTAGGTAACCCTCTTCTTTTCTCTTGCTGCTTTTAAGATTCTCTCTTTATCTTTCTTCTTTGGCATTATTTTTTCACACAGGTTTTCCATTCCTTGCTCTTCATTTTCTCCTGGCACCCCTACAATTAGGATGTTGGCACGTTTAAACTTGACCCAGAAGTTCCTAAGCCTCTCCTCGATTTTTTCAGTTCTTGTTTCCTCATTCTGTCTGGTTGACTATTTGTTTCTTCTTTATGTTCCAAATCGTTGATTTGAGCCCTGGTTTCCTTCCCTTCCCCATTGGTTTGTGTGTATTTTCCTTTATTTCACTCAGCATTGTTGCTTTGTATTTAAAGTGTGTTTCCTGTCCACTGGCCTTGGCTAAGCCTTGCTTTTTTTTCTATCTTGCGTGATAATGTCTGCTGTTCATTTGAGTGTTTAGATAATTTAATGCTTTTATTGATATATTTGGGCTTAAATCTCCAGTTTGGTATTTGTTTTCTATTCCTCATGTGTTTTTTCCAGCCTTTTAAAAAATAGAATATTTGCCCTGGCTGGTGTGGCTCAGTGGATTGAGCGGTGTTCCGTGAACCAGAGGGTCGCTGGTTCGATTCCCAGTCAGGGCACGTGCCTGGGTTGCAGGCCAGGTTCCCAGTTAGGGGCGTGTGAGAGGCAACCACACCTTGATGTTTCCTTCCCTTTCTTCCTCCCTTCCCCCCTCTCTAGAAATGAATAATTTTTAAAAATTATTTAATAAATAAAAAATAGAAAATTTTTTAGAATTTCATTTTCTTTCCACTGTTATCTTGGTTAGCACATTGTCTTGTGCATCAGAAGATTCTTGCAGGTTTGATTGCTGGTCAGGGCACGTGTGGGAGGCAACCAATGGATGTTTTTCTTCTCTTCTCTCCCTCTCTCTCTCTCTCTCTCCCCCAAATCAGTAAACATGTCCTCAGGGATGAGTGGAAAACAAACAAACTTTGTTTTGCTTATTTAGTGGCTGTTCTGAGGTTTACAATATGCTTAGTCCACCTCTAAGTTTGCCTCTGTATGTAAAAGGAAACACCCTCCAGCCTCTGCATCTCTTCCCTCCTTGTTAGTACTGTTGTCATCCTTTACTTTTATATGTTTAGTTGCATGTACGTATTTGATTTTCATTTGATTTAACTGTCCTTCGTAAAAAGTTAATACTGAGAGCAAAAGTTTTATACTTTTTCTAATATTTATGGTGTCATTTTTGAAAGTCAATTTCCAAGTTTCCCCAAGTCCCATTTTCCCCAGTCCTGCCTCTTGCACAGTCCCCAGCACAGGTGCTGCGCTGTCTGGAATATCTGGCCTATTTCTTTAAAAAACAACAACTTTATTTTTATAGAGAGGGGAAGGGAAGGGGAAAGAGAGGGGGAGAAACACCCAAGTGTGGCTGCCTCTCACACGCCCCCAACTGGGGACCCGGCCCACGACCCAGGCCTGTGCCTGACTGGGAACCGAACCAGCGACCCTTTGGTTTTCAGGCCTGTGCTCAGCCCACTGGCCCTGCCAGTCAGGGCTGCCTTTGCCTTTGTGACGCCTCTTCTCGTTGGACGGAAGATTCCAGGGTTCAGTTGTTCTCTGAGAATTTCCGCGGCGGGGCTGCGCCCTTTGTTTTCTGCACGTAATCGGCCTTTTCCTCCAACACGAAGCTTTCGGTCTGTTTGCGGTGACTTGGTTGTCCTGTGTCTGGTGAGGGTGTGGATGGTGTTTGTCCCAGTGCCCCCCTTGCTCCTGGGCTGCCACGTACACGTGTCTGCGTGTCCGCGTGTCTGCGTGAGGGTGTCAGCGTGTCTGCGTGTCCGCGTGTCTGTGTGAGGGTGTCAGCGTGTCTGCGTGTCCGCGTGTCTGTGTGAGGGTGTCTGCCCAACCGCCGCGTCAGCCGCGCGGCTCAGACTGGGTGAGTTTCCACATCACGCGCTCCCTCGCGTTGTCCCCCTCGCCAGTGCCTGGCCACCTGCCATCCCGGAGTGCTTTCCCGCCGGTTCTGTCCCCGTTTCTGGTTGCTCCTGGGGGGAGCAGCCATGAGCTCCGGCCTCCGCAAGGGGCCCCACCCCAGCAGGGGGAACCTCCCCCCCGTTTCCCTCCTGGGCTCTCAGCAGAAGGCTGGGGCTGGATCGCCTCTCGGGCGGGTGGCTGCAGCCCTGGCACTTCAGCCAGCACCGGTCCATCTCCAGGGCTCCGGGCGCGGCTCCGTCAGGGCTCCAGGAGGTTGGCGCGGGTGCTGCTGGGCTGTCCTCTGCGCCAAGGCTTGGGCTCCCTCCCAGTTCACTCAGGTGTCAGCTGGGGACATTACCAGCCTGGCGGTGCCCCTCGCCCTGGCCCTGTGGCCCTCACAGCCCACACCTGCCTCCTGCTGCCCAGTGGGCAGCACCGCCTTCCCCTGCAGTGGCCACCCACCCTGTCCACGGCCCGCTCCACTCGGGGGCTGCTCTGTGCGGCCCCTCTGGGACCCGTGGCACCTGGTGGGTGATGCTGCCGGGGGCGAGTTTCCTCCTGTGTCTCCCTGGTGGTTCCCCCACCGCTCTGGTCTCTCTAGACCCGTTAGGTGGGTGTCGGTCTTGATTCTGAGGGTCTCTCCATGACCTGCCAGCCCACGGCTGCACTCACCTCCACGCCAGTGCTGTTCTTCTGTGCGCGTCCCCACTGTGGGCTGCAAGTTTGCGGCCCACCTGAGGTTCGCCGGGCCCTCTCCCCTCTTCTTACTAAGGGTCGGCTCTTCTCTGAGTTGAGTTTGGTGGGGACTTTCACGGGCTGGGCGTTCTCAGTCCCGGGAGGTCCCTGGCCTGGCGCTCGCCACTGTGTCCAAGCCTGAGCGTGTCCCCCGTGTCCACGCACACAAACCCCCTGGCCCAGCCATGAGCAGGCGGAGTCCATGTGGACAGGGACGGGCCAGCCCAGGGCAGGGAGGGCGAGACTGCTGCTGGGGCGCCCATGTCACTCACGCATCCCAGGCCCAAGAGGACCCGAGGACACGTGTGACTTCAGTGCCCCGCAGGTACCAGCGGCAGCTGTCTCTGGCCATGGAGCGGGAGCAGAGCCTGGAGCGGGACAAGGTGCAGCTGGGCCTGGACTGGCAGCGGCGCTGTGCGGGCCTTGAGAGGGGCCACTACCGCAGGTCCGAGGAGCTGGTGCAGGCTCTGGCCGCGGCCCGAGAGCAGGTGAGTGCGCCCGGCTGCTCGGGGGGTGTGCTCCGTGGGACAGGTTTGGCTCTCAGTGTTTCCTTTAATGTGGACACCCGGATCCCCACGAAGCAGTTTGCCTTGTAACAAGGGCTACCGTCATGCCCTGTGTGTCCCTGCCCTGCCCACGGGCCTCACGCATTGTTTCATCAGCTGCGTCTCTGACTGACCGGCCTAGGATGGTCCCCACGTCCAGGTACAGCAGGTCGGGGTCGCTGGGGCTGGCGGGGACAAGAGAAGGAGGGCTGTGCCGGGAGTCCAAGTGCCCGCCTGGCACTGCCTGGGCGCCCAATCCCCGCACGTGCCCCCTGGAACTGGCCTCGTCACCCTCCTGAGCTGAACTGAACCCTCATTGTCCCCAGGCTGCTGCCAGGCTCCAGGAGGCGGAACGGAAACTTTGTGACCAGGAGGTGGTGCTAAAGGCCGTGACCCTGGAGAGAGACCAAGCCCTGCAGGCCCTGAGGTCCCATGGGCTCGCGGAGCAGGGGGTGCAGGTTGGTGCCCCCAGCAGGTCCTGCTGCCCCGTGACGGAGGCCTCCGCCCCCGCTGTGCTGAGGAGGACGGGCTCCTGGGCCCAGCCCGGCAGCCAGGTTCCAGTTCGAGGTGGTCTCTTTCCCACCCTGCCGCTGCCGTGTGGTTCTTTCTGACGTCCTCCACTTAGCGTCTTTGTACCTTGTTTTCCTTTCCATCCTGGAGCCTCTGTACGGTGATGACGCCTCAGAACCTAGACTGTCACTCCACACGCGGTGCCGTCCCATGTGTCTGGGCCCCAGGGCGCGACGCCTTCCCCAGCGGAGCGTGAGCCATGGTCTGCTCTCCTGTCTGCTCGACATGTTGGCTGTCACGCGTGGGGCTCTGTGGCCGCCCCGCACGTGCGTCTGTGCAGACGTGCTCCGTTCCCCTGGCCTGGGCGTGCAGCTGCTGGGCCGGGTCGCAGCCCGTGTGGAATGTCGGAGGGCCTGTTGCAGGACCCCCTCCTGGTCCTCGCCGCACTGTTTCTGTCTGCGTGCTTATCACGGGGCGTGGATAGCGGCTCATGACTGAAAAGGAAGGTGCCTGTCCTCGGATTGCCCCGTAAAAGTCACCTCTAAGAACCAGGCTTACCTTGGCAAACCTAGAAGAAAAAGAGGATTTTCATACTTCTGCCTGATTCGAAAGGGTCACTGCACGGTTCCACCTGAGGCCAGAAGTGGGGCGCAGGGCAGGGGGCCAACATGGCTTTGGACCGGCAGCGGCTGCCAGGCTCCCGTGTGGCCACGGCATCTCCTTTCTTGTCCTGCGTCTGGCAGGGGCTCCTGGGGCACCACGGAGAAGAAACAGACAGAAGCTTCCCTTCCGGCGAGATCCGGCGGCTGCAGGAGCAGAACTCCGCCCTGCGAGGCGCAGTCGCACAGATGAGGACAGAGATGGACGCTCTGAACGAGCAGGTTCTCCCTCCCGCCCAGCCTGGAGGAGGCGCCACCACGGCCGCCACCCCCGCCCCCGTCCCCGGTGAGCAAGGGGCTCAGGTGGGTCTCACGGGGTCACACAGGCTTCCCTGGACGCCCAGAACCGACAGAACCTGCCCCCAAGTCTGGTGGCCGCTTTCCTCCAAGGGAGGGATCTCGGGCCAGTTTCACACATGGGGTCGGAAACTTGATTTGGTAAAAGTGGAAGAGCAGGGAGCTTGACACCCAGGGGCCAGGCGAGCACACGCTGGCAGGTCTGCCCTCAGGGGCGTGCGCAGGGCCCCTGCTGCTGCGTCGGTGGGGTCCCGGGTGGGGGGACAGCAGCTGCGCCCGGGGCACGATGGTGGCCTCCCGGGTAAAAGCTCAGGGGGCCACGGGGAGTGTTTTCTCCCGATTGTTGGGCCCCCTGCGTAGCTGGGCAAGCTGGCCCCTGGCCGCTGCGCCCTGGTGACCAAGGGAGCACAGCCCGCAGGTCCTCGGACACTGGGTCAGAGGGGCAGCGAGGGGGCAGCCCGGGAGGCAGTGTGCACACGCCCACGGGCCTCCTGCTGGTCCAGCAGACGACGTCCGGGCCCTGGAGGCAGAGATACGAAATCTAAAGAGCAAATTTAAAACCCTGGAAGAACAGCTGGGCGGTGGGCTGGAGCCTCTGAAGAAGCCCCCACCCGCCAGTGACAGTGACGTCCCTCCCAGTGTCTGTCCTGCAGCAGAAGCCACCGGTGAGTCCGTCCAGCGAGTCTCAGGCTCGATCCCAGGACACCGTCTGCGCTCGCAGCCCAGCTGCCCCCTCCCAGCGGCCGACCAGCCTGTCCCCACACCTGCCCGCCCTCCGCGCGGGGCTCCTGCACACCCGGGCTCTGCTCCGCGTCCCCTCGGCCACACCGCCGTGGTTGGAACCGGTGGCCTTTCCCTGCCCTCTGGGTGGGGTCTGCTCAGGCCGGTGGCTTTTCCCTGCCCTCTGGGTGGGGTCTGCTCAGGCTGCCGGCCTTTCCCTGCCCTCTGGGTGGGGTCTGCTCAGGCTGCCGGCGCCCGAATTCCGTCCGCTCCTCTGCTGGGGCTTTGCCGAGGGGCTTCACCTCGGAGGTGAGCCGGGCTCCGTCAGCCGGGCCAGCCTGGCAGGTTCGCCCTGGCTTTCTTGTTCCAGCCCCCGTTTCCCACCTGGAGACCTGGCGTCTGGGGTCCTTGGTGCGTCCACTTTCCCGTCAGGGTCCCTGGACATGAGCGGCTGTGGCTGGCTCGCTGCCCCCCTCTGCCTGCGGTTCCTCTGGGCGCATTCGTTGTTCTTTGAGGGGACAGAGCTCGCCTCCTGCCAGGCCCCTTCTCCCCGAGCTGTCACCGATGTCACCTCTTCTGCAGAGACGCCGTCAGACAGGGTCTTCATTTCCACCTTCCACTGTCAGGCACAATTTTGAAAACCCAAGACAAAGGTGGCGTCTGTCACATTAGCTGCCTTTCTCCCTTCCCGAGGGTCCCTGCCGCCAGGTGTGTCCTGTGCTGAGGTGGCCCCGGAAGGCCAGGCCCCCCCCCGCCCCCCCCCCCCCCCCCCCCCCCCCCCCCCCCCCCCCCCGAGCACCCGCTGGGCTAGAGCGGTGGCCTTTGTTCTCAGCACTTCCGTGCGCCCTGCGCCTTCCTTCTGGGGGGACCCCAGCGCCCTGCGCTCAGCTCCCCGTAGGGCCCCCCCCGGGGCCAGCGTGGGCGTGTGATGGGCCGGCGGCCCCTGTCTGGCCCTGAGTCGGAGCTGCCTGACTCCTGCCGAGCTGGAGGAGGTTTAGCGTCATACTCTTCCTCCTGGGCTTTTTCTCCAGTGACAGGAACGTTACTCTGTGTTTCCTCTGGCTCCTGAGGAGCTGCCCCTGTTCTTCCCGCGTCCCTGGCGCTCAGATCGACACCTTGTGACCCCCTCAGGGGCACCGCCGCCCCCCTTGGCCCCCTCTGCAGCCGTCCAACCCAGTGGGCTTTCGTGTCAACACCCACCATCTCCTGCCCGTCTCTGCCGCCTCTGCCAAGGCCGCGTTGCCCACTTGCTGTGAGCTGGGAGCAGGCGGCTTGTGGGAGTCGCTGTGAAACCTTCTCACGGAACCGCGGCCCTTGTCACCTTGGTGCTGGCTGCTTCCGCTGCGGCTGAGACCTGCCGGCTCGTTCTGGGTGTGACCGTGACGGTTTGAGTGTTGTGCTAGGGAATGCTGGCTGTTTTTTTTTTTTTTTTTTAAGATTTTATTTCATTATTTTTAGAGAGAGGCAGAGAGGGAGACAAGCATCCATGTGTGGTTGCCTTTCACCTGCCTCCAGCCACAGACCTGGCTGGAGACCTGGCTTGCAACCTGGTTATGTGCCCTGGCTGGGAATCGAACCTGCGACCTTTGGGTTCACAGGCTGACGCCTTATCCACGGAGCCACCAGCCAGGGCCAAATGCTGGCTCTTACTCACCAGTTTTAACTCCATTTGTGTTTCGTCTGGCAGTCAGTCTGCTACAGGCCGGGCTCCGGGCTGCGCTTGACCGCCACCCAGCGTCCCCCTGAGGCTGCACTTGCCCTGGGGTCCGTGCCGGGCGGCGGTCACAGGGCCCGGGGTGTGAGCCACAGCCGTGGGGATGCCCTGGGCTCCACGTGGCTCCTCAGAGGCGCCACACGGGCAGCTGTTGTGGAAACCTTCCCAAAGGACCCGCTGCGGGTTCTGGTGCCCCTCTGATGACACCCGCGCCCTCTGTCCTCGCAGCTCGCCTTCGTCCTCCGTCCTCCGTCCTTCCGCGTGGTCGGCTCGCGCCCATTCCTGCCGCAGGCGCTGGCTGGGAACAGCGTTCTCAGCCCCGCTTACTGCACGAGCCCCAGTGGCTGGGGCTGCGTTTCCTGACCTTTGCCAGCCACTTTCCCATGACGCTCAGTTCAGGGCAATGTCTCACGTCCTCTGTGCCTCCCTCTGGGACCCACAGCTGTGACGTTTTCCTTAATTCCCACACAAACAAATGGAGTGGGGTGCACTCTGGCCTTTGGACACCAGGTGGGAGGTGGGTTTCCTCCTCAGAGTCCTGCTTTGTGGCACTAAGACAATGCTTTACAGCGGGTGCACCTCCGTCTCCATGGGGCCCCCTGTCCAGGGGCCGGGAGTGGCAGTGGGCGTCTTCGGTGGAAGCAGAGACCCCGGGTAGGTGCCGAAACCTCCCGCAGCTTTGGGGCTTGATCCTGACGGAACTGCTCTTTCTACAGGGGGTGCCGTACCAGCTGATGACACGTCCGCGGGGACAGCGCTCTGGCGGCTGGGGGACAGGGCGAGCCGGCTGAACCTGCTGGTGGCCCGGCTCCGACACGAGGTGCGGCTGCCTGGCAGGCTGCACCGTCACCAATTAAGTGGGACCGTGGTTCCCCTGGGGGCCGGACCAGCGACACACACGCGGCGGGTGGTCACCTTCCCCGACAAGAGGCAGGCTTGACGGCCCGCGTCCCGTCTGGTTTTCCTGACCCCCTCCCGGCCCCTGCCCTCCCCCTCCCGGCCCTGCTGCAGTGCCGTGCGCCTGCCTCACGGCACCTCCCACGACCCCAGGTGCTGCAGGGGCCCCTGGAGCCTGACGCTGTCCGGTGCGGACTGCCCCTCGAGGTGGCCCAGGTGCACCTGGAGGTGCTGGAGCTGCAGAGACAGGCGGCCGAGCTGGAGAAGCATCTCAGGACAGCGCTGCAGGCGGGCAGGGAGCCCCCAGGGGGGCCGCAGCCTCCCCAGCCCAAACCCGTGGACCTCAGGACACAGGTGGGTGCCCGCGCCGGCCTCAGACCATCTCCCTGACCTTCCCTGCACCGACCACGCCCGGGAGGCGGGAGGGTAGGGCCGGCTGTGCTCCTTCAGGCTTTCACTGTCCCTTGTGCAGAAGCCACCTGCAAACAACCTGCCTGTGTGGCGGGGGCCGGTCTCTTCTCCACACGGCAGTCTGAGGCCCTGTGGAGCCCCAGAACCAACTGCTGATGTGGGGTCTCCTTCAAGAGGACTGAATAGCTCCTGTGAGCTTCCCAGAGTCTGAAACTGCCGCTGGGCACCACGAGGGGGCCGCGGGGGCGGGAGGCGTGGGCTCCACCCTGGCCCTGGCCACGCTGCCCGTCCAGCTCCGTGGGCTCGAGCCTCAGAGAGCTCACAGCTGCCTGTTGTCCCTGCAGTGGGGCAACCACGCCACCTCTCCTCCTACCGAAGGCGCCGTCTGATGTGCCCTGGGACCTCCGCCAGTTCCTGCGGTGACCTCTGGTGGCCTCCGCCTCCGGGAGCAGCCAGGGGCAGTAGAGTGGTGCCCGGCGGGGCCAGCAGTGCCCTGACGGCTCGAGCAGCAGCCACCTGCTGTCACGCCCAAGGCCCAGGTTGTGGAGTGGAGCTGGGGGCACAGAGGGACAGGGGCCAGGGCCGAGAGGCCGGCTGCTCCCCGCCGAGGACAGGCTGCTTGGGAGACAGGCTGGCGGCGGGAGGCGCAGCGCCTGCCCTTTGCTGTCAGGAGCGACGCGTCCCCACCACCCGGGGCTCAGCCTAGCCCGGCAGGTGCTCCGTCCACAGCCGCCCACGTCCACCGGACACCCCCGCGCTGCCAGGCACCCAGTGCCAGGAGGGACCCTTGAGTCCCCCAGCCACGTGTTGACCCCACTCGTCTAGAATAAAGGGGGAGAAACTACCCAGATGAGCAGCACTTAGAATGGCAGACAGGCCAGGCCCGTGGGGACAAGCTCTCTGGGCCTTCGTTCTGCGCAGCGGACAGGGTCTCACGCTCCCCCAGGCTGAGTCCCCGGCGCCCCTGGGGAGCCACTTTCTGGGTGAGGGTTCGGAGGCATGAGATTCCTAAGCCCTGCGCCCCGGCTCCAGACCGGCCGCCCAGCTGCGTGTCTACAGCGAGAGGCAGTGCGGGTGGGAGTGACAGGCGTGACAGGCGGGTGCCTGGGTGCTGACTTCTGCCGTCCCTGGGCCGCCCGTCCTGGAAGCAGCAGCCCTGGGAGGGACACACAGGTCCACTGGGGGGCAGTGTCTGCTGCCCATGGCTGCCAGCTCCCCAGGAAGCTGGGACCTGCGCAGGGTTGGCTGCAGGTGGGACTGGCTGGGCGCTGCCCGCCCGGCCTCGTGCCCTCTGCACCCTCCTGTCAGCAGCTGGCTCCCGGTCCCACCCGGCCACCGTCTCCATGGAGCCGCTGCTTCCTGCCCTCGGGAGCAGAGGCACCATCAAGACCCCCCAGCAGGTCGCGCTCCATCCATGCCCAGGCCTGTTCCTTGCTGGCCGTGAGGCGGGTCTGGCCTGGAGCCGGTGAGGGGGGACCGGGCAGCAGCGTGGCCCGCGTGTCTGGGACTCAGTGTCCTGCGTCGCTGGCGTCCAGCCGTCGCTGCGTGGGGATGTTCGTGTCACCGAGGGAAAACCCAGCCAGGCGTGGTGGCCGCCCTGCTGTCGTGCCCGCTGGCTGGTCAGGTCACAGCCCCGCAGCGTCCCTGGGGGTCAGGGGAGGGCACGTCTGGGGTGTGAGTTTCCTCTTCAGTGTCCTGAGGTTTCGACACTGTTTGCAGGACTCTTGTTCCCTCGCCTGGAGGGACGCTGAGTCCTGCCCCTGGACCCCCCTCCCTGGCTGACAGGCCTGCAGGTGTGACGGCTTCGTGCCTCGAGGGGTCAGTCCCCAGGGGCCTGCGGGGCCTTGTGCGTGGCCGCAGCTTCCAGGCCGCAGGTTCAGGGTCCCACCTGCATCCCGTGTCCCGTGCACAAGGGTGACAGGCCAGGACCCAGGTATTGGGGCTGACGCCTGCTCGGCCCTGGCAGCCTTGGGGCCCCGCAGGCCTGTGGCACCTGCCAGGCCCATGGGGAGAAGGTGAGGACGGGACGTGCTGTTTTGCACCAGGGACAGGGAGCAGGTTCCCGGTGCCCATGCCAGGTCGTGGGGCCAGGACGGGCGCGCTGGCTTTTCGTAGGTGCCAGCAGCTAAGTAGGCCACCTGCCTCCCTCGGGACCTGGGCCCTCCTGGCTGGCCCTGGGCCCCGCCTGACGGAGACAGCTCCCTCTTCCTTCCCCTGTTCTCTACGCCCCTCCTGGGTCCAGACGCCTCCCGTGGGACCACATGTCCCCCCAGGAGCCGAGTGGTGGGTCCCGGTCAGGAAGACGGGGTGTTAATGGGCTTACGACTGGGGGGCTCAGCCCTTGAGAAGCTCTGGCGCTGCCCCCCATGCTTCCACCACCTCCTTTGTTTTCTCTGCACCTTCAGCAGGATGGTGGGGAACCTGGGCCCACCTCCCCAAGAAGGAGGCAGAGGGCAGGTGGACAAAGTGTCCGAGGCCTGAGGCCTGGCAGCCGGGCAGAGCCGTTGAGGGGCCCCAGGAGCATGGCCGAGGGCAGAGCTCAGGGTGAAGAGGGAGGTGGGCTCTGCAGCCCCTGGGGTCCCCCCGGCCCTTTCCAGGCTGCAGCCATGGTGCCCACACGGGCGGTCCTGTCCCAGGTGCAGCCCGCATGGCCCAGGGGACACCGTGGGCAGCGGGCATGGTTGCTGGCTGTTCATTGTCCTCGATGGGAAAGCGTTTTGTGACGAGAGGACAGGGACCCAGGGTGGGGGCCGGGCAGGAACTAGGCGCAGGGCAGCAGGGCCTCCTGCCTGTAACAGACACGCACGTGGGTGCTGGCCAACGTGCACAGCTGCACCTTGGGCCTCTCGTTTGGCCTTGTGTCTGTCACCCGTCACCCAGGGGTGCTGGTCTGGGGGAGCTGGCCCCCCACCCCCATTCCCCTGCCCTCCACCTGGGGGCTTGTCTTACAGCCACGTGGGTTTTGTTCACAGGACCCAGCCGCTGGGGGACCTGCCGGGAGTGCGGGCCCAGGGGCGCAGCCCCCACAGGCCGAGGCTGTGCTGCAGCTCCAGAGAAAACTGAAGGAGTCGGGGCGCACGGTGCTCCGCCTGCGCCGGGAGAAGGAGCAGCTGCTGGAGCTGGGGAACCGGCTCCGGGCTGAGCTGGGCCGGGCCGCAGGTGAGCCTGAGCTTGAGGGCCAGTCGGACGCGCTGGCCGTGGGCAGGGGCAGGGGCCCGTGGGGGGGCGGCGGGCCAGGCAGCAGCAGAGCTCGCTCCACTCGTGCCGTGGGAGGAAGCTGCGGCCCCGGGCAGGTCTGTCTCCAAAGATGCTGCTGCTGGGGAAAGACAGCACCGCCCTGTGTTCACTGTTAAGGTGTTGCCTGTTGGTTTCAGGAAGGGGAAGTGGAGGGAGGGAGGGAGAGAGGGAGAGAGAGAGGGACAGCCATCGGGCGCCTGTGGTACGTGCCCCCTGGGGACTTGACCCGCACCTTGGGCCTGCGTCCTGGCCTGGGGTCAGCCGGTGACCTTCCGCTTCGCAAGAGGAGGTCCGGCCCGCAGAGCACTGGGGCGGCGCCCAGCGTCACCCTTAGAAAGAGGCGCGTGTGGCCCTGGCGGGGCAGCCCGGTGGCTGGAGCAACCTCTCCTAGACCCGGAGGCCACGAGGCAGGACGAGAAGGCAGCAGCAGGTCAACGTCTCTCTCTCTCAAAGCAGGGAGAAATGTTGCTTTGGGCGAGGATAAAAATGATTTAAAAAGGCACACATGTCCCAAGCGTGCAGGACCGGCCCGGCCACCCCGGCCTCGCGCATGCTCCTGCGCAGACCGTCCTTCTGGGCAGGGCTTTCGCCGTGACCCTGGTCCTGTTGCAGGGCCGGCCCAGGTCCCCAGGTCTCAGGTGGTTCCTGCCGGTCGTCCCCCTCGAGTATGGTGGGGACCCTACAGTGCAGGGCTTGGTCGGTGTGACCCGGGCACCCGATCCGGTCCCTGGCCTGAGCGCTGGCCCTCGTGCCCTTTTCAAGGCAGAGCACCCTGGTGACCACAGCGAAGGGGTCGGAAGAGCGGCTCCCCCCGCCCCACCCCACCCCCACCAGCTCAGGAGAGTCCCCGATGCAGCCGGGGCCCCTGGTCCCTCTCAGTCTCCTCCAGGGCTGAGCTGTTTGTGTCGCTGTGGTAGCGTTTACTGCGTTCATGTCGTCAGTGTTCCCGGGACTTGGGAGGCAGGAGCGGGGCTGGAGGGCGTCGCTGAGAAGATGCAGCCCCTGCACCCCCTGTGGCCAGGGTGGAGCAGCCCAGCTCAGGACAGCTCGCCTGAGGGCCTGCGGGTCAGTAGGGGACGTGTCCTGTCCGGGGCGTTGTCCCTGAGACCCCCGGGCAGAGGGCAGTGAGGTGCGTGTCCGCCGGGCAGGTGGAGGCCGTGCCCGAGCCCCCGCAGCCAGCCCGTGGTTCCGGGGAGCGTGCCGGTCCCGGAAGGCCCCCCTTCTTGGCTCCTTCAGGCCGCCCGTCCTCGCTGAGTCCACTCACCGGCGCGGAGGGGACACGCAGCGGGTGCTCACTGGCCCGAGGACAGCTGTGCCGCCACGAAAACCAGACGGCCGCCCTGTTTCTGGGTTTGGGGAGGTCAGCTGGGGGGCGGTAAGTGCTTCACCTTCGTTCGCAAAACGGCACCACGTGTCCAAGCCGTAGGTGCCTAAGAAGAAAAAGGTGTTCGTAGGGGAAAAAAGACTTTAAAATCAGCAGTGTTTCAAACAAGAGCGGCATAAAAATCATCATCAGCTTCACGAGGTCACTTAGTTGCGAGGAGCTGTTCTTGTTCACCTTGATGGTCCGTAAAAGCAGCCGTCAGTGCCCCCCCGGGAGAGCTGAGGGCTGGGCCCCCGGGGGCGGCCTGGGCTCCTCAGGGGCCGCGTGCAGACTTGCAGGAGCGTCAGGGTGAAACAGTGACTGTGACAAAGGGCTTAAACGAGCTCGAGATGGGTGGCCGTTTGTCACAGGGCCATTGACCAGGAGATGTGCTCACTCTGTGACACAGCGTGCAAAGATAATACCTGAAATTTTGATGGTGTGCCAGGGCTTCGCAGATTGTCAGGAACTTCACCTAATTCCTGGAACACCTTTACACCATAGAGACACCACACACGATCGCCTCAGTGCTGCCCTTTGCCCAGGGATGCTGCCCGTGACATGGGACATCACGGCCCTCACGGGAGTCTCCCATTTACGAGGAGAGAGAAGGCACTTCTTTTAAAGTGTTCCGGAGCCTTCTAGAAAATTTCAAAGTTCTTTCAGGTTAAAAAAGAATAGTTAGGATTTGATATTTGGGAAGTTTGGAAAAAATATCAAAAGGTTCCTGAAATGCATGGGCAAGTGGACTTGTGTCACTGTGAATCCGCTCAAGTCCGGGACGGTCGCAGCTTCACAGGCGAACACGGAAGGTCAGGCGGGAGCAAAGTCGGTGCATAAGCAGCTTGGGGTGACGTTAATTCACTCAACATCTTACTTCCAAGCAGATTGCTTACCAGGTAAAGAAACGCTCACAACCTATGACGCAAAGCAAACCAAAGTTTCAAGAAAAGTGTCCTTTTAGCAGAGAGAAAAACCAGTTTTAATTTTGTACCAGTGGTTTTGGTATTAAAATTCATTTAAAAATAAGTTCAGCCCTGGCTGGTGGCACAGTGGACAAGGCACCGGCCTCTGAACCCAAAAAGGTCGCTGGTTCGGTTCCCCAGCCGGGGCACATGACCAGGTCTCCAGCCAGGTCCGTGTCTGGAGGCAGGTGAAAGGCAACCATACACTGATGTCTCTCTCCCTCTCTGCCTCTCTCCCTTACCCTCCCTCTGGAAATGACAAATAAAATCTTTTTTAAAATAAATAAATAAGTTAATTTGAGCCCTGGCTGGTGTGGCTCAGTGGATTGAGTGGCATCCTGTGAACCCAAAGGGCACCGGTTCGATTCCCAGTCAGGGCACATGCCTGGGTTGGGGGCCAGGTCCCCAGCTGGAGGCACGCAAAAGTCAACCATGCGTGGATGTTTCTCTCCCTTCCTCCTTCCCTTCCCCTCTCTCGAGAAAATAAAAAAGTTTGTTTTAACCTTGGCTTGACCGTGACGAAGTTCCTTTCCGAAGATTCCCTTTTTCACAAACTTTCAACGCATTTCTTTTTCCTCGTTCATGCAGTGTCCTTTCCTCTCGTAACAGGCTTTACTTTAGGACAAACTTCTTTTTCCTCAGCAAACGTATTTTCGTACCTTGTACCTTTCTTTACTGAAATATACATTTTACTTTCCTTGCGTATGGAGATGTTTCCCTTATTACGTCTGTAGCTTTAATGACACAGATTGATTGGAATTCTTAACTCCTAAAAGCCTTCATTTCTATCGAACACCGGGAAGCAGGCACCAGGAAACTGTCTTCACGGGCTTGCTGTGGAGATGCGTTTAAGGATTTATAGAAATATGCTTTTTCCTTAAAAAGGAAAACGGAACTTGAGCATGGCTGAAACCCTGTTTGCTAGCACACCCAATGCCTTCAGTTGCTCTGACAGCCAGGAAGCCAGTATTGGAGGAGTTCATCTTCAGTAACGACCGTCCCATTTTCCTCCTTAGCGGAAATAATCCGGACATTCAGCATTTAATGAGTGAAACTCGGGGTGGGGGTTACCCAAGAGTCAGGAAACTATACAAGTAAACAGATTATAAAACGTTTGTTGCAGAAGAGCTCACCACACTTGTTGATATCTGTTAATTTGGGTTTCACAATCATACTCAGGAAAACTTGATGATGCAGTCGACAAAGTCTGCTGTTACCCCGGGCTACATTTCTGTTTTCTCTTTTAAAGACTTTATTTATTTACTTTTAGAGAGAGAACGGGAAAGAGAAAGATGGAGAGGAACATCAACCATTTGCCTCTCAGGCGCGCCCCACCAGAGAGCCTCCCCTTTGCGGGAAGACCCCCGGCTCACCAAGACACACAGGCAGGGCCAGGCTGTGTTTCTTGATGGCATATTTTATAACAGCAATAACGTGGCGTTACTTGATGAATCACTGAGGCGTGGTAGGAGATGTAGACCTGCGCTGCATCTAAGTCCGATAACTCTGAACTGATCCTACTTTAATTAAAGTAACAAGTTTACTCACCAAACGTTGTTTATCATGCTACCGTGAAAAAAAGTGGGTTAGTTTCTGTAACTTTTCCCCATTTTTATAAGTGCTTGTTTAAGCCAATGAAGTCGCGCTATGATAAAAATTAATGTTGGTAATGCCATGCAGAGGTAGAACAATACCCACGGCACCCATCGGCACCTGCAAACGGGTCTTGTTGCTTTCTTTTTCTTTTTGAGATTTTATTTATTATTTTTTAGAGAGAGAGGCAGGGAGGGAAAGAGACATCCATGCAGGGTTGCCTTTCACCTGCCTCCAGCTGGGGACCTGGCTGGAGACCTGGCTTGCCACCTGGTTATGTGCCCTGGCTGGGAATCGAACCAGCGACCGTTGGGTTTGCAGGCCGGTGCCTTATCCACTGAGCCACCAGCCAGGGCCATCACTTTCATTTTTAAACCATCAGCCATGAACTAGGGCAGAGGCACAAGGCCCACTGGTCTGTAACAGAACAGTTGGAATGAGTTAAGCTTCCCTGCTCAGATGTCTAAAGCTCTCTTTTTATTAATACCTATAGAGAAGATTTGTAAGGTTTCCCACAGGCTGGGCGGGGGGTGGGGCGAGGCACGAGGTTCCAGGCACCTCCTAGAGCGTTGGGCATTTATTACCCTCTCGTAACAAACCTTTAAAAATATATATATTTATTTTTAAAGGGGAGAGGGGGAGAAACATCCATGTGTGGCTGCCTCTCGTGAGCCCCCCACTGGGGGCCTGGCCTGCAGCCCAGGCCTGTGCACCGAGAGGGGATCGAACCGGCCCCCTTTCCCCTCGCAGCCTGGTGCTCGGGCCACGGGGCCACGCCGGGCAGGGCTGGTGACAGATCTTCCATGGCAGCGGTTGTGGAAGTTCGCAGCCTTTTGCACACCAGTTAAACCAGACATCTTACTCTTCTAACACTGTTTGACTTGGAAGCCCTTGCTTTGAAGAGCACTTGAAAGTCACCTCACCTGATCGGAATGTCCCTATCGTGGCCACTGGGGTGGGGGCCGTCATTTCTTGGAGAGCTGCAGAGGGATTTCCGCCCGTTTTCCGTCCAGTTTCCAAATATTGACCCCTCCTTTTGTCCTTCGGTGAGGGACATGTCAGGCAGGACTTTGAGTTCTTTCAAGAGTTTCAAGTCCGGTCCTGCAAAGATTTCCAAGACGACAGTTGTTCTCTGTTCCCCACAGAACTGGACTGTAGCCCAAACGTCCAGAGGCCAAGACACCCACTGCCCCATCGCATGTGGCCCGCAGGTCCCTCCATCCTTGAGCGCAGCTGGCACACGCTGTGCCCTGAGTGTATCTGACTGATCCCAACCCAAGGCCTCAGGGGCTGTCCTTGCTGAGGCTGCACGAACCCGGGACAGCTCCAGGAGAGGGGTGGCCCCCAGACGTCACACGCAAGAATGGGAAGGGATGTGAACGGTCAATAGTCTCCCCAGCTCCTCTGAATTGGGGGGGTCTTCTGAATGTAGAGGGAGAAGGGGCTCGATCTCTCGTAAGACCTGCACCTGTCCTGGGGACAGGCTGTCTCTTCAAGGACACTGGCCTGGTGTGGCTGCCGCAGGGACAGCACAGCCACCCTGACCGCCACGGTGCTTCTGTCAGATGTATTTCCTGGCCTTCCAAGTTTTCCAAACAGGGCCGTAAATAGAGTGGACTTATTAGGCCCTTGAATGTTGGGGGCACCTTCGGTGTCCCTTTGCCTGGTCACACCTTGGCGGGTGCTGAATGCAACCCTTGTTTTAACCCATTTATCTCCTTTCGTTACTGTTTTAAACTTTCCGCCCCCTGGGACCAGCCCAGGGCTGTCCCCGGTCTTCCCACTTCCCACTGCCACGTTCACGAGCCCAGTGTTCCCCACGCGCGTTCAGGGGGAGGGTGAAGGCCGGCGAGCGTTCCTACCAGGCCCTGGGCAGCAGCCTGGTCAGGGGTGGGGTCCGCCCAGCAGCCTCCCACCTCATTTTATTACCAGTTTTTCCATGTGTTCATCTCAGGAGGTGACGAGTTGACGGAGGTCGAAGCCCATCTCTGATGGGGCCCAGGTGGCAGCTGGCTTGTAGGGTCTTCAGGAAGCGCAGCTCCCACAGGCTGGGCGGGGGGTGGGGCGAGGCACGAGGTTCCAGGCACCTCCTAGAGCGTTGGGCGTTTATTACCCTCTCGTAACAAACCTTTAAAAATATATATTTATTTTTAGAGGGGAGAGGGGGAGAAACATCCGTGTGTGGCTGCCTCTCGTGAGCCCCCCACTGGGGGCCTGGCCTGCAGCCCAGGCCTGTGCACCGAGAGGGGATCGAACCGGCCACCTTTCCCCTCGCAGCCTGGTGCTCGGTCCACGGGGCCACGCCGGGCAGGGCTGGTGACAGATCTTCCATGGCAGCGGTTGTGGAAGTTCGCAGCCTTTTGCACACCAGTTAAACCAGACACCTTACTCTTCTAACACTGTTTGACTTGGAAGCCCTTGCTTTGACGAGCACTTGAAAGTCACCTCACCTGATCGGAATGTCCCTATCGTGGCCACTGGGGTGGGGGCCGTCATTTCTTGGAGAGCTGCAGAGGGATTTCCGCCCGTTTTCCGTCCAGACACATCTGGCTGCAAACGAGGTGCAAAATCCACATTGTTGTCTGATTAGAGTTTGGGGTCCCCAAAGGATGGTTCCCGAGCCAAGTTCACAAAACAAACTCCCAATTTTCTAGGTTGGGTCCTCTCTAAAAATATTTTTTTTTAGATGGTTTTCCTGTTTAAAGGATTTATCTCAATGACTCAAACCAAGACACCTTTTACGGCTTCACTCTGGACACCCAGACGCAGCCGGAGCCTCTGGTCTCCCACAGAATGGGCGGCGTCTCCAGCCACACCCCTGCCGATTCGCGGCCCGGACAGGCCTCCCCGGAGTGGGGTCACTGGGCCCTCAAGACGCCTCCTGAGAGCTGCCACAGCCACTCAGAGGCACTTGGAACCTGAGTCAGCTCAGCTGGCCACAGGTGCACCCTGCAAGCCCCCTTCTTGAAGGCGGGGACTGGAAGAGCTGTTTCCTCTGCTCAGTCACAGAGCCAGGCTCTCAGGACATGTGACCACGGAGACCAAGAAAGAGCATCTCTGAAGGTCCGCGGCCCACCCGACCACAAGCGCGTCACTGGACCCACAGGAGCCGCCGGCCCAAGGCCATGGTGCAGCCTAGGGGAGAGGAGGAAGACCCCCCCGCAGGCCTGGTGGGGACCGAGTGCAGCAGTCCAACCCGTGTCCCAAAGGCCACCACCTCCCGGGAGGTGTCCCTCCCTTCCAGGTTCTTCCAGCTGGTGTAAGAATTAAACTGGCCCAAGACAGATCAAAGGGAGACAAAACCATTGAATGTGGGCACAGAAGTCTCACAGAAATGAAACCTAAGGAAATGTCCGGGCAGGGCGATGTCACACTTGGATGGAGAAACCCCCTGTCTGTGTGTGAGGCGTTGGCCAGACAGAAGCCAGGGCCGGGAGCTCGCACAGGAGTCTGGCTGGCTTGTTCTGCCCTTGGGCCCGGGCCCCCCAGCCTGGTGACAAGGGACAGTTCCTGCCGCCGGGGCCCTGGGTGGTCAGAGTGTCCTTTCTGCACTGGCTGTTTCTTAGGCAACGCATGGAAAGTGTGCAAAGTGGCATCATGGTGACAGAGCACTTAGGGGAAGTAGCCTCGTGGTTGCCTGACCGTAGATCCCCCACCGGGAGGTCTGGGGGTGGTGACGACCCCAGGCCTCTGGCTCCTTCAGCGAAAGCCTTCGCTTCGCCATCAGCCATCCCTGTGCTGTGACTGCCAGTGAGCTCGTTCCCCTGATCCCACCTTCCCGCCTCCCCACGGCGTCCGGACACCCCCGCCTCAGTCCCGAGGCAACTGTCCTCCCTGCTTCCTGGCGTTGTCGTCAGTTGGGTTCAAATGAACTCAGGAAAGTGCTCTGCAGGCATTTCCATGCGTTACCTGAGAAACAGCCAGTGCGGAAAGGACGCTGCGCTGGCCACAGGGTCACGGCGCGTCAAGACTTCAAGGCGCAGACAAGCCAGGATGAAGACGAGCAGCCGGGGACGACGCCCACAGCGTGCTGCCCACCGGGGCCAGTCCCCGAGCAGACGGCGCCGCCGTGAGACCCTGGGGGCGAGGCCCAGGAGAGGCCCACTCTGGGGGCAGCGTGCCCCTCGGAGGCAGGGCGGGGCCGCCTGGGCTGCGTCAGCACAGCCGTGTTCTCGGGGCGGTTCGACCGCATCTCCCTGACGTGTAACTTCCTACCTTTGCCTTGAGAGACCCCCGTAGACAGGAAGAGCTGTCACTCCAGGGCCCAGGCCGCCCCGGCCGTGTCCTTCCCGGAGCCATGGGGAGCGGTCTCGCTTCTCAAACGCGTGGCGCCAGGACCTGCGCGTTCCCGGCCCCGAGTTCCCTGTCAGACGAAGCGGGGCAGCCCCTGTGCCCACTCAGGTTCTGTGTCCCCTCGTCCCAGCCCAGACAGCCCCTGGCCAGCCTGGCCTGCCGGCCTCCGCGTCCCCTGGCCTGGACGTGTCCTGAGGAGGGTCGGCCAGAGAGCTTGCACTCGGGGAGCACGTGCGGAGGGGGCGTGTGGGGATGCTGGGCTGTGCGGGACCCCCAGAGCCACTGTCCCCCGTTCCTGCCACGGGGGCTCCGCGTTGCAGGGAGACCTTCGTTTTAGGCCCACAGACGGGCGCAGAGGCTTTAGGCAAGACGGGCCTGTCCTGCCTTTTTGGTTTGCCTGGTTTGTAAGTGGCGGGTGCAGTCGCTGAGGACAACCCTCTGTGACCAAGCGTCAGAAACACCACCGTCCAGCCAGTCAGGTCCCACGCACTCTGCGCCGTTTTCCAGGTGCCCCTCCGCTGCCCTCCGCCGTCCCAGCTGCCAGGCAGGGCAGACCGGGTTCTCCTGCACCCGCGCAGTCCCGTCCTTGCCTATCAGCCTCCACCGGGCGGCCGCGCGGGAGCCCTGCTGGCCCCTCCGGCTCAGGCCCAGGCCTTCGGCTCTGCATTCTCGGACAGGCAGGCGGTGCGTGCGGGCTGCAGGCATGACCCGTGGAGATGGAGAGCTGCCCGCACTTCACCCCACTTCTCGTTTTGTTCTTCCGAAGGGGGTGGACGTTTTCAGGTCTGTCCGTGATAGATACGCTCCTTTCTGCCCCTCCAAGGAGCTGTGGGAAGGGGCGTGCGGCCCGGCAAAAGAGAAGGGACGTGTGTCTGCCTTCAGCACGAGAGAAATCCGGAAGTGATGTGCCCACAGAACCAACCCTTTTCTTCACCTCGTTTCCAGGGAAACTGTGCCACCCCAGCCCCAGTCCGGAGGCCCAGAACCCAGGCGAGGGGCCCGGGACACCCTGGGAGCGGGGCCCCCCTTTGAAGCCGCGGCAGCCCCTCGTCACAGCCCAGGTAACTCCCTGTCACCCGAGAATGTATTTTTAACCAATGTTAATAATTTTTTAAAAGATTTTATTTATTATTCCCAGAGAGAGGGGAAGGGAGGGAGGCAGAGAGGGAGAGAGACATCCGTGTGTCTGGCTGGGGATCCAACCAGGCATCACACTTTTTCATCTGTTCTCATTGGTGTTCGGTTCTCCTTTTGGGAGTTATTTATATAGGTGCTTTGAAAAGATTTCTACCGTGTGTCTCTACTTGTTAGTTTGTAAGAGTTCACCTTAGAATAAGGAAGTTGCCATTTTTCTGTAAACATCTTCCTCACACTTGTCATTGCCCTTTTCATTTTCCAGTTTTTTAGCCCACAGATAACTACAAAAATCTCATGAACGCTCGGTCTCTGTGCTCTGTTTATTCTCTGTTCCAAGTTTAGGCAAATAGTCACCCATTCTCCTGGTTGTTTTACTAAACGTCTTTGATTTTGAATTGACATTTATTATGTGCTAAAAATCTGGGCCCTTGTGTTGGTTTTTTAGTTTTTCAATTTCCAGCTAATTGTAATTTGACATGAAGTTGTGAGATTCACCTGGGTCTGCCAGCCTTGACTGGCATTGCATGGTGGGTTGGGCGTGGTCTTGCGAAGTGAAAGGTCGCTGGTTCGGTTCCTGGTCAGGGCACCTGCCTGGGCGCAGGTTTGGTCCCAGAGTGGGGAGTGTGGAGGCCACCAGGCGATGTTTCTCTCACTTGGGTGTGTCTGTCTCTCTCTCCCTCCCTCCCTCTCTCTTAAAATAAGGCCTTTAAGAAGAAAGAACAGCACAGACCACATAAACCTGTCGCCTGCACCCACCAGTAGCCAGCTCGCTACTGTATTTGCTTGGTTACCCTGCCCCCCGCCCTCCTCACAGTTAGACAGACGTATTCCTGGGCCAGCAGGAGGGAGTTACAGATGTCAGGCAGCTTTATGTCTGAAAACGGGCCACCTTGACATATAATTTCAGGAAGTTATCGAAGTGAGGAAACATACATTCATCATTAATTCAGTCCTAGAATTTAATGCCTATTTTATATGCAGTTTCTGCTGGTCACCGCCTCAGCCGTTCTCAACCGAGCCTCCAGCCTAGGACACGTCGCACCCAGCACGTGTGTGTGTGTGTGTGTGTGTGTACACCCACACAGGTGCAGGCACACACGCTTGGCCACTCATGTGCATGCATGCACGGTGTGTGCATGCGTGTGTGGGTGGGAGTGCACTGTGCACACGTGTGCTAGTGCGACTCCATGTGAATGTGTATGCACGCACACATATGTGCCTGTGGGCCCATGCATGCATACGTTAGTGCTGGTGTGACTGTGCGTGTGCATGCATTGTGCACGTGTGCATGTGTGGCTACACGTGTGCATAGATGTACTCTGCACGTGTGTGCATGCATGCGTACACATGATGTGTGCTAATGCGATCAGATGCATGTGTGTTCGCGCATGCCCGTGAGCACGTGTTTGTGGGTGAGAGCATGTGCATGTGCGTCTCCTTCGGCCCTCGGCCTCCCCCAGCGTGACAGAGGCGGGAGGCCGCTGCTCTGGTCTGCGGGGCTGGCACGGTGGCGTTTCGTTTCCGCACCGCCCGGCAGCCTCTGTCCTGCGTACGTAGCGAGTCTCAGTGCTGACCCTTCTCTGCTGGACGTGTGGTAGAAATAGTGTCCCTGTGTGTCCGCAGTTTATCGAGGACGACTTGAGAGAGGGCCGGGGGGCAGACAGCTGCTCCTCCGCGCGGTGCCCTGAGCTCCGGGTTCACCCTGGCCGGTCGAGAAGCCCAGGTCCCCCGCTTTTGGCTTGTGACCAGGCAGGATAAGTGCCCGATACCAGATAACTGGGGAGTGTTTCCTCCTTATCTTGAGGGCAAACTAAGTACATACTCTCTTGGTGACCTGCAAACACTGAGTTCTTTCCACGTGAACTCCTGCGGCAGGGCCCTAAGGACTCCAAGGGGTCAGGAAAGGCGCAGCCCCACGTGGCGCCGACGGCCGGCAGACACGCTGCTCCAGGAGGCACCGCGGCTGGCACAGGGGGGCAGGTAGGCAGGCCCAGCAGGCGGGACGGGGGTGCAGGCAGCCTTCGGGGTGCTAAGGAGAGGGAGGGCCATGGCGTGTCACTTGGGGTGCCGGCCTGTCCCACCGTTTCACACAGCGATGGGGCTGCGGCCCCGGGCACTCGCCTTCTCTCCAGACCGCGGCCCCTCCCAACGACCTTGGCTCAGAGGCACGTGGGCAGCCAGAGTGCAGGCCTCCTGTGGCCTCCATCCTCGAGGTCTCCCTGCCTTGTCACCTGCCCGAACGGGGACAGGGAGCCCCGGTGTTTGCTCTGGGTGGAAGAGAGGGTGGCTTTCAAGGATAATTCTGTCTTTTCTAACTCGTATGGAAGCAACGCAAACTCTCCACGGTGACTTGCACGTCAGCTCATCAGAAGGAAAACCAGTCCCCCAAGCCACGGCCGGCTCGCGGACGCCGCCAGGGCAGCGGCCACCACTCCCCCAGGTCCTCGTCACCCGCCAGCAGCTCCCTCCAGGACACCTGGAAGCTACTCGACTTGGGGTCCAGCCCTTCCGGCCTCGCCTCGCAGGACGACTCAACTCCAGGTGGGTGAACACCTGCGTCCGGCACCGAGGCCGAGGGTCGATGGCGAGGATGGGCAGCAGCTGCACCCGGGCCCACAGGCGGGTTCCAGCCCCTGCGCTCTGGCTCCGTCGCCCTGAGCCGCCCTGTGGCCTCCCCGTGATGCGGGGCCCACAGACAGGGAGACGGCGCTCAGGGCTTGGCTCCGCCTCCCGAGACCCGAGCAGGGCGGGCCTGGCGTGTTCTCGCCCCACCCGCCGGTGCTGTGCCGTCGACAGGGAGCTCCGTCTGAGGGGCCCTCAGGGCACCATGTGGGCAGCACGAAGGGCAGGGGCGCCACTGCTGGGGACAGGGGCTGGGTGAGCACCCAGAGTTGGTCTGGGTCAGCCCGGCGGGGCGCTGCTGTGGGTCGGGGAGGACAGCACCCCCTGGACCCCTGCCTGAGGCGGGCAGGGGCTCCGCAGGACAGTCCAGCCCAGACCCTCGCCACTACCTGCCCCCAGGAAACCCCACCGCGGGAGCCGGCAAACCGCCCTGCGAGCAGTTCAGCTGCCAACATCGGGGCTCACACCCACTCCCTTGGGCGGCGGGGCCTGGGCTCTGTCCTGGTGCACCTCTCACGTGCTGTTCCTTCAGCTGAGCATCCAGGCGTTTCTTTATCCTTTACCGTATCTTTCTTTTTCTCTAAGTACCATTCTTTGAAGTGTACCTGAACGTTGCAGGAGGTTGATGTCGTTGGGGTATCTTGAAACTTGGGAGGGAGTGGCCTACTGGGTGGAGATGCTGCAGGGGCATCAGGCCAGGACAGAAAAGTGCCCCCATTTCCGGCAAAGCGAGCGGCTGTGGCCTCGTGGAGTGGTCCCGGCGGGCGTGGCAGATGGGACACTTGCTCTGAAGGGCAGAGCAGGGCAGACGGGCACCACAGGCTGTGGACAGGCAACTGGGACGATTCCAGTGGGCAGGAGGGCAGACCCCGGTGGACCAGCAGGGCTGGGGTCTGACGGACGGGCCAGGCAGTGAGGTGGTGAGGGGCCTGGCCCGCACGCTGGCAAGTGAGCCGGCCCTAGTTTCATGGATGCCGGCAGCAGACCCGAGGCTCCTGGGTCAGGCCCAGCGGGTCCCCTTATTCTCCTGTCCCACAGTGGACGTGGGGCAGCAGAGCGGGGCCTGTGTCCTAGGCACGTGTCCCAGCTGAAGGGCCGCAGGCGGAGGAGCCCCATCTGTCTGCCCCTTGCCTTGGGGAGACGTGCTCCCGGCTGCCGGCCATGCAGACGCCGAGGCAGGAGCGGCTGGAGCAGAGATGGTCAGCGCTGCAGGCAGGAGTGCGGAGTGCAGCTGTAGGTCCCGGCGGAGACGGCCCCTGGCCAGTTCCCTTTATTTCCCTGACACAAAGCCGTGTGCTGAGAGGTGCGGGAGGCTGGCCCAAAGGACTGTTCCACGTGGCGGAGGAGCAGGGCGGGCCGGGGCTCCCTCGCGAAGACAGGCTGGGTGGCGTGTGCCTGGGGGAGAGGGGCCGCCACCCTCCATCCGGTGGCAGGCTCCCCGCTTCTGCCTCCCCAGCACCATCCCCCATAGGTCACTCTGTCTGTTTTATCTTGATTCTATTGTCTTGGGGAGAATGTAGGATAGGGAGGGTTGTCCTTGACCCTCGACCCTTGACCCCTGACCTGCACTGGCAGGTTCACAGTAGATGCTGGGGACGCGGGCTGTGCTGGGAGACACTGGAAGGGGCAGTTGAGGGTGAGACTTGCAAAAACACGCCCTTCCTGGGTATAAGTGTTAAATGTTATAAAGGCAGCTATGTTCCCAAATTGAAGTGACCAGTGAGTGTGATTCTAATTGCTATGCGGACAGTTGCTCTTGAGGCTGGAAAGCCCACGCTGCAGAGCAATCAGTGCAAAGGACAAGGTAGTACTCAGCCCTGGCCCTTGCAGGTGGCAGCAAATCACCAGATGGTGTGCCAGTGTCACTGCGGGGGCGGTGGGGACCGCAAGGCCTCTCCCAGGAGGTGACGGCGGAACCCTGAGATCAGCCGCCTTCCCGTGTCACTGTCCCCCCTCACGGAGACCAGGCGGAGTGACAGGGCTTGAAATCAAACCCAGAAATGTGCAGGGTTGGAGCCAGGTGTTTACAAATAACCAAAAGGTAAACCTGAGATGTCATTTAAAAATCACACATGTCACCCTGGCCGGGTGGCTCCGTTAACTGGAGCACCATCCTGAGCACCGAAAGGTTGCAGGTTCAGTCCCCAGGCGGTCAGGGGGCCTCCAGGAGGCAGCTGATTGACCATTTGCTCCACATCTGTTTCTCTCTCCCTCTCTCCCTTTCCTTTCCTCTCTCTGTAAAATCAGTTCAAAAAAATTTCCTCAGACAACCCTGACCAGTTGGCCCAGTTGGTTGGGCATCTTTCCACAAGGCCAGGGGCCACTGGTTTGAGTCCTGGTCAGGGCACATGCCTGGGTTACTGGTTCAGCCTCTGGCCAGGATGCCCACGAGAGGCAGACTGATTGGTGTTTCTCTCTGTTTCCCCCTCCCTTCCCCTCTCTCTAAAAATTAATTAATTAATTAATACAAATCTTGCCCTGGCTGGTGTGGCTCAATGGCTTGAGCCAGCGGCCTGCACACTGAAAGATCACAGGTTCAATTCCCGGTCAGGGCATGTGCCTGGGTTGCTGGCTGGGCCTTATGAGGGGCAATTGGTCAATGTTTCTCTCCCTCTTTCCCTCTCCCCTCTCCCTAGAAATGAACAAAACCTTTTTTAAAAATAAAATATATAATTTTTTTTGCCCTGGCTTACGGCTTAGTGGATAAGGTGCCGGCCTGTGAACCAACAGGTCGCTGGTTCAGTTCCCAGCCAGGGCACATAGCCAGGTTGCAAGCCAGGTCTCCAGCCAGGTTCGTAGCTGGAGGCAGGTGAAAGGTGACCACACATGGATGTCTCTCTCCCTCTCTGCCTCTCTCCCTGCCCTTCCCTCTGAAAAATAGTAAATAAAATCTTTAAAATATATATATACATAAATAATTTTTTAACCCACATGTGAAGACTTTTTAAAAATCACAACTATATAAGATAATTCTTTCTTTTTTAACCTAAAAAATAATCAAACTGGGAAGATATTCTATTTTTTTAATAATTTTTTTTAAAGATTTTATTTCATTATTTTTAGAAAGAGGGGAAGGAAGAGAGGCAGAGAGGGAGAGAGACGTCCATGTGTGGTTGCCTTTCACCTGCCTCCAGCCACAGACCTGACTGGAGACCTGGCTTGCAACCTGGTTCTGTGCCCTGGCTGGGGAATCGAACCTGCGACCTTTGGGTTCACAGGCTGGCACCTTATCCTCTGTGCCACCAGCCAGGGCTGGGAAGATATTCTTAAGCAAGCTAACGAGGTTCACCTTAGATGTGTCCTGTGACCCACTGACCCAGTGGGTCAGATGCACATGGGAAATGCAGGCATGGAGCTGCCCTGGCCGGCACTGCTGGGAGCCCCCACCAGGGGCCAGGAGCCAGGAAGGAGGTGCAAGGCCCTCCGGGCGGATGCGGTGCCACGGAGCCACCCTGCAGGAGGCTGGTCACTGGAGCAAAGGGAGCTCAGCCTCTTGGTGAGAGGTGACTCCTCCTCCCACTGAGAAACGCAGGGACTCCGGAGGGCTCGGGGGGCCCTTCCCTGCGTGCCCGCCCACACCTGCGCTCGTCCTGCCCAGCCGTTGGGGGCAGCCTGTGGTGGCCCTCCTGCCCCTGCCCGCCCGGTGGCCATCAGCTTTCTCTGTTCCTCCCAGTCTGAGACGTGAAAGGTGGTATTTCATGACTGATTTTATCTTCAGTTTTTATTTATTTTATTTTTCAACATTATATAACGAACTCGTTTTTTCTTCCTTATGGAATGCGTTGGGGTGACATTGGTGACTACAATTTTATAGGTTTCACATGTACAGTTCTACGGTAGACCACCTACATGCTGCACTACGTGTTCACCGCCCCGCGTGTGTTCAGGCTCCGCCCCGTTTGGAGGTGATCGTGGACGGTGGCGACGTAGGCAATGCTGTTCCCTGTGGTTTTTCAAAAGAAGCTTTTTCTGCTTCTTTTTTTTTTTTTTTTTATGATTTTTTGTTTATTTTTAGAGAGAGGGGAAGGGAGGGAGAAACAGGAGAGAAACATCCATGTGCAGTTGCCACTCACAGGCCCCCAGCCGGGGACTGAACCCACCCGGGCAAACGAAAGCCTCTTGCCAAGGCCCTTCCTTCCCTTAGCCTGCGCCCTGCGCCCTGCGCCCTGCGCCCCACCTCTGGGGCCCTTTCCCAGCCGCTCCGGACGGTACCTGGTTGCCCACCTTAAGTCACGCAGAGCCTGGAGTGGCTCAGAATCAGGACCCCAGCCGTTGGACTCTAGGCCCTCGTCTGTTGGGCAGAGAGGGGCCCAGGGCAGACTGGGCCATGCCACCTGCCCCATCGCTGGTTCTGTCACCAGCCCACTGTTGCCCCTCCATGCAGCCAGATCTTCTCAATTCTTAAGAAGTGCTGGGGCCCCTTGGAGTGTGGGTGGCTGTAGCTGAGTGCGGCCCACATTCACCGTTAGCTCGATGAGCCCATGGGTGGCCGCTGGGTTAGTACCAGAGGCCGCAGCAGAGTGGCCGGTCTGGAGCCCGAGGCTGCCCCACTCTGCTCACCTCGCTGCTCTGAGAACCCGCGCGGACCCTTCCACCCTCACAGCAGCCCGTTTGTCAAGGCTGGAGGACAGTCCAAGGTCACACGTCAAGTTCTTGGACTACAGGGACAGGAGACCTCCCGTCACACAGGGCTGCTGACATGCTCACCTGGCTGGTCTGCACACCCTGGGGACCTGCCACCCCTCGCCTGGGGCTCCGGGGGGCTCCCTCACTCACGTTACCAGTTACCAGCCTCTGTCTTTGCCAAACCGGAGGGTCGCAGTGGACTCGGCTCTGTTTGCCCCTGGAAGCCCCCCTGCAGCATTTGGACATCCCTCACCTGCTCTGTGAGGTGGCCCTGTCTGCCCCCCACTCAGCTCCCGCTGCTCCCCTGCCGGCACCTGTCCTTCCTCAGTGAGCAGCCCCAGGAAACCAAGCCCCGTCTCCGTTCTCCCCTGCCCTGCCCCCCGAGCCCCTCCTCCCAAGTTCCTCTCATCACGCACATGGAGACTGACCCATGGGCCCCACCAAACTGGCCTCTTCTAAGAACATAGGGTCTGTGTTGATACTTCCGCAAAAATCCTGCGACTCTTGCATGTGGCCGCAGTTTTCTTGCTGAGGAGCACACTGACTTCTTCCCTGGGTCTTCCCTGATGATCTGGGTTCCGTGCACATCTGGACTCGGGCGATCCTTGTGTACCTTACGCGTTTCCTTGGTGTGGTGGCACGAGGATCGGCATCGTACACCTTCTTCATGTTGTCAACTGTGCTAAAGGGATGTTATTGGAAGTGTCTGGCCCCGATCCAGACTGCAGCCTGGGAGGAGGCAGGAAGATGTGACACTGTCCCAGACGGAGACCCGGCCACCGGACGAGGCCTGATAAGGGCAGAAATGATGGAGCCACAGACAGACACACTGAAAGAACTATAGGGATGAGATTCAAGTATTTTTAAAATGTGCAAAATGAGAATTGAAAATATAAAAAGCCCTGGCTGGTGGCTCAGTGGATAAGGCACCGGTCTACAAACCCAACTGTCGCTGGTTCAATCCCCAGCCAGGGCACGTAAGCAGGTTGCAAGCCAGGTCTCCAGCCAGGCCCGTAGCTGGAGGCAGGTGAGAGGCAACCACACATGGATGTCTCTCTCCCTCTCTGCCTCTCTCTCTTCCCCTCTCTCTAAGAAAATAATAAATAAAATATTTTTTTAAAAGGATAAGAAAATATAAAAAACAAACAAACATAAGTTCCAGTATTGAAAAGTATAGAATTGGATGGGAAGGTTCATGGCATGAGGTTGGCCGCAGAGCAGAGGTGGCGGGAGGAAGTGAACTTGGAGCCGCAACAGTAGCACCTCCAGGGTGACGCGGAGCAGACCGTGGGGACAAATGCTGTGGTGACCGGTCATGTCCGTCAGTCTGACAGGAAGAGAGAAGAGTCCTGGCTGCTGTGGGTCAGTGGACGGAGCACTGGCCTGTGAACCGAAGGGTGGCAGGTTCGATTCCCAGTCAGGGCGCAGGCCTGGGTTGCGGGTGTGCGAGAGGCAACCACACATGGATGCTTCTCTCCCTCTTTCTCCCTCCCTTCCCCTCCCTCTAAAAGTAAATGAATAAAATTTTAAAGAAAGAAAGAGAAAAAAGGGAAGGAGGGACAGAGGGAAGGAAGGCAGAAAAGAAAGAGGGCAGAAAAGTATCTGAAGAAATTGCAGCCAGTTTTTTGTTTTCGTTTATCTTTTTTAATTAGTATTTTTTAATCTTGGGAGAGAGGCAAAGGTCCACGTGCGGTTGTGCTGGTTTCCCTGTTCCCGTGGCCGGAAGGTGAGGACCTGCAGCCGGGGTCCCACCCACCCTGCCGAGCCTGTGTTCACGCCAGTGGTCTGTCTTCGGGGCTTCTTGCCCTCAGGCTGTGACAGTGTTTCTTCCCTCCGTCCTGTGTCCTTTGCTCCTTGAGCCGTTCGAGGCCCGGGAACAGCGGGGACGGGGCTCCCAGGGGACGTGGCACCGTCCCCCTCGGGGGCGCGCGAGCTGGCTGGGATTCAGCCTGGGGTGGGGGGCACGTCGTGTCACCCTCACCGCTGTTGCTTCGCATCTGCGCGTGGCTGCGTCCCCTCGGGCTTGTGGTGGGTTCCTGAGGCCGCCCTCGGGGATGAAGCATTTCTAACACCCGCTTCGTTGGACTTGCTGGTGTTCCTCTGGCCCTTTGTGGCCAGTTTCAGCCCAGTGGGCCTGCAGTTCTGCCTGCGTGTCCCTACCGGCTTCGGGGGTAAAATCAGCTGGGCAGCCTCCCCTCCCTTCCAACCTTCTGAGTAACTTGAATAAGGTGGAAACGGGCTGTTCGCTGCCACTTGGGTTGCTCGGGAAATTCTGCTGCAGGAGCAGCTGCGAAGCCCCGCGCTGGCGGGGGCCGGGGGGGCCCTGGGAAGGGAGGGGCGCGGTGTCGTCTCGGTTGCCTTCGTAGCTACCGGACCTTTGAAACCCGGTTTTGTTCGGTGCTGGTTTCGGAATTTTCCATTTCGTCGGGGCTTTGTTAACTTGCCAGTGAATAGCTCTTTATAACACCCGGTTCTGCCCGTGCCGCCCCGTGTTCGGATCAGTCTTAGGAACAGTTGGGGTTCTTCTCGTTCCCCTGGGGTTCCCATTTCCCTGGACTTTGCCTTTACGATCCCCTCTTCTTGTTCTGTGACGGTCATTCCTTCCAGCTTCCTGGGCTGGAGGTAGAGGTGCCCCCTGGGTGCAGCCGTGTCAGCGGGCGAGGGTCAGCGGTGTCCTGAGTGTCCCAGCCCTGCTGCGCTGTTTCGTACCCCGGGCGGTACTGAGCCACCTGTCCTGTTCTCCCCGCAGAAGCCATCTGATGCCGGGTGGTTCATTCTGCGCGGAGCCGATGAGACGCCCTCTGTGCCCGGCCAGGCGGGGCTGCCGGCGGTCCGTCTGATGCCGGGCGGGTGCGTGGGCAGCGGGCTCGGGGAGGCCGGGCGGCCTGCGCTGCTCCAGGCTCGCTGTGACCGGAGCCCCTTCCTCACCAGCACAGACGGTTCTCTGCCTCCCACCTCACCTTTGGCCAACGCCTGCTGCGGCCCTGCCCGCCCGCTGGGGTCCCGAAGGCCACATCGGTCAGACGTGCAGAGCATGATTTCAGGGGCCCGGCCCGGCAGGGGGAGCCTCTGGCCAGGGTCAAAGCGCCCTGGATGGACGGCCCAGCCCTGCCCCCCACCAGCGGCCACCTTTTCTGTGCAAAAGGAGAGCGTTGCCTCACCGACAGCTGCCCTCCCGCCAAGGGGGCCAGAGGGCAGCCCGGGGCTGTGAGTGGCCTGCCGCTGTGCCCAGCCGGGACCCCGGGGCCCAGAGCCAGCCTCGCAGACCCGGGGTGCAGCCCCATGGGCCCCTTTGAAAATGTATCTTTCATGAATTTTATCTCATTTATTCAGTTTTTAGGTTTTGATCTCCACGGATCCACAAATCAAAAGGGTTCCGGGGGAGGGTGGGGGGACCAGGGGTGCCGAACTTGAAGCGCACAGGACCCGTGTGGAGGCAGGGGGTCTTGGCAGAAATGAGGGCCATGAGCACACGCAGGTTGTTTCCCCCAAGAGCAGGTGACGAGGGAGGCAGGGCCGGCTACAGAGACCTCAGGAGCCCAGGCAGGGGCTGGATCGTGGCTCCGAGCTGCCGGGGAGCTGGGGCAGGTCCCCAAGACCCGTCCAGGCTCCAGGCGCAGGCCCCTGTGCCGGGCTCCCTCATTCAGGAACCTGCAGCAGCCCTGTGCCCAGAGGATCTCCCGGAGGGCAGCTCAGAACCAGCCGGAGAAGCCGGGCAGGGCTGGCCAAACAGGTCGGGGGAAGAGGCGGCAAACTAGTTACTGGACTGAGCCAGGGCACAGCTCTGGCTGCCTGTGTGGGACGGTGGTCACAGCAGCGAGCCGGGCCAGTGGCCGGACACGGCCAGCAGCGCCCCAGCCGGGTCCACCCCGACCGGAGAGAGGGGCTGAGACTGGAGACCCCTTCCCGTCCTTGTGCTCAGAGCACCGCACCCCAGGCTGCCGGCTGGCCCTTCCTCGTCCCCAGGGCCCACCCGTGCCACACGGGCAAGTGCTGCGCAGCCCCCCAAGGTCTCACCATCCCCACAGCTGTGACACCCCCGCACCAGCCCGATGGCCCCCAGCGGGGAGGGCCCGTCCTGAGCTTGCACCTTACTACGTAACAGCACCCTTACGTGCAAGAGACACATTCTCGGTTCTAAAGACTTGAAAATCGGGGAGCAGCTCAGGGAGAGGGGCACAGTTGGGGAGGTGCCGTGAGGCAAGCCTGGACCTCAGCGGACCCATTAGGAAGCAGTGCCGACCGGATGCTGAGTGTTCAGGGCCACACGCACTGGGTGCCCCGTGGAGGCCCAGGCCCAGGCCCGAGGGGCGTGGGGACACCAGGGCAGGGCCTTGCTGCCAGGGGGGTGCGGGGGACCCCCTGGCCAGCACGGGCTCCTGTGGAGAGAACCAAGGTGGGAGGGTGTCTGGTTCCTGCTTCTGAAGCCCACGGCCTCCAGCCCTGCAAGGTAACAGGTCTTCTTCCCCCTGTTCCTCCTCGCCAGTAGAGCTCACGGCACCCACCACTGCTGACAGCCGACGGCACCCCGCCGGGGGCCCCACGGACACGCGGGCGGCCTTTGCCGTCAGAGGGGTGAAGATGGACGCCCAGGCCAAGGCCAGGCCCACCAGGGCTCGCCCTGCAAGGCCTAAAGGCTGCCAGCGGCCCCCCAGGATCCGGAACTACAACGTCAAGGACTGACTTCACCCGCTCCCTCCTTTCCGCACGGCAGGGGGTGCGAGGAGGTGCTCACCCGTGGGGACAGGGTTCCCCGGACTGGTGGGCGCCGCACAGACCCAGGGTAGGGCCCATTAAAGCCGGCCTCCCCCTCCTGCTGGCCTTGGAGTTGTTTACCTGTCCTACTTGGCATCAGGGCATCACCAGCGGCCTGTGTCACCGCCCACAGCCACCCGCCTGGGCGCTGCCAGCCCCGGGAACAGAACCCGAAGGCCCACCCACACAGCGGTCATTCCCCCCGAGAGCACCACGCAGGCAAGGGGCTCCCCGTAGTAGCGAGAACCATGGGGCTGGGGGACCCGAGGGCCAGACGGAGCCCCTGCTGTTACCCACGTGCCGGGGTGCTGTTGGGCTGGAGGTGGCCCCAGAGCCTGCAAGTGAGGGACACACGGGCAGATGCGCCCCAAGACCGCACTCCCACCCGCTGCACTCCCACAGGGGAAACGCGGCCCAGGAACCGCAACGGCAGGTCCTGACCCCGCGTTCTCTGCGCTAAGCCAGCAGCCAGGTTGCGGGCGGTTCGGAGGCAGCTCTGGGCTCTGGGCCCTTTTCTCCCCTGGCTTCTGCACCTGGTTGGCACAGCCAGAGGCTGCTGCCCTCGGCCTGTCCCCACTCCAGCCGCAGGGTGGCCGAGGCTTCCAGGCTGCGTGGCCAGCTCGACCAGCTCCCGCCAGGGCCCAAGGCACCCCCAGGAGGGCGATGGGGGAGGCGGCGCCCGCCCTCCCTGCAGTGTGACCCGGGACCTCACGTGGCCTTGGTGGCCTTGGAGGCTTCGGTGTCCTGCGCGCACCTGGCTCGCAGGTGTGGGGCACGTGGCCGCGCGCCGGCCTCGCCCTGGGACCCGCTGTCCCTTCGCGCTGCTCCCCGTCCGCACAGGGGGCCGGGGGCCCCTCCTAACGGCAGCAGCTCGCGAGGGGCGAGGGCCTGGGCGCCGCGATTTCCAGCCGTGATCCGCCCCTTAGCCAAGCGGGGCGCGCGACGGCCTCGGGCCGGGCGGGACCGGCGATGCCAGGTCGCTTTGCGCAGAAGCACCGCCCGGCCTCCGACCCGCGCGGCGGCCCCCGGCCCGGGTACCGGGTATCAGACCAGGAGGCGAGACGCCAGCGGGCCGGTCCCGCCGCTTCCTCCCACCCCCGGGCGCCGGACTCCCGCCGCAGTTCCGGGGACGAGGCCCAGCCCGGCCGGCGCGCCTGCGCGTGGGTGCGAGTGGCCGTGCGCGCGCGAGGCCTCTGCCCGGGAGGCTCTTTGTTCGAACCGCGGCGAGCGGCGTCGGTGCAGAGCCCGCTCGCCGGCCGGCCGCGCCCCTCCAGGGACCCGGGATGCGCCCCCCGGCCGCTCGCCCAGGCTCGGAAGGGATCCCGGGCTCTCGCGCGCCCCCGCCAAGTGGGCCAGCCGGGCGGGAGGGCCCGGCCCGCGCTCGCTGACCGGCAGTAACCCCGCCGGGGGGCTCCGACCGGGTCAACGACCGCGGGGGCCCGCGCAGCGCGCAGACCCGCCCATCACCCTATCGCCTAGCAACGCCCACTCGCGCGCCGCCATTGGGCCGACGCGCACGCCCCCGGCCCCGATTGGGCGCGACTACGGAGGGGCCACGCCCCGGCGGGCTCCGCGAGGCCCCGGGGCGGTCGCGCGCGTCCGTCTGCCCAGGGGTCTGTCGTCCTGCTCCCCGTGTGGCCCCCGTGCGGCCCCCCCAGAGTGACCCCAGCGCACCCCGTTGCCTTCCACCTGCGTGCCGCGCCCACGTGGTCCCGGCAGCCCGTGGGGGGGCGGGGGGGGGAGCCACGTGCCCGCCGGGCGGGGAACGGAAGTGGGGCCCCGGTCTCGGGCCCGGGCGCGCCCCCGCGCAGGGTCCCGGCAGCGGGCGCGCGCCGCATCACCCCACCGGCGGCGGCGCGCCGGGCCCCAGGGCGCAGCCCGGACGCTCATTGGCCTGGGCGGCGCAGCCAAGCTGTCAGCCCATGTGGCGTGTCCGCGCGCGGACGGCGCGGTTAAATAGAGTCGCCGCCGGCCTAGAGGGAGCCAGAGAGACCGCAGCGACCCGAGCTCTGCTCCCCGCGCTCTGCTCTCCGCCGCCCGCCCGCACAGCCGCCCGCGCCCACAGCAGGTACCCGCGGCGGGGCCGGAATCGGGGCCCGGGCCAGGGTCGTGGTCGGGCCGGGGTGGCGCGGCCTGTCTCCCGGGAGGCCACCGGCTCGCGTCCTCCAACCGCGGGGAGCGCACAGCGCGCCGGCCGGGCAGGGGGCGACGGCGAGGGGCGGGCGCGGGGCAGCGCCGCGAACAGCCATTTTGGTGCCGGGGCGGCCGAGGGCCGGTGGGAGCCCCGCGGCCCGTGCGCGCCCGGCCTCAGCGCCCACAAAGACCTCCCTGCGCGCCGGGCCGCGGGGCCGCTCCGCCCGTGGCGCCTCTCGCCATCCGGGAAGCCGCGACTCAGCCCGGCCCGCAGCGCCTCTTCGGCCCCCCGGGGCCCGAGAAGAAGGGAGGTGGACGGCCGAGAGCCCCGCCGCCCGGCGGGGACAGGCTTCCCCGCCACGTGGGCGCAGCCCGGAGCCCCCGAAGTTCTTTCTGCGGACCGAGCGGCTCCCGCGGGGCTCGGTGCGGGCCGGGCGGGGCGCTGCGGGGGTCGCCACCCCGCCCCCCGCCGCCGCCGGACTCCGCGGGAATAGCAAGCGGCGGAGGACAGAGCGGGCGCTCTCGGGAGGGAGCCGCCGCCGGAGCCGGGCCCGGGCCCGGGCCGGCCGAGGACTCTTTCTTCATTCAGCGCCGGGGATGGGGCTCCCTCCCTGCGGGACAGCGCGCGGGGCCACGGGGGAAGCGGCCGCTGTCCTAGGCCGGCGCCCTGGCTCGCGGAGCTCCGGAGCCTGGGGTGGCGCGGCCGCGGCTCCTGAACCGGGAGAAGCCTTGGGGTCTTGGTGGAAATTGCTAGACAAACGCGGGCTTGGTCCCGACCCCCGGGGGCTGCATCGGCCCCGCCGCTGGAGCGCACGGTCGGGTGGTGGGACTCCCTCTGGAGGTGCCTTGGGAGCCTGGGTCGGGGTGGTGAGGCCGACTGCGGGCGGCCTGTGCGGTGGGCAGCAGGGCCCCGGCCCGAGTTGGTGCCCCAGGGTGGCCCTCCCTGCGCACAGGCCACCTTCCCCCAGAGCCCCCCAGGCCTTGGCCCCACAGCCCTCGGCCTCCCCTGGTCGTGATTCCTCCCAAGTCTGGGCCGCACCGGGCGGTCTGGGTGGCATCCACCGGCCGGGGGGCAGCCTGGGCCGCTCCTTGTGGGCTGGTGTCCTCCCCACCCCCAAGTTGTCCTCCCTCAAACTTTGGGGCCCCCCCTCCTTCGCCGGCTCGCAGCAGGCGGTAGGATTCAGGCCCTGCCCTGCAGGGCCTCCTGCGGGTGGGTCCGGCGCAGAGGGGCAGGGGCTGCTGCGGGCTGAGCTGACCAGCGTCTGGGCTCCCAACGCAGAGAGCAGCATGGAGGAGGTGGTGATCGCAGGCATGTCCGGGAAGCTGCCCGAGTCGGAGAACCTGCAGGAGTTCTGGGACCACCTCATCGGCGGTGTGGACATGGTGACGGATGATGACAGGCGCTGGAAGGCGGGTGAGTGGGTGCCGCCTCTCGCTGGGGCAGCCTGGCTCCCCTCAGGGACGGAGCCCGACTGGGCCTGGGCTCCGGCCATGGGAGGCTGAGGGTCGGCCAGGGCAGGGCCAGGGGATCTGCACCCTGCCTGCCCACCACCCGAGGCTGCAGAGCCTCCGGCCACAGCCCACGTGCCATCACTTAGATGAGGCACCGGCTCCGGGGAAGCTGGTTTGACGTCCCTCCGCAGAGCAGCTCTACCTGATCTGCCAGGTGTGAGTCAGCCTGGCGGGGCCCCTGCCCAGCTTCCTGGGCAGCCCGCCTCTTGCCCTCGGCCCTGGGGCCTGAGACGGCTGCGTCCGCCTGTGTCCGCAGGGCTGTACGGCCTGCCGCGGCGGTCCGGCAAGCTGAAGGACCTGTCCCGGTTCGACGCCGCCTTCTTTGGGGTCCACGCCAAGCAAGCAAGAACGATGGACCCCCAACTGCGCATGCTGCTGGAGGTCTCCTACGAGGCCATCGTGGACGGAGGTGGGTCCCTGGGAGGCCTGTGGCCCACCTGGGGGCGCAGTGGAACACCACCGTCCCTCCCCTCTCTCCTCCCGAAAGGACAGACCTGAACGTGGCCGGTGCAGCCGGAAGCCCGAGCTGGACTCCCCCGGCTCCTGGCCGGGCTGCCGGCCTGCCGCTCAGGAGGTGTGGCCCTTGGTCTGACCTGTTTCACGGCCGCCCTGCGGTGTCTGGGGTGTGCCCTGGCACCCCGGTTTTCTCAGTCCGTCACAGGGCTGATCTCGGGCTGAGCAGGAGACGGAGTCCGGCGTCCAGGACCCCTGCTGTCCGCTACCCTCCCCTGGGTGGTGTCTGGTGCAGACAGAGCTGCCCCTGCCGTCCTCATGCAGCCAAGGGGAGGGGCTGGGGGGCACTGGAGACGGAGGTCAGCTGAGCCCCGGGGCCGACACGGAGCAGGATGGGTCGTAGACGCTCCTCCGGGGTTGGGGGAGGTGCACAGACCCTGCTGGCCTCCCCGTGGGTCGCACTGGAGCCTGCCCTGCCCAGCCCCACCCGGAGGCCTTGAAAGCTGCTCCCCCAGGGCTGCCCCTCCCTCCTGTGGGAGCTCGACATTCCACCTTTGTCTCCCTCTCCCGCCTTATCTCTCGGGCCCGCCCTTGGGGCGCCCAGACCCTGCCTGGGGACCTCAGGGACCAGGGGAGTAGCCTGGGGACAGTGCCACCCTCTGTCTTCCCCTCTGGCATTCTGGCCGCCACCTGACCCAGCACCCTGAGCTCCATCCGGCACCCCGTTCCCCCGCCCTGGTCCCCCGTTTCTTCAGTTACTCGTGACCTGGTTCCCTGTTCCCGGCTCCCCTGGGCTGGGTGGCGGCCAGGGTGCGGTCCGGCAGCCTGACCGTGCTTCCTGCAGGCGTCAGCCCAGCCTCGCTCCGAGGGACTAACACCGGCATCTGGGTGGGCGTCAGCGGCTCTGAGGCGGGGGAGGCCCTGAGCAGAGACCCCGAGACCCTGGTGGGCTACAGCATGGTGGGCTGCCAGCGGGCCATGATGGCCAACCGCCTCTCCTTCTTCTACGACTTCAAAGGTGGGTGCCCACGGCGGGGCGTGGGCCTGAGGACGGCACGTCCCTTCCAGGCTTGGGCTCCCCTCTTGCGGGAAGGTGGGCTCACAGCCTTGCTCCCACCCTCCGCCGCAGGGCCCAGCATCAGCCTGGACACGGCCTGCTCCTCCAGCCTGCAGGCCCTGCACCTGGCCTGCCAGGCCATCCGCAGCGGCCAGTGCCCTGCGGCCCTGGTGGGCGGCCTCAACCTCCTACTGAAGCCCAACACCTCCGTGCAGTTCTCGAAGCTGGGCATGCTGAGCCCCGAGGGCGCCTGCAAGTCCTTCGATGAAGCCGGTACGGGTGGGGGTGGGGAGTGGGCCCCAGCAGCAACCCCCCACCCCAGCCGCCCCAGACACCTCAGTGGCCACCCCTCTGCCCTCAGGGAACGGGTACTGTCGCTCGGAGGCCGTGGTGGCTGTCTTTCTGACCAAGAAGTCCACGGCCCGGCGGGTGTACGCCACCATCCTGAACTCCGGCACCAACACGGATGGCTTCAAGGAGCAAGGTGGGAGCCGGCTGGAGCCGGTGGGGGGCATGGCCAGCGGCCAGCGGGTGGACACTGAGGCCTGGCCCTCCCTGCAGGCGTGACCTTCCCCTCTGGAAGGGCCCAGGAGCAGCTCATCCGCTCGCTGTACGAGCCCACCAGGGTGACCCCTGAGTCCTTGGAGTACATCGAAGCCCACGGCACGGGCACTAAGGTGAGACCTCACCCACTCCCCACCCCTGGACCACCCAGCTGCAGTCCTGACCCTCCCCGTGCCCCCCACAGGTGGGCGACCCCCAGGAGCTGGACAGCATCGTCCGAGCCCTGTGCACCACCCGCCAGGACCCCTTGCTGATCGGGTCCATCAAGTCAAACATGGGACACGCAGAGCCGGCCTCAGGCCTGGTGGGGCTGATCAAGGTGGGTGGGGGGCCACCGCTGGTCCTGGGCAGCAGGGCAGACACGCGGCTGAGCCCTGCCCTGGTTCGCGGTGGGGGCTGCTGGGTGGCCATTAGGGAGACTGGGCAGTTGGTTACCCACAGGACCCTGACCACCATCGGTCAGGCTCCTAGGCGTGGGAGCTTCCTGGCTTGCTCGTGTCAGACTCGGTTGGAGTCCGGCTGGCTACGGGGCCCTTGGAAGGCCGGCCCGCAGCCACCCGGCCTGGGAGGTGGTAGGGCCGGAGGGGAGGGCGTGAGGCCTGGGGGGCGGGGGGCGAAGAGCAGGGCCCATGGTGAGACCTCGGGGTCTTCAGGGCTGCGTGCCTGCCACCTACAGGTGCTGCTGTCCCTGGAGCATGGGCTCTGGGCCCCCAACCTGCACTTCCACAACCCCAACCCCCAGATTCAAGGGCTGCATGACGGGCGGCTGCAGGTGGTAGACCGGCCCCTGCCTGTGCGCGGGGGCAACGTGGCCATCAACTCCTTCGGTTTTGGGGGCTCCAATGTGCATGTCATCCTCCAGCCCAATTTGCGCCCGCCCCTGGCGCCTGCCCCGCACACGGCCCTGCCCCGTCTGCTGCTGGCCAGCGGGCGCACCTCTGAGGCCGTGCAGGGCCTGCTGGAGCAAGGCCGCCAGCATAGGCAGGACCTGGCCTTCGTGAGCATGCTCAACGAGATCGC
The DNA here is from genome assembly GCA_004026585.1 of Noctilio leporinus. Classification (NCBI taxonomy): domain Eukaryota; kingdom Metazoa; phylum Chordata; class Mammalia; order Chiroptera; family Noctilionidae; genus Noctilio; species Noctilio leporinus. Next base: position 174,710 of record PVIW01002491.1, on the reverse strand, counting down.
GGCCACCTCGGTCACCTCCATGCCCTTCCGGGGCTGTGCCGTGCTGGGCAGTGAGGACAGTGGCCAGGAGGTGCAGCTGGTGCCCCCCGGCCAGCGCCCACTCTGGTTCATCTGCTCTGGTGAGTTGTCCCAGGGCCTCCACGGTCGAGGGGGTAGCTGGGCCGAGTGGACCTGCCCCTGACACCTCTCGCCCCGCAGGGATGGGCGCACAGTGGCGCGGGATGGGGCTCAGCCTCATGCGCCTGCCTCGCTTCCGAGACTCCATCCTGCGGTCCGACAAGATCGTGAAGGCCTTGGGCTTTCAAGTGTCAGACCTGCTGATGAGCACGGACGAGACCACCTTTGATGACACTGTCCATGCTTTTGTGTGCCTGACGGCCATCCAGGTAAGCCCTGGGGTCTGGAATCAGAGCGCCCGCCAGGGGGCAGCAGCACACCCAGGGTTGACCGGGCACGTCTGACCCCCTAGATCGCCCTCTTGGACCTGCTGACCGCCATGGGCCTGAAACCAGACGGCATCATTGGGCATTCCCTGGGGGAGGTGGCCTGCGGCTATGCCGACGGCTGCATCTCTCAGGAGGAGGCAATCCTGTCTGCCTACTGGAGGGGCCAGTGCATCAAGGAGTCCAGCATCCCACCGGGGGCCATGGCGGCCGTGGGTAGGTGTGACCCGGGGTCCGAGGGCCTGGGGAGCAGACACGGGCCTTAGGACCCTGCACCGTTGCTGATGGCCGTCAGCCAAGGCCAGTATCGTTTTCACCTGAGCCTGAGCTGAGCCCACGTGGGGACAAGAACCTGCAGAACTTTTCGTAAAGTCAGGGTGCCGGGACCTCTCATCCTGCCTCCTATGCACTGCCCTGGCGTGTTGTGGGGGGTCGGGGGAGACCCTTGCCCAGGAGGAGATGTTGGGGGACAGGGCCGCCCTCTGACAGTCTCTGCCCACAGGCTTATCCTGGGAGGAGTGTAAACAGCGCTGTCCCCCTGGTGTCATCCCCGCCTGCCACAACTCCGAGGACACGGTGACCATCTCGGGACCCCAGGTGTGCACTGGGGACGAGGCCTGACCCTCAGGGTGCATTCTGCCTGAGGGGTCAGCGCCACAGCCGGGACTGTCCCCACTCCCGTCCCCCAGGCTGCTGTATCCGAGTTTGTGGAGCAGCTGAGGCAGGAGGGCGTGTTCGCCAAGGAGGTGCTGACCGGTGGCTTCGCCTACCACTCGTACTTCATGGAGGCCATCGCTCCGTCCCTGCTGCAGGCGCTCAAGAAGGTGGGCTGGCCGCCCCGGGGGGTGGCCCGGGGGGTGGGGCCGAGGCCCTGACGCGGACGGCGCTGTGCACACAGGTGATCCGGGAGCCAAAGCCCCGCTCTGCGCGCTGGCTCAGCACCTCCATCCCGGAGGCCCAGTGGCAGGGCAGCCTGGCCCGCACCTTCTCCGCCGAGTACAACGTCAACAACCTGGTGAGCCCGGTGCTGTTCCAGGAGGCGCTGTGGCACGTGCCGGAGAACGCCGTGGTGTTGGAGATAGCGCCCCACGCTCTGCTGCAGGTGCGCCGGGCGCCCTCGGGGGCTTCTGGCTTCGGGTGGGGGCGGTTTCCGAGGGTCTGCAGGCTGTGGGCCGGGTGGGGGTTGGGTGAGACTCAGCCTGGCGTGGGTCCCCCCAGGCTGTCCTGAAGAGGGGCCTCAAGCCCAGCTGCACCATCGTCCCCCTGATGAAGAAGAACCACCCGGACAACCTGCATTTCTTCCTCAGCCACGTTGGGCAGCTGCACCTGGCAGGGTGGGTCTGTGCCCCGCTCCAGCCGCGGGGACCCCACGGGGCTCTTCTCCAGTGTGCGGGACGGCGAGGCTACAGGGCGGCCCCACCCCCTCTCGGTGGTTTCTGGGGTCTCCGGAGACGGTTGGCAGTGGGTTGGATGGGTTGGCCCCAGGGGCCAGTGGGCCCTAACTTGGCTCCTACCCCCAGCATGGACGTCAACGCTAATGGCCTGTTCCCGCCCGTGGAGTTCCCAGCTCCCCGGGGGACCCCCATCATCTCCCCCCACATCAAGTGGGACCACAGCCAGGCGTGGGACGTGCCCGCTGCCAGCGACTTCCCCAGCGGCTCCAGCAGCCCCTCCTCCACGGTCTACAGCATCGGTGAGCGGCCCCGCTGGGGTTGGGGGGGGCCCAGGCCCCCCTCCTGAGCTCGCCACTGAGGCCCTCGCCCCCGCAGACATCAGCCCCGAGTCCCCCAACCACTACCTGACGGACCACTGCATCGACGGCCGCGTCCTCTTCCCGGCCACCGGCTACCTGTGCCTGGTCTGGAAGACGCTGGCTCGGACCCTGGACCAGGACATGGAGCAGATGCCCGTGGCTTTTGAGGATGTGACCCTGCACCGGGCCACCATCCTGCCCAAGACTGGTGAGGCGGGTGGGGCAGGAGGAGCTGCGGGGTGTTGGCCGCTGAGCCCTTGCTAACGGCCGGCCCTGCTGCCCACAGGGTCCGTCGCCCTGGAGGTGCGGCTTCTGGAGGCCTCCCGCGCCTTCGAGGTGTCTGAGGGCGGCAGCCTGGTTGTGAGCGGTGAGCAGGGTGCCGAGGCGGCAGGGTCCCTGGTGGGCTGCTCTGGGTGGGCCCTGGGGCCCAGCTGCGCCCCGCCGCGCCTTCAGGCCCCGCTCCCTGCCCACAGGGAAGGTGCGCCAGTGGGAGGACCCAAACCCCGAGCTCTTCGACAGCCGAGCCGGCCTGGACCCTGCAGACCCGGCCGACCCCTCGGCCGCGCCCCGTCTGACCCGGAAGGAGGTGTACAAGATGTTGCTGCTGCGCGGCTATGACTACGGCCCTCACTTCCAGGACATCCTCGAGGCCAGCCTGGAAGGTGGGGCGCGGGGGCCCCGCAACACGTGGGGGTGAGCCCGGCATCTGCTCCCCTGGAGGCCGCCAGGCCGCGGGGGGACAGGCTGCCCTGGGTGGGGTGAAGCACGGAGGCTGCGTGAGGCCCCCGCTGACAGCTGCCCCCGCAGGCACCAGCGGTCAGGTGCTGTGGAAGGACAACTGGGTGACCTTCCTGGACGCGGTGATGCAGATGAGCATCCTGAGCTTGGACCAGCGCAGCCTGCGGCTGCCCACCCACCTCTGCTCCGTGCACATCGACCCCACCAGCCACCGGCAGAGAGTGCGCACGCTGCAGGGTGACGTCCAAGGTAGCCGGCCGGGCCCCACGCTGCTGCCCCACCTGCCCCTGGGCCTGCGCTGCCCTCACCTCCCTGCCTGTGCCCACAGCCGTCAGCGTGGTGGTCGACAAATGTATGGACAGCTTGGCCGCCGGGGGCGTCCTCATCTGCCGGCCCCGCTCCTCGACGGCCCCACGCAGACAGGAGCCCCACGCGCCCCTCTTGGAGACCTACTGCTTCACGCCGCACGTGGAGGGCCAGAGCCTGGCGGGCAGCGTGGCCCTGCAGGAGGAGCTGCAGACGTGCAAAGGTGAGCGTCCCCTGGCCCGGGACACTGGCCCCGTCGGTCCGTGACGGGGGCTCCTCACCTCCCCGTACATCCGGGCCCTGGGACCCGGCCTGCTCGCATCCCCTGCAGGTGGGAGCCAGCCCTGCCCTCCCGCAGGTTCCTGTGAGTCCTCCAGGCCTGCTCCCCAACCCCGAGCAGGTGTCAGGCGCCTCCCGCCCATCCCCCAGTTTTCAGAGGGGGCCTAGGGCCCCAAGTTGTCTGACAGGGACCCCGCCCCTCGCCATTCAGGCATGTGGCCCACAGGCAGCCTCTGCGTGGAGCTCACACCTGTGGCACAGGGTGAGGGTTCAGGCAGCGGACTGACCACCTGCAGGGACCTGTCCCCTGATGACGCCCATCGCTTAGGGGGCATGTGGCAGCCCCTGCCCCAGGGCCAGCGCGGGTCCTTGGTGGGCATCTGTTCTGATCCCAGGACAGCTGGGCTGCCCACTCCATCCCTCCGTTTCTTTGCTCCTCCGGTGGGCAGGGCTGAGCAGCAAGCCCTCAGGATGGGCCGCAAGGCCCCGGGTCACCCCAAGTCCCTGCTCCAGTCAGACGCCGCGTGGGCCTGGAGCACCAGCCCGCTGAGGCCCCGCCTAGTGCCCATCTCCTCCCGTGCTCAGGGTTGGCACAGGTGCTGCAGACCAAGATGGCCCAACTGGGGTTGAAGATGGTGGTGCCAGGGCTGGAAGGGGCTCAGGCTCCCCAGGAGCCCCCGCAGGGGGGCCTGGCTGGGCTGCTGGCGTCCACCTGCCGGTTGCAGCTGAACAGGAACCTGCCCCTGGAGCTGAGCCGGCTGCTGGCCCAGGAGAGAGCCCAGCTGCATGACGACCCACTGCTCAGTGGCCTCCTGGCCTCCCCGGCACTCAAGGCCTGTGTGGACACCGTCCTGGAGAACGTGGACAGCGCCCCGATAAAGGTGGTGGAGGTGGGTGCCAAGCAGGGCAGGCGGCACCGTGGACGGTCCAGGCAGACCCAAGCTTCTGGCCCGAAAAAGCTCCAGACTGCGTGCGGGGCCACCACCTCCATCGTCCCCCCTCCAGGCCCCCAACGCTGGAGGAGAAGGGACGGGGGGAAGCTAGGGACACGGGGGTTGGTGGGGGGCCCCTGTGGTCCCCACCCATGCAGCCTGGCTCAGGCCCTGCGCCAGGAGGCAGCTGACAAGGAATCTGCCCCCAGGTGCTGGCCGGCGAGGGACACCTGTTCTCCCGCATCCCTGCGCTGGTCGGCTGCCAACCCCTGCTGCAGCTCGAGTACACGGCCACCGACCGCTGCCCCCAGGCACTGGAGTCGGCCCAGGCCGAGCTGGAGCAGCAGGACGTGGCCCAGGGCCAGTGGGACCCCGCGGAGCCTGCCCCCAGCAGCCTGGGGGCCGTGGACCTCCTGGTGTGCAACTGCGCCGTGGCCTCCCTCGGGGACCCCGGCACGGCCCTCGGCCACATGGTGGCGGCCGTCAAGGAGGGCGGCTTCCTGCTGCTCCACACCCTGCTCAGGGGACACCCCGTCGGGGAGACGGTCGCTTTCCTGACCTGCCCCGAGTCCCAGGCCGGCGGGCAGAGCCTCCTGAGCCAGGAGGCGTGGGAGAGCCTGTTTGCTGGGGCCTCCCTGCGCCTGGTGGCCTTGAAGAGGTCCTTCTACGGCTCCGCACTCTTCCTGTGCCGCCGGCCAGCCCCCCGGGACAGCCCCATCTTCCTGCCCGTGGAGGACACCAGCTTCCGCTGGGTGGACTCGCTTAAGGTCAGCCCCAGGCCCTGCCCACCCAGCACCACCCCCTTGCGCCCGGGGCCTCCCCAGAGCCCAGCCGACCAGCTCCCTCGCCCTGCAGAGCCTTCTCGCCGAGGACTCGTCCCGGCCGGTGTGGCTGACGGCCCTCAGCTGCGCCACCTCCGGGGTCGTGGGCCTGGTCAACTGCCTCCGCAGAGAGCCAGGCGGGCACAGGGTCCGGTGAGCACTGCCACCAAGCTGCGCGCCCCTCGCCCCTGCCGCCCTCCTTCCCCCCTCCCCACCCCAGCCCCCCCTCACCGGTCTGGCCGCCCGCAGGTGCATCCTGGTGTCCAACCTGAGCAGCTCGTCCCCCGTCCCCCAGCTGGACCCAGGCTCTGCGGAGCTGCAGAAGGTGCTGCAGGGAGACCTGGTGATGAACGTCTACCGGGACGGGGCCTGGGGAGCCTTCCGCCACCTGCTGCTGGACCACGGTGAGCCGCGGCCGCGCCCCTGGGGTGCAGTTGGGAGGGCGAGAGGCGGGGCACCCGGTGGGGACCCACTAGCCTGAGCTACACATGGCCCCCAAGCAGCCCCGCTTCCTGTCGCCCCCAGACCTGCCGGAGGAGCAGACGGAGCACGCCTTTGTCAACGTCCTCACCCGGGGAGACCTCTCCTCCATCCGCTGGGTCTGCTCCCCGCTGCGCTGGGCCCCGGCCCCCGGCCCGGGCACCGAGCTCTGCACAGTCTACTACGCGTCCCTCAACTTCCGGGACATCATGCTGGCCACGGGCAAGCTGTCCCCGGACGCCATTCCAGGTGCAGGCTGCTCTTGACGGGGAGGGCACGGGGGGCGGGGCCCCGGCCCTGGACCCGGGAGCAGGGGGGTCCTTGCTCACAGCACTCACCCCCGCTTGTCCCCAGGGAATTGGGCCTCTCGGGACTGCATGCTGGGCATGGAGTTCTCTGGCAGAGACGCCAGCGGCAAGCGCGTGATGGGGCTGGTACCAGCCGAAGGTCTGGCCACCTCTATCCTGGTGTCTCAGGACTGCCTGTGGGACGTGCCCTCCAACTGGTGAGTCCGTGGGGCCGTGAGCCTGGGGCCTGCGCAGGTGTGGCCAGGCGAGGCCTGGTCACCCATGCCCTGTGACTGCAGGACCCTGGAGGAGGCGGCCTCAGTGCCAGTTGTCTACACCACCGCCTACTACGCGCTGGTGGTACGTGGACGTGTGCAGCGTGGGGAGACCGTGCTCATCCACTCGGGCTCCGGCGGGGTGGGCCAGGCCGCCATCACCATCGCCCTCAGCCTGGGCTGCCGTGTCTTCACCACCGTCGGTGAGCCTGCGGGCCCCTCCCCCGCCCGGGTGGCCGCGCCAGCTGGGCAGCGGGCTCAGCAGACCCCTCTCCCCGCCAGGGTCCGCGGAGAAGCGGGCGTACCTCCAGGCCAGGTTCCCCCAGCTCAGCAGCACCAGCTTCGCCAACTCCAGGGACACGTCCTTTGAGCAGCACGTGCTCCAGCACACGGCTGGGAAGGGTACGCGGCCTCCTGACCCTCGGCACCCGCTGTCCTCCGCGCACCTGGACTCCAGCCTCCCCCCCAGCGGCCGAGCAGGAGGCACCGGCCCGGGAGGGGATGGGTCTGGCCCTCCGGACGAGTGGGGTTGGGCCCTGGTTGGGACCGTTAGGACCCTCTCGTCCCCCCTCCAGGTGTGGACCTGGTCCTGAACTCCCTGGCCGAAGAGAAGCTGCAGGCCAGCGTGCGGTGCCTGGCCCAGCATGGCCGCTTCCTGGAAATCGGCAAATTCGACCTTTCCAACAACCACCCGCTGGGTGAGGCCAGGCAGCCAGCCGGCGAGGGGCTGGGGTACGGGGCCAGGTGGGGTCCTCGCGACAGGAGGTGGGCTCGGAGCGTGAGCCGTCCGCCTGTGCCCCCTGCAGGCATGGCCGTCTTCCTGAAGAACGTGTCCTTCCACGGGATCTTGCTCGACGCCATCCTGGGTGATGTCAACGTCGTCACGTGGCGGGAGGTGGCGGCGCTGCTGCGGGCGGGCATCCGGGACGGCGTGGTGCAGCCCCTCCAGTGCACCGTGTTCCCCAGGGACCGGGTGGAGGACGCCTTCCGCTACATGGCCCAGGGGAAGCACATCGGCAAAGTGCTGGTGCAGGTGAGGGGGGCAGGTGAGGGGCGCCCGGGGCCTGAGCCTGCAGGCGGCGCCTGAGCCGTGCGCTTTGGCTGCAGGTGCGCGAGGAGGAGCCGGACGCCGTGCTGCCGGGGCCCCGGCCCACCCTGATGCCGGCTGTGTCCAAGATCTTCTTCCGGGCCCACAAGAGCTACATCATCGCTGGGGGCCTGGGAGGCTTCGGCCTGGAGCTGGCCAACTGGCTGGTGCAGCGAGGCGCTCAGAAGCTGGTGCTGACCTCCCGCTCCGGCATCCGCACGGGTGAGCCGGCTGACGGCGTGGGGCGGGCGGGAGCCGGCGGACAAGGGATGCCCTGCTGGGCAGCCTCTGCCTGGTGTGCTCCGAGGGCCCCAGGGCTTGGCGGCCGGGACCCTGATTGCCCCGACCCTGTGCCCTGCGCCCTGTAGGCTACCAGGCCCTGGAGGTCCAGAAGTGGAGGCGCCAGGGCGTAGAGGTGCTGGTTTCCACCCGAGACGCCAGCACTCGGGACGGGGCGCGTGGCCTCATCGCGGAGGCCCAGCACCTGGGGCCTGTGGGAGGCGTCTTCAACCTGGCCATGGTGAGCCCACCTCCCCTCCAAGGGCGGCGGGGCCGGTCGCCCAGGGAAGGTCCCCACAACCTCGCTGAAGCCTTTGAAGCCCAGGTGCTGGGGCAGCACTGAGGATGCCTCCCCCCAGGTCCTGAGAGACGCCTTACTGGAGAACCAGACCCCCGAGCTCTTCCAGGACGTCAGCAAGCCCAAGTACAGCGGCACCCTGAACCTGGATAGGTGGGCATGAGGCCTCCCCGTTCCCCCCGTGCCCTCCTGCATGGTGCCCCCAGGGTTTGGGCCACAGGCCTCTGCTGGGGTCCAAGTGGAGGGTCCCGGGAAGCAGAGGGCGTGGGACAGGTGGGCAGGCGGGGGCAGCCGGGTAACCGGAGCATCCGCAGGGCGACCCGCGAGGCGTGTCCCGAGCTGGACTACTTCGTGGCCTTCTCCTCGGTGAGCTGCGGGCATGGCAACGCGGGCCAGACCAACTACGGCTTCGCCAACTCCACCATGGAGCGCATCTGCGAGAAGCGCCGGCACGATGGCCTCCCAGGTGGGCCCTGCCACCCCGCCCCGCCCGCTCCCTCCTGGCTGCGGGCCCGCCCCGCCCGCTCACCCGCCCTCCTCGCCCGCAGGCCTCGCCGTGCAGTGGGGCTCCATCGGTGACGTTGGCATCATCCTGGAGACCCTGGGCTCCAACGAGACGGTCATCGGCGGGACGCTGCCGCAGCGCATGCCCTCCTGCCTACGGGTGCTGGAGCTCTTCCTGAGCCAGCCCCACCCGGTGGTGAGCAGCATCGTGCTGGCGGAGAAGAAGAGGGCGGCCCTGGGCGACGGTGGCAGCAAACAGGACCTGGTGGAGGCTGTGGCCCACATCCTGGGTGAGGAAGCACCCAGCCCTGCCACGGGCGGACGCCACTCCCAGGCCTCCGTTTCCCTGGCTGCAGAGGGGGCCTGTAGCTCATTCACCAGGGCGGGGGGCGACCCACGCAGTGTGCGCAGAGCTGGGTGAGGGCTGGTGCTGCAACCACGGAACCGCGCTTTGGGAAGACGGGACCTTACCTGAGAGGTCCCGCCGCCAAGGTGCCGGCCCCAGGCCCCCTCGTCCTCCCAACTGCCAACCAGGTTCCTCTCCCCAGGCATCCAAGACTTGTCCACTGTCAACCTGGACAGCTCGCTGGGGGACCTGGGCCTGGACTCCCTGATGAGCGTGGAGGTGCGCCAGACGCTGGATCGGGAGCACGACCTGGTGCTGTCCATGCGCGAGATCCAGCAGCTCACGCTCCGGGCGCTGCAGGAGCTCCCCTTCAAGGCCAGCTCGTCGGGCGGTATGTGTGCGGCTGGGGGACAGCGGGGGGAAGGGGTCTTTCCTGGGGTGTAGGGCAGGTGTCTTGGGAGTGGCACAGCCCCCTGATGCTGCTGACCTGTGGGCAGCGGGGTCCCCCGGGTCAGGGCTGGCTTATCGGGCCTCAAGCGCTCAGTGGGGCCTCAGAGCCTCCACCCACTTCCGTGACCAGGAGCCGCGGGAACCAGGCATGTGCGTCTGTGCTCACCTGAGGTCCCCAGTCCTCCCTGACGTCTGCCCCTCCCCACAGAACTGGCAGCCCCCACCCCCAAGGACAGCCCTGCCGGGCAGCAGATCCAGCTGAACCTGAGCGCCCTGCTGGTGAACCCCGAGGACCCCACCCTGGCACGGCTCAACTCGGTGCAGAGCTCGGAGCGGCCCCTGTTCCTGGTGCATCCCATCGAGGGCTCCGTCTCCGTGTTCCGCAGCCTGGCCGCCAAGCTCAGCATCCCCACCTACGGCCTGCAGTGCACCCAAGGTGCGTCTGCAGCCTGCGGAGGGGCCCCCGCCGGCAAGACGGGGTGGCGTGCCCGCAGGGCTCTGAGATTCCTCCCGCCCTGCAGGCGCGCCCCTGGACAGCATCCAGAGCCTGGCCGCCTACTACATGGAGTGCATCAGGCAGGTGCAGCCGGAGGGTCCCTACCGCATCGCCGGCTACTCCTACGGGGCCTGCGTGGCCTTCGAGATGTGCTCGCAGCTGCAGGCCCAGAGCCCCGCCCCCACGCACAACAGCCTCTTCCTCTTCGACGGCTCGCCCACCTTTGTGCTGGCCTACACGCAGGTGGGAGCAGCGCTGAGGCCCCTCCGGACCCCGGTTCCCGGTCCCCTGCCCTCCCCTGACAGCGCCTCTCCCCTTTGCAGAGCTACAGTGCGAAGCTGGCCCCCGGCCACGAGAGGGAGGCCGAGACGGAGGCCATGTGCTTCTTCCTGCAGCAGTTCACGGACACAGAGCACAGCAAGGTGGGCTCCGGGCCGGGCCGGGGGCTGCCGGGGTCCGCACCGCAGCTCCCGCTGAGAACCCCTTCCCGCAGGTGCTGGAGATGCTGCTGCCCCTCCCCAGCCTGGAGGAGCGGGTGGCAGCCACCGTGGACCTGATCATGCAGAGCCACAAGGGCCTGGACCGCCGCGCGCTGGCCTTCTCCGCGCGCACCTTCTACCTGAAGCTGCGGGCGGCCGAGCGGTACCGGCCGAGCGCCACCTACCACGGCAACGTGACGCTGCTGCGCGCCAAGGTGGGCGGCACCTACCGCGAGGACATGGGCGCCGACTACAACCTGTCCGAGGTGTGCGACGGCAAGGTGTCGGTGCACGTCATCGAGGGCGACCACCGCACGCTGCTGGAGGGCAGCGGCCTGGAGGCCATCCTGGGCATCATCCACAGCTCCCTGGCCGAGCCGCGCGTCAGCGTGCGGGAGGGCTAGCGTGGGGCGCAGCCGCCAGGCCGGGAGGTCCTGCCGGTGGGACCCCGGCCTGCATCCCACCTGCAGCCCGCCGAGGCCGCTAGAAGTAGAACTGACTGTAGCGCCCAGCCCTCCCTGGGCGCTTCCCACTTGGCCACCTTGGCCACCACCTCCCACCTGGGTGCGGGGCCGGGACCCGTGCGGCCGACTTGGAGACTTACCCTGGTCTGTGAAGAGTCAGCCCAGCCAGGCACGAATTCGTGGGCCCTGGACGCCACCCGTGGGCCCCAGGCCCGCCTGTGTTCCCGGTTTGGACTCTATTTATTGTGTTGCTGGGGAGCCACCTGGGCTGGGTGCCCCGTGCAGCAGGGACGCCCCAGCCTGGTGGCTGTGACGCAGCAGGGCACCAGGCACCCACTGTTCTGTTCGTTTCTTTCAAGAAACATTCCCGTTGCTGCTCAGATTTTGAAATTTACTATAACTGTCAACTCAAAGAACCCTGTCTGGACTTGTTTCATTTGTGCACCAACCTGGTAAAAGTGCTGCTTTCCTGCAGCCTCCGTGCGCCTTGCTGTTCCTGACCATCCACCAGTAGCCGGGCCCTGCTCCCGAGTAGCCTAGAGGGGTTCCCTGTGCTCCCCACAAAGCAGGCTAGATGACCCCGAGGGCCGCCGGCCACCACACAACCAGCAGGAGCCCAGCACACACCGAGGTCCCATCGAAGGGGTCACAGGCAGTCGTTGTGGGGACCCCTGCACCTCTTGCCAGAGCTTTCTCAGGGATGCCTCCCGCCCGCATCCTGGGACCAGTGGCTGGGGTGTCCTGCCCACCTTCTCAGCAGCAGCCTGTTCTCAGTTCAGCTGGTTGGGGGTGGGAGCCACACAGCAGCCAGCCACACCCGACCCAGCCTTCCAGGTGAGCATCAAGTGACGGTCGTGAGGTTCTGGGCAAAGGAGTGGAGGCCCCTGCGCACCTCCGGCTGAGGTGGACGTGCTGGAGCGGGGTTTCCGGGTTGGCGGGGCCCTGGGGCGCGTGGCCAGGGTCCGGGCGAAAGAAGGTGGGAGCAGGCGCCCCGCTGCTTCAGGAAGGATGTGTGGGGTCCAGAGACAGGCCCGGGGCCTGCACACTCAGCAGCAGAGTTGCCGGCGCTGGTCTGGACCCAGAAAGAACCAACAATGGGCTCCAGCCAGCGGCAGGGGCTGTGCTCACGGCAGCCCAGGTGTCCATCCCCAGGCAGCTGGAGGAGCAGGGACAGAACACCCTTTGGCCACAAAAAAAGAAACGGAGTTAGGACACAGGCAGCCACAGCAGTGGAAGGGTTTCGGGAGTTGGTAACTTCACATCGAAGGTTTCACCCCTGGCTGGTGCGGCTCAGTGGACCGAGCGCTGGCCTGTGAGCCAAAGGGTCACTGGTTTGGTTCCCAGTCAGGGCGCAGGCCTGGGTTGCAGGCCAAGAGGGAACCAATCTATTTTTTCCTTTAATAAAAAAGGGGTTCAAGAGCATGGGGCCATTTTGTAATGGGTTTGAGGGAAGTAACTCCTAAATTTCAAGGCCCCCAAACCACCCCAGATTACAGAAAGCAAAGGTTAAAGACCCAAAGGCAAATCCGTAATGAAGGCTGGAGACCCCTGGCCTCCCTCCGTGACTGACAGAGGGAAGACACAGGGTGACACTGGGAACTGGAACCATGTGTCCACCCAGTTGCCCAACGTCTGGCTCTCCCCCCAGCAGGATGGACGCTCCTCAAGCTCATGGGGAACATTTACCAAGATGGTCCACATTCTGGGTCATTACAACCAGTCAGTAAATTCCAAAGAGTTCAGCTTCTATAAAAGTACACTCTCCAGCTGTGGCTGGTGGCTCAGTGGATAAGGCCCCGGCCTACAAACCTGAGGGTTGCTGGTTCGATCCCCAGCCAGGGCACATAACCAGGTTGCAAGCCAGGTCTCCAGCCAGGTCCGTAGCTGGGGGCAGGTGAAAGGCAACCATACATGGATGTCTCTCTCCCTCTCTGCCTCCCTCCCTTCCCCTCTCTCTGGAAACAATAAATAAAATATATTTCTTAAGATTTTATTTTATTACTTTTTTTTTTTTTAGAGAGGGGAAGGGAGGGAGAACGAGGGAGAGAAACATCGATGTTCAGGGGATGCATCGGTCAGTTGCCTCTTGCTCGCCCCCAGCTGGGGCTGAACCTGCGGCCCAGGCGGGCGCCCTGACTGGGAACCGGACCCATGACCTTTCTGCTCACAGGTGCTCAATCCGCTGAGCCACACGGGCCAGGGCCACAGCGATGGCTGTTTGAACGTGGAGCCAGCCCTGCATTGCTGGGACGAAGCCCGTCCGGTTGTGCTGTATCGTCCTGTCACATGATGCGTGACGCTACAGATTTGTTTAGAAGGTTCGATGGTGCTGGGTAGCAGTGGTCTGCTGGGCACATTTTCTTCAGGTTTTGGTGTCAGAGTGATGCTGGTTCCTCAGGCATACATTGCCCCCTTGCTCTGGGCTGAGCTGGGTCCCCCCAAAGTCGTTTTGAAGCCTTGATCCCCAATGTGAGTTTTTGGAGATGGGAAGTCATAATGGTTCAGATAGGTCCTAAGTGTGGGGCCTGATTCCACAGGGCTGGGTCACTTATTTTTAGAGAGAGGGACAGGGAGGGAAGAAGAAAGGGAGAGAGGCATCCATGCGTGGTTGCCTTTCAGGTGCCTCCAGCTGGGGACCTGGCTGGAGACCTGGTGATGGGCCCTGGCTGGGGATCGAACCAGCGACCTTTGGGTTCGCAGGCCGGCGCCAATAAAATCTTTTTAAAAACTCATCACTGTAATTCGCTGTGGCAGGGATTAAAAGAAAAGAACCAAACACATTGAAAACATACAATAAAGATAAAATAATTTTTAAGAATTATTTAAATACACAGGTGGCGTGCAGGGCAGAAAAGCCCACACCCACTCCAGATGGCCACGTGCAGCCCCTGGGGCAGCGGGCAACCCCCCCCACCCCCCCACCCCCCCACCCCCCGCCGCCGCCGGATGAACGGCTCCCAGACGCCAGGTTTAACGGCGAAAGAGGAAATGGTTTCCCGCCAAGACAAGTAGCAGAGGACACACGCACGGCCAGCAGACACACGCAAAGATGCTCACCACCACCCATCCTCAGAGATGCAAATCAAAACCACGACGATTGACTGATACAGAGCTGTGGTGGGATAATTGGGGGGACGTGGGAGGGGCCGGAGGGGGAGGTTGCAGGGCAAGGAGGGCCGTCTAGGGCGGGATGGGCTGAGAAGCGCCGCGGGCCTGGCCGGAGGTGGCAACTTTGTTCCGGGGTGTTCAGAGGGGGTGCCCTCGAGGCAGAAGCCTGCCCTTCTTCCAGAGCCGCGTGCAGGTTTTCCATCTTACGGGCCCTCGTCTGCCAGCTGACCCGGCAGGAGGCGCGGGGGGAAGCCGGGAGCCGCCAGGTGTTGGGGTTTAGCCTCCGCTGCTGCGGAGCGTGAAGGCTGTGACTTGGCTGCACGGGCTGCTTTTCCATCAAGACCCCCTTCCTCTACACCAAACCTTTGCCCCTGGGATGCTGCCTTGAGGGTGGCGGTGGCAGCCGGACCCTCGCTCTGTCCTGCGAGGGCAAAGGCCACCACAACGGGCCCGTGGCTGCCCCAAGAGCAGGGCGGTGCGCCTTCCCGGTCCCCGGAGCTGCTCTGCGCGTCTGCTCAGGGCCTCGGCTGCCTGCGCCCGCCGGCTGGTGGAAAGGGAGCGGGGGCCCGGTGAGAACCGCTCTGGGGAAACCGTGGTGTGGGCGCTGGGGTGGTGAGAACGGCCGGCAGAAGGTCTGCTTGTAAGAACTGGGGGATCTGGCGTCGCGCGTTGGGTCCAGTTTGTATGTTCTCAGGTTCCCTGGATGTTCTCTGGCCGTAGCTCTGGGCCTGTATGTCCGGGCCGATCAGGTCTGGCCTGGCCCCTAAGGGGAGCCCACGGAGGAGAATTTTGGGGGAGTGGGATGCGTACCCATGACTGAGGAGGAACTGAGCGTTCACTGCGGTGCCGGGGCCCCCCTGGGCTTCGGTCGACGGGAAAGCCAGCGTGCGTGGTCCCCAGACGACAAGGCCGTCACGGAGCTGGAGCTGCACCGCCTGCGGCCTGGGACGTGGGACGGGACCTCCCCTGTCCTGGTACTCAGGTCGTTTGCGGGCAGGGTGTTTGCCAGGCCCATGCGCCAGAAAGCTGGGGGCTGTGGCTGCAAACCGGGGGAGTAGCGCAGGGTCAGCGCCCCCGGGGAAGGGAAAGCTGACCCGCCCTCAGGAAGAAGGTTTGAAGTTCCTCTTCCAGGAAAGGACAGTGGACCCCAACACCGGGTGGCAGTTGCTTCTGTCACTTGATTCGTGGGCTTGTGAAGCCAGGGCCGCCTCATTGCTGGACCGCGAGTGTCTCGTTGGTTCTGGACGAGGAAAGGCAGACAGAACGTGGCCGTTTCAAATGGGTGCAATTACTCCGCTCACTTGGTTTCTTTGCTGGCTGGCTGGCTTTATGGGGGGACGTGGTTTGACCTTGGCTGTTTGGAGGACATCAGGAAAAGCCTGTCTCTGCTACTTGGCCCTCGGGACCCAGGAGAGGTCACCTGTGAAGCCGGTCGGAGGGGAAGCCTGGTCATTTGGGACCTAGGAAGGGTCATTTGGTGCCGGGAGAATCCTGTCTCTGCCACGCGACGGGTGGTGAGGGGTCCCGTCTCTGCCGAGGGCCTGGTGGGCGCCCAGGCAGACAAAAGAGCACCTCTACCGGCCAGGCTCTGGGCGGTTTGGGACCCTGGAGGGGTCGCCCACGCGACCAGTCGGACCAGTTGGTGGGTCTGGTGGGGAACAAGAGCAGATCTAAGGCAGGTCTCTGCCCCCTTCTTCTCCGGGAACTCCGTCTGCACTTCGGATTTTGCTTTACTCTGATTTCAGGAGAAAATGGAGGCAGGGGTGCCCAGGGCCGGGTGGGAGGGAGATCTTTGACTAAGTGGTGGGACCTTCCAGCTGTAAGATGAGGGGTCTGGTCTGGTGCTGGTCAGGGGGCCCTCCTGACGTTTTTAACGGGCGACGGCACTTTCCGCCACCCACAGCCACCATCCTGCCACACTGCTGCTTCTCTGTGTCAGTGCCGCCCTTCCCACCCGTCCCGATGAGCGTTTCCTCTTGACATCTTTGTTTGTTGGACTTCCGTGCAGCTCAGTCTTATGGGAATTCTGTTTGTCTCCGGTGTCGAGGGAGTTGCATTCTTTCTGAATTGTGGAGGGAGATGCAGCAGGTCTACCTACGGAAGCCTCCGTCTTGGCCAGAAGTCACCGCTACGTTTCTGATAGGCTCACACTAAATGTATGTACAGGTCATTCTGGAGGGAAGTGATACCTTTACGTCACCAACGTCCGGTCCTCTGCCTGATGATGGTCACAGTTTGCCTCATTCTTGTTTTCTTTCGTCGGAATCTGTATTGTATGCAGATTCATACACAGACCCTGTCTGAGTTGTGCCCAATTTTTTTTTTTTTTTTTTTTGGCGGCAATTGTAAATGGTGTTGAAATGGGAATTTGCTTTTACATGTGTTCGTTGTTCGTGTATAAAATGTCATTGACTTTTGTTCACTGACCTTGCTGAACTCACTTGTTCACTGTACTGTTTTGTTTTTTAGATTCCTTCGGAAACTCAAAAAAGAAAAAAAGGAAATTCTATGTAGACAATCGTGCTGGGTACAGAAAGGGATGTTCCCCTTGCTGCTATCTGTCCGCCTGTTACTTCTTCCTCTCGCTTACGGGTCTGTTTTGAGAAAGACTAGTGAGAGCAAGTGGTCCTGCCTTGCTCCTGCATCGTCAGGCACGTTGGCTGTGCTTCTGGGTATTTTTGTTGTTGTGCTTTTGGGTTTTGTAGGCTCTCTATCACCTTTAGAAAGTTCCCCTCTATTCCTAGGGTTTTTTTTTTTTTTTTTAGATTTTATTTTATTATTTTTTAGAAAGAGGGGAAGGGAGAGAGGCAGAGAGGGAGAGAGACATCCATGTGTGGTTGCCTTTCACCTGCCTCCAGCCACAGACCTGACTGGAGACCTGGTTTACAACCTGGTTATGTGCCCTGGCTGGGAATCGAACCTGCGACGTTTGGGTTAGTAGGCCGACGCCTTATCCACTGTGCTACCAGCCAAGGCCCTAGGTTATTTTTTTTAATCATGAATAAATGTTGTATTTTGTTGAATACTTTTCCTGTACCTATTGAAACAATCATGTGGTTTTGTACTTAATTCTATTAATATGATGTATTACATTTATTGATGTTCAGATAATAAAGCACCTTTTATTTCCAGGATAAATGCCACTCGGCATATGAGATGTAAGTTTTCATGTGGTGCTGGATTAATTTTGCTAATATTGTGGCTGCTCACAAAGGGTGTCTGAGTGTAGCTTTCTGGCCTCTCAGAATCAGTTGAGTCTTGTTCGCTCCTGTATTTTTTTGGATGAGTCTGTGAAGAATTAGTATCCATTCTTCAATATTTCTTAGAACTCACTGAAGTGATCTGAGGCTGGGCTTGATTTTTGTAGGAATATTATTTATTTATTTGACATCCATGTGTGGTTGCTTTTCACCTGCCTCCAGCTGGGAACCTGGCTGGAGACCTGGCTTGCAACCTGGTTATGTGCCCTGGCTGGGAATCGAACCTGCAACCTTTGGGTTCGCAGGCCGGCACCTTATCCACTGTGCCACCAGCCAGGGCATCCAGTTTTGTTTTTAAAGCGGCAGAAGCCACAGACCCGCTTTGTGACCCATCACTGACGTCTGGTAACGAGAACAGAGCAGCTTCCCGCTCTGGGCCTTGGCCGGGCCGGGCAGTGAACGGCCGATCTGCGCCCCTTTCGGGGGACACGCGCCCGGGCTCCCGCAGCGCCGCCTGCAGGCGAACCCGAGTGTCAGCAGCTTCGTGGCCGCCGCACCGGGTCCGGCCGGGGTGGCAGGTCGGTCCCATGGCCCCCGACGGCGGGTTCTCGCCCTCGCTTCTCCTCGCTAACGTTTTTAAACTTTTTAAAAAATAACATTAGGAAAATAAAAAAATAGATAAAACTTTAAAAAGAAACAAAGTGAAGGCTGGGACGCGGTGCGCCGGACAGAGGGACCCCGCGCCCCGTGCGAGCAGCCGCCCCCCCAATTCATCCGCCGCCGCCGCCGCCGCCGCCGCCCCGCAGCCCGCGGACCCGACGCCCGACGCTGCGCGGCGCCACCTGGAGGCCGCTCCGGACCCAGCCCGGCTGCGGCTGCGCTTCGTCGGCCCCGGCGGCCCGCCGGCTGCGGGGCGGAGCGGCCGCGTCAGGGGCCGGGTCGGGCGGGGTGCAGCCCCGCGTGCTGGGGCGCCCGGGTCCCCGCCGCCCGCGGCCGCAGCCCCAGGAGGGACACGCCGGTGTGACCGCGGGCGGCGCCCCACCGACAGCGCCGGAGCGGCCGGCGAGTCCCCACGACTAGGGCGGCAGCGCCAGTTGGCAGCCGGGTGGGGGACCGACCCCGACCCCCGACCCCCGTCCCGCGACCCCCGACGCCGCTCCGGGGCCTCTGCAGCAGGCGGCCCCTCTGCCGCGGGCGTGGTTTCCGGGGGACGCGTTTCCCGACGCACCGGGGCCGCCCGAACCGCCCTGACGGCGGCACCTTCCGGCGGCCTCGGCGCGGAGCCCGGTGCCGGCGCCCAGCGAGGCGGCCCGACCCGCCCAGCCCGGCCGCACCCCCGCGCCCACCGGACTGCGGAGCGTCTCCCGCGGGTTCCGGGCCGCAGCCGCCCGGCTCCTTCCCGGGGCCGCCGACACGCGGGCGGCGTTGCCTGTAATTTCAGTTTCCAAACTGAACGCACGGGGCTCGCGCTCAGGCTCCGGGAGCGACAGAAGCGCGGCCGGGTCGCTGCAGCCGTGTCCCCGCGGCCGCCCGGCCGGGCAGCTACAGCTTCTCCCCTGCCGCCCCCTCCGCGCCGGTGCGCCGGGCAGAACCGGGAGGGTCCCAGCCCGGGTCCCCGCCGGAGGCGACGGCAGCGGCCCGTCTCGTGGCCGCGGGGCCGCCCGCGCGAGGCTGGGGGCGCTGAGCACCCGGACTCCGCGCGCAGGGAAGATGCCGAAGCTGCAGGGCTTCGAGTTCTGGAGCCGCAGCCTGGGCGGGGCCCGCCACGTGGTGGCCCCCATGGTGGACCAGAGCGAGCTGGCCTGGAGGCTGCTGAGCCGCCGCCACGGCGCCCAGCTCTGCTTCACCCCGATGCTGCACGCGCAGGTCTTCGTCCGCGACGCCAACTACCGGAAGGAGAACCTGTACTGCGAGGTGTGCCCGGAGGACCGGCCCCTCATCGTGCAGGTGCGCCCCGGCCCTGGGCGCCTGCCCCTCGCCCCGTGGGGGCCGGGTGGGGGCCGCGGGGGCTGGGCCCGCCTGCGCGCTGCCTTTCCCGGAGCTCGGCCTCCCCCGAGTGCCGCCCCTCACCGCAGCGGTCGAGGGGGCCAAGTCAGTGACCCCGCGTTCCCTGACGATGGAGAAATTCTGTGAACCCGGTGGTGTGGGGACGTTTCCTAAGCATTTTGGGCAGGACACCATCTTCCAGTCGCCCCGGGGGCCACCCCCACGCTGGGCAGTTGGGGCACCTCGACCTGGCTGGGGTTCATGGTGACTGTCCCGTCCCTTCCAGTTCTGTGCCAACGACCCCGAGGTGTTTGTCCAGGCGGGACTCCTGGCTCAGGACTACTGCGAGGCCATCGACCTGAACCTGGGCTGCCCACAGATGATAGCCAAGCGGGGTGAGTTCAGCTCCAGCGGGTTGTCGGGCAGCGGTGGCTGCCTTGGGCCAGGCGGGGACAGGCACCTGCTGGACCCAGAGGCCTAGTGCCCGGGAAGCTGTCTGCTTACAAGAGGCCCCGTCACACCCGGGCACTGCGCAGCCCCAGCGGGGGTCAGCATTTCTTCCTCGAAAGGCTGGAGGAGGAGCTGGGTGGTCAGGGACGTGTGGGTGGGCCTGCCATGCAGTGCCCGAGTCGGGTGCTCCGGGGCTGGGTCTCTGGGGCTGGGCGCACAGCCTGTGCCAGAGGACCACGCTTGTCCCTGCAGGTCACTACGGGGCCTTCCTGCAGGAAGAGTGGGACCTGCTCCAGAGAATGAGTGAGTCGGCCATGTGCCGTGGGGGGTGACGGGGCCGTGTCGGGGCAGGAAGAGGGTAGTAGCTCACAGGGCTTCCTGGTGCGCTGCTGTCCCTGCTGTAGAAGGTGGCCGGGGACAGCCAGCCCTCGCCCAGACCTGGCCCCTCCAGGGTCGTGGGGAACACGGGCATACGTGGCAGCTGCCACACCGGGGGGCGTCTCTGCGAGGCCTGTGGGTCCCCACTGCCTCCCGAGGGCGAGCGCCCTTGTTCGCAGGAGCCGACTCTCCTTTTCCCCAGTCCAGCTGGCCCATGAGAAACTCTCTGTCCCCGTCACGTGCAAAATCCGCGTCTTCCCGGAGATCGACAAGACCGTGAGGTACGCCCAGATGCTGGAGAAAGCTGGCTGCCAGGTGAGGAGGCCCTTTGCACCCTGAGCCAGGCCGAGGGGCTGCCCCCAGCAGCTTTCCCTCTGGGGACAGAGCCATGGGACCCCAAGGCCAGATGAGGGAGGGTGAGCCCCATTCTCACCTGCACAGGGAGTACTAGGCAGGGGGAGGTGCCAGGTCTCCTCCCCACCCCACCCTCAGATGGGTGACTGTCCCCCTTCTTTGCCTTGGTCTTGGGCAGTGTGGGTGCCACCACTTCCAGGAGGGCTGTCCCTCGAACGGGACTAGGCTTCTCACCTAAACCCTGGCTGCACCCCAGGCAGCCCAGAGGCCCCAAGTTCTGGAGGGGAGAAGAGACTGAGCCAGGCCCAGGGCAGCCTTTCCCCCACCCTGCGTGGAGGCTGCAGCGCAGAAACCAGAGGGAGAGGGTCCCCTGGGGCTGGTGTGGGGGCTGAGCAGGCACCGCTGTGCCCCAGCTGCTGACGGTGCACGGGCGCACGAAGGAGCAGAAGGGGCCTCTCTCGGGCACCGCCTCCTGGGAGCACATCAGGGCCGTGCGGTGAGTGGGGTGGGGTGGGGAGCCCTGAGCCCCGTTCCTCCGCCCTGAGGGTGACGGGTGGGGGGAGGCAGGCGTTCATCCACTCTCCTGAGGGCCCTCGCGCTCCCAGCAGGAAGGCTGTGTCCATCCCCGTGTTTGCCAACGGGAACATCCAGTGCTTGCGGGACGTGGAGCGCTGCATCCGTGACACGGGAGTGCAGGGCGTCATGAGTGCAGGTGAGGCGGCCAGAAGCCATCGGCTTCTTCACTGTCCTTGTTCGGACCCCCGTCTCAGCCGGGGCCCTGTCCGTGGTGTGACACAGCATGGGGATGGGGGTGCCCCACTGGAGACGGGGGTGCCCTCAGCCTCGAGCCCCTCCCCCTGCAGAGGGCAACCTGCACAACCCCGCCCTGTTCGAGGGCCGCAGCCCCGCCGTGTGGGAGTTGGCTGAGGAGTACCTGGACCTCGTGCGCCAGCACCCCTGCCCCCTGTCCTACGTCCGCGCCCACCTCTTCAAGCTGTGGCACCACACGTGAGTTGACCCCGGGCAGGGGCCTGCCTGGGGCACTGGGGCTGAGCGGGGTCTTCGGAAACATTCACCAAGGTCACGTGCCACCAAGTCTGGCCTCGAAGGGCTGGGCGACAGTGAGGTCAGGCGGGAGGCCTGGGTCTGGAGAGAAAGGCCGCCCCCTGCCCAGGGCGCGGTCGGTGGTCCGGAGCCGGGCCGTGGGCCCCTGCGATGGAGCGTCTGTCTCAGGCTACAGGTGCACCAGCAGCTTCGGGAGGAGCTCGCCAGAGTGAAGACCCTGGAGGGCGTCGCCGCCGTGAGCCGGGCGCTGAAGCTGCGCTGTCAGGCACGTGCAGGGGTCGGAGCCGCCCAGCGTGTGTGTGTGGGGGGGGGGGGGGGGGGGGGGGGGGGGGGGGGGGGGGGGGGGGGGGGGGGGGGGGGGGGGGGGGGGGGGGGGGGGGGGGGGGGGGGGGGGGGGGGGGGGGGGGGGGGGGGGGGGGGGGGGGGGGGGGGGGGGGGGGGCCTGGCTGGTGACCGAGGGCCCTCTGGGCTTTTGCAGGAGGACATGTCCAGGCAGAAGGAGGGGGAGGAACCCTCGGGTGGCTTGCCTTTCTTCCACTGGATCTGCCAGCCCTACCTCCGGCCAGGGTGTGTGCCAGCAGGCGGGGAGGGCGCAGTCACGTCCCCCCAGGTGCCCAGTTTGTCTCCTCTTTTCGGGGATGCCTGGGGCTTAAACCTTTTTCTCCTTTTCCTTTGGTCCCGGGTGGGCTTCCTCTGGGCCCACAGAGCCAGGCTGTCCGTCCTCGGCGGCCACAGCCCTGGAGTCCACGCCGGCCCAGCCCCGGCAGCCCGAGGGCTGCACAGCTGGGACGGTGGTCGGGGGGTGGCCTCTCTTCACTGTCCCCGCACCTGCCCACTGACCGTCCCTTTCAGGCCCAGGGAGGGGAGCAGGGAGAAGGCGGGCGCCTGCAGCAAACGGGCCCTGGAGGAGGAGGAGGAGGGCGGCACGGAGACCCTGTCCAAGAACAAGCAGAAGCAGCAGCTCAGGAATCCCCGCAAGACCTTCGACCCTTCGCTGAAGCGTAAGCTGCTGCCCACGGGGTGGGAGACGCCATCGAGGCCGCTGGTGGGGTGGGGGCCTGCGGGCTAGACACCGAGTCAGCCGCGTCCTCGGCTCTCCCCGCGTGGCCGCTGGCCTCGCTCACCCCGGGCCTCTCTCTGCTGTTCCCACAGCCAAGTACGCCAAGTGTGACCAGTGCGGGAACCCGAAGGTGCGCTGGGCGGTGGGGCTGCGCCCAGGGGTGGCGGGTGAGCCCTGCCGACTTGGCTCAGGGTCCCTGGGCTGCCCTGGGCCCACGGGAGCCGCACCCTGGGCGCAGGCTCAGCAGCCTTTCCGCGTGCAGGGCAGCAGGTGCGTGTTCAGCCTGTGCCGCAGCTGCTGCAAGAAGCGGGCTTCCACGGAGACAGCCGACTGCCCAGGTGAGGGCTGCAGCCGCCCCGCCCCGCCCCCCGCCCCGCCCCCCGCCCCGCCCCCGACACCCACCCCGCCCCGCCCCGCAGGCCTCCTGAGCCCTGTGTCCTGCTCCTCCCTGGCCAGGTCACGGGTTGCTCTTTAAGACCAAACTGGAGAAGTCTCTGGGCTGGAAGGGCGCCCAGCCCCCGCTGCAGGAGCCACAGCCGGCCGGGCCGGGCGACCCAGGAGGCTTCCTGGAGGTTGTGGGCAGTGCCCTGGCCTGAGGACGACGGACGCTGAGCCACCATCCCGCCCAGTCCCCCAAGGAGACACCTCTACTCAGGGAACTTGTGCTCCTCCGTGGGGAAGGACGAGCTCGCGGTCCCCGCCTGCCGCGGGGGCCCAGAGTGCCGCACGGGGAGCGGGCTCCCAGGCTGGACCTGCCCTGCCCTCGCACCCGAGTGCCAACACTGAACAATAAACCGCCTCACAGACGTGCAGAGCTGGCCTTGCGCCCCGACCGCAGCCGTGCGTGGGGAGGGGGGTCTGGGCCTGCGCAGCCCACTAACAAGAACACCAGGCAGAGCCTCCTCTCTGGGCCCATGAGCCACAGAGGCCACCCTAGACCAAGGCCGGCGTGGGCCCTGTGACCCGAGGGTGACGGGCCCCGGGACGAGGCGCAGGCCCTGCCCCAGAGCTGAGCCCAGGGAGCGGAAGGAGCGGGGAGGTGTGTTCTCAGGCTGCCCTTTAATGGACTGAGACCAAGACGCACAACTGTCTGCACCCCGGGGACACCGGAGCAGGGGGCAGAGGGGCGGCACCCAGGCTGGCCCTCCTCTCCTTCCAGGCCACCCACCTCCCTGCTGGGCACAGGGTGGCCAGGGCAGGGGCCCCTCCAGAAGTGCTGGGAACAGGGGCCCAGGTGTCCAGGTCTGGGGCGGGGGGGGGACATGCAGGTCCTCCGGGGCGGGTGCACAGCCCCTCACATGTTGGCGCCCATCCGGGACTGGCTGTTGGCGGGCGTCAGCTCCCCCTGGCTCCCCTCCCGCGGAGGCGACTTCACGTGGATCTGGTTGCGCAGCACGGCCGCCCGCAGGATCATGGCCTTCGCGCGCCGCTGGAACTCCTTGCCCATGAGCAGGGACTTCTCGAAGGTGGTGCTACGCTGATCCACGTCCCGGGCGTACAGGATCTGCGGGCAGAGGGCCCGGGGTCAGCGGGGCACAGGTACCCCCACACTCACCCTTGGCGCCGCCTGCCACCTTGCTGTGGGAGTCGATGCGGGCGTTGATGAGCCCCTCCAGGATGAGCTGCGTCAGCTCGTCCTCCAGCGCCGCCACCGTGGTGTTGAAGGCCGTGGCCATCCTGCGCATGTCGGCCGACACGTAGGGGCTGAAATACTGCACGGCGGAGCGTGTCAGCCGCCTCGGGACCGTCAGCAGGACCCTGGGCTGTGCCCTCCCCTACACGCGTGCACACCACGTACCTGGATGAGCGCGCGGTTGCGGATCTGGGTGTACAGGGTCCTGACGTGGGGGGCCAGGTACATGTCCAGGAGCAGGTTGTCCTGTGCGGAGAGCTGGTCAGGCCGCTGCCCAGCTCCACACGCACCCGCCCTGCGGCAGCGCCGCCCTCACCTTCATCTCGTCCAGCATCTTCAGGCAGGAGGCGTACTTGGACTCGTAGAACTTGAAGATGATGTCTCGGATCTGGGGCTCCAGCTCCAGGAACAGCTTGAAGGAGCTGCAGGGGCCACACTGCTCAGAGCTGCCCTGGGCCCACCCTCCCTGGCCCAGCCCAGGAGGGAGGCGGCAGGGGACACCCTCTACCTGCTGGAGATGACGTTGCGCTGCAGCTCCTGCCGGTCGAAGGTGGCCAGGGCGCACAGGCCACCATACACGGCCACGTTGCTGGGGGACAGCAGCTGAGGGGAAGAAACCAGGGGTCACTGCTGGTCTGGACAGGAGCCAGGGAGGAAGCAGAGCTGGGCTCTGACCCCCAGCGCAGCAAACCTAGGACCCCGTGGGAGAGAACCCCCAACAGAGCCCAACCGTGAGCCCTCCGCGTCCAGGCCCCAGCGAGGGCTCCTCCCCGAAGGCCGGGCCCTCACCTCAGGGAAGTCGCAGTGGTCGAAGGAGGCCAGCAGGAAGCACTTGGCCGCCTGCTTGTACTTGCGCGCAGCCAGCTCGGCCAGCCCTGCGGGAGGGGAGGGTGAGGCCCCGGCTGCCCCAGAGGCTCGGCCGTGGGGACAGTATTGTGGCTACTGGGGGAGTGACATCGAGGGTGCCCGGGGGTACCCCCACGGGTCAGACGCACAGGAAGCCAACACAGCTCCTGTCTCTGCGGCGGGGGACTCACTCGCAGGTGGGGGACCAGCCCCGACAGCCGCTGTCAGAGGCGACGTCCGCACCCTTAACCAAGGGCCACATGCTGGCCTCCCCGGGAGATCGGAGCCAGGCAGGGGCCCCCTACGGGTGTGGGGCCCACAGGATTGCGCCCGCCGTCAGGATGGGGCGCCCGCCGTCAGGATGGGCCGCCGCGGGGCAGCACGGGGCTCTCACCTGCAGCGCACTTGAGCTTGGTGAGGATGGCCTGGGTCTGGCTGTCCCGCTCCCCACGCTGCTGCAGGGGAAGGCGGGGAAGGCGGCAGCGTGACCCACGGGCGCCCTCCACACCTGCCCAGCCTCAGCCCACCCTGGCACACCCTACTGGAGGTCAGCAAAGGGGGCGGGAGGGAGGGGAGGCCCTCAGGCCTGCGGCAGCCGGAGGTGGGCTGGGAGCAGTTACCTCTGCGATCTCGGGGGTGGACTCAGCCTTGCTGACGTAGCTCAGCACGTGAGACCAGTTCTGCAAGTAGACGCTGACCTGGTGGGGGTTGGGAGGAGACAGGTTCAGCCCGGGACACCCCTCCTGGCCCTGGGCACAGCCGCCCCCACTGCCCCCCACCACGGGGTCCACCTTGATGACGTTGAGGCACATGTTGATGACGTGCTTGGCGCTGGTGCAGTAGTCCCGGGCCCGGGAGTAACACTTGAGGGCGTTGCTGAGGTCCCCACAGTCGAGGTAGTGGTCACCTAGGTCATCGTGGCCGCGCCTGTGGGCCCGGCTGTGAGTGGCCGCTGCCTAGTGTGGGCCTGGCCGCCCTGTTGTCCCCCCGCCCCGCCCCGGCCGGCACCTGATGCTCTCCTTGATGGAGTTGCCCTTGTAGTTCTTCAGGTCCGTGTCCAGCTTCTCCAGCTTCAGCAGGGCCTTCTTCCGCGTGGCCTCCACCCAGGCCGTGTCCAGGGGCGGGGGCTCCACGCCGCTCTCGGGGACAGCGTCCGGTGGGGCGCTCTGCAGGTCCCTGAGGGAGGACCCGGCTGTCAGGGCTGCGGACCCGGCAGGGGGGCTCCTCGCAGGGGACCCAGGCTCGGCCCCAGGCTCCGAGTGGGAACCCCGGCTGGAGCACCGGCCGGCAGGGAGCCCCCCAGCGCTGCCTCCCTGGCTTTGACGAGGTGGCCCAGCAGGCCCGGCCTCACCTGGTGGCCTCCGACAGCTTCCGATGGATCTCCTCGTACACGTCCACGTTGAAGGTCCTCTGGACGAAGGACAGGGCCATCTTCAGGGCCTCCACGCGCAGCGGGGGGCAGTGGTCTGCGATGAACTGGAGGCGCTCGATGCGCATCAGGCCGCTGTAGCTGGCGGCGTATTGCTCCAGGTCCTGGGGGCGGGAGACTGAGCAGGGCGGCGCCGCCTGGTCCGTGAGTCACGGCCCCGGGCTGACCCTGCGGGCCCCAGGCCTGGAGCCTGCGGACCTGCGGGGCGGGCGGCCAGGCTGCACGACCCAGCCGGCCCGAGTGAGGCCCGTCCCCGGGGGCGCATGGGAACCCTGAGGTTTCGGGGTCGCACCCGCCTGCACCCCAGAAGCACTGGCGCTCCTACCAGGGTCGGGTTCTCCACCACGTAGTTGACATCGGGGGCGTTCTGCGGGTCCTCCTGGGGGTCCACGTCAATCTGCATGGGCTCCACGGCCCCCTGCGACAGGGCCGCGGTCAGCGCGCCGCCCGGCCCGGGGCGGATGAGACCCTCACGGCGCCCGGAGCTCGGCTCCGCCGGCCCGCCCCCTGGGGGCTCCTCGCGGGGCCCGCGGCCCCCACACGAGGCGGCCCCGAGCTCCCTCCGCGGTCTCCGCCACCGTCCAGGCCGCTGCCCCCGGCCCCCGGGGCGACGCGGGGCGGCCCCGCGCGGAGCTGGGCGAGCAGCGGGCGGTCCGGGGTCCCGGCCGGAGGTCCCGCGCGGAGCAGCGCACAGGCCGCAGGCGGACGCGGGCTGCGGACCGGGCCGTGCTCGGCGGGCGGACGTCGGCCCAGCCGCGGGGCGGGCCCCTCACCGCGCCGGACCCGCACCCCCCGCGCCGGCACCGAGCTGCGGCCCCGCTGCTGCGGGGGAGCGTCGCGGGCGCCCGCTCGCCGGCCTCGGCCGCGGCCTGGGCTCCGGCCCGGCGGGGGGACGCGGGGGCCGCCGGCCGCGGCTCCTTACCTGCAGGTTAAACACCTGAACCGGCAGCGGCATCTTCGCCCACCCCGCCGCAGCGCGCCATCCACTTCCGGGGCACCGCGGGCGCCGCTTCCGGGTCGCGGCGGGGGCGGAGCGGCTCTTAAAGGGGCCGCGGCGCGCGCCTGGCCGGGCGCTGGCGGCGGTCGGCGGGCGCATGAGCCGCGCGCGGGGGGCGCTGTGGCGGGGCTGCTTCGCGCTGGCCGCCGCCCTGGCCGCGCTGCTCCTGCTGCCCTTCCCGCGGCCCCGCACGCCCGCCCCGGCCCGCGCGCCCGCGCCGACCCCCGGCCCCCGGCCGCGCGCCCCGCGCCTGCGGCCCGACGACGTGTTCATCGCCGTCAAGACCACGCGCAGGAACCACGGGCCGCGCCTGGCGCTGCTGCTGCGCACCTGGATCTCCCGGGCCCGCCAGGAGGTGCGTCCCGCCCCGGCCCCGCCGCCCCTCCGGACCGGGTGGCGCCCGCTGACCTGGGCGGAGCCCGCGGCGCCCCGGGTGGGCGCAGGTGGGTCCCCGGCGCGGCCCGCGGGGTGGAGGCAGGTGGCGCTGGGGCGCCGCGTCTCCTCCGCCCCCGGCGACCCACGTCCCAGCCGGCCGGGCTGGAGGGGCCGCAGCCGCGCCCTCCGCCGCCCCCGCCTCACCGGTGGCCTCTCCGCAGACCTTCATCTTCACCGACGGAGACGACCCCGAGCTGCAGCGCCAGGGAGGTGAGGGGCCGCGCCCCGCTGCGCGCCAAGGGCGGGTCGCCCCCGGCCGCCGCGCTGCCCCCTCTGCTGCCGGCCTCGCCCTTCCTCGCCGGGAGGCCGGACCGTGGCCGCCGACGGCTCACGGGCTCCGGGGGCCTCCCGCCGGGCCGGCCGCCCCGGAGCAGAGTGGGGGGCAGAGTGGGGGGCCGCGTGCGGGCAGCCCCGCTTCGGCCGCCCCGGGGGGCTGGCCCGGCCTCACGCGCCGCCGCCCGCAGGCAGCCACGTGGTCAACACCAACTGCTCGGCGGCGCACACGCGGCAGGCGCTGTGCTGCAAGATGTCGGTGGAGTATGACAAGTTCCTCGAGTCCGGGCGCAAGTGCGTGGCGGCCGCGCGGGGAGCGGGGAGCTGCCCCCGCTGGGTGCTGAGACCCCCGCCCCCCCAGGTGGTTCTGCCACGTGGACGACGACAACTACGTGAACGCGGGGCGCCTGCTGCGGCTGCTGTCGGCCTTCGCACCCAGCCAGGACGTCTACCTGGGGCGGCCCAGCCTGGACCACCCCATCGAGGCCACCGAGCGCGTCCAGGGAGGTGGAACCGTGAGCACTGGGGCTGGGAGGGGCTGGGGCCCAGCGCACCCTGCGGGGGCTTCAGGAGCCAGCAAGCCAGGGGGTCTCTGGAAGAAGACCGGCCAGGCAGCCAGGTGGCAGCAGCCTTGCCCCCCGCGGCTCCCGGAGCCCACAGGTAGCTCTCCCTCCCCAGGTGACCACCGTCAAGTTCTGGTTCGCGACCGGCGGGGCCGGGTTCTGCCTGAGCAGGGGCCTGGCCCTGAAGATGAGCCCCTGGGCCAGGTGAGGGCGGGGCCGCGGCCCGGGAGGGGCGGGACAGGGCGGGGAGGCCCTGACTGGCCCCCTGCC
This sequence comes from Noctilio leporinus, assembly GCA_004026585.1. NCBI lineage: Eukaryota > Metazoa > Chordata > Mammalia > Chiroptera > Noctilionidae > Noctilio > Noctilio leporinus. The sequence goes on along the minus strand of PVIW01002491.1, from coordinate 145,946 downwards.
CCAGCCTGGGCAGCTTCATGAGCACGGCGGAGCGGGTGCGGCTGCCGGACGACTGCACGGTGGGCTACATCGTGGAGGGGATGCTGGGGGCCCGGCTGCGGCGCAGCCCGCTCTTCCACTCGCACCTGGAGAACCTGCGGAGGCTGCCGCCCGACTCCATCCTGCAGCAGGTGCGCCGGTGGCCGCGCCTACAGCTGTGCAGGGGCCTGGGTGGGTCCCAGGGGTGGTGGGGACACCCAGTGTGATGGGGCTCATCTTCGGTGGGCACCCACTGTCCTCCCCAGGTGACAGGCGGGTCGCAGGCAGCGCTCTGTGTGATGGGCGTCACAGACCAGGTTGGGGGACAGTGACACAGTTGGGGCCCTGCAGGCAGGTCTGAGAGGCCCTGTGGTGATGGCCGCTGGTGGCCAGCACAGAAGCCACCACCAGGGGACAGGGGGTGCCAGCTGCCGGTGGAGGACGCAACCTACGGTGGGATGGGGTCCCTGCCGGCAGCTAGAGTGAGTCACCGGCCTCCCCTCCCAGGTGACCTTGAGCTACGGGGGTCCTGAGAACCCGCACAACGTGGTGAACGTGGCCGGAGGCTTCAGCCTGCAGCAGGACCCCACACGGTGAGGGGGTCACGGGTGGAGCTCAGGGCCAGTCCGCCAGTCCTTGGCCCTGACCCCGACCCTGACCCCCACCTTCCTCCTCAGGTTCAAGTCTGTCCACTGCCTTCTCTACCCAGACACTGACTGGTGTCCCGTGCAGAGTCGGGGTGACCTCCCTTCTCGGTGACCCTCAGCCCCAGCCTAGGGGGCGGCTTTGAGGCAGTGCCTGCCCCTTCCTGGCCTCTGCTGGCCCCCGCAGGCCACAGCCAAGACGGCGTGGGCAGCCGCGGGGCCCCCACACTCCCAGCGTGGCGCCTGGGCACTTTGGGGAGCGGGATGGTGCTGCTGCTCAGCCCCTGTCCAGGTCTGGTGTGCAGCCCGCCGCGCCCCCAGGCTCTCCCACCCCTGGAAGGTCTCCCCAGGGTCTGGGCTGGGAGGGGGCTGGTGTCCGGAGCCCTGAGTTCCCCCTGCAGAGGAGGGGGCTCTGGGCGGGGCCTGCGTGGGGCCTTCACAGAGGCCCTAACTGCAGGCCTCTCGGGGCCGGGGCCAGGGCCCTCCCCACATCTGGCCTCGTGTTCCACAGGCATCTTGGTTGGGGGGCCGCACTTGCGGACAATCCCGCTGGTCAGCTGGGTTCTTTGGCACCCAGGTGGAGGCCACCTTGTTGGGGTCTCCTTAGCCAAGGTCCCTCTCGGGTTCCTCAGCCACCCCCCTTACTGGGGACCTCAAAAACACTCCTGCCCTCTGACCCGGTGCTCCGTACTGGTCTTTTGTCCCAAGGCCACACGACAGGAGCCTCTGTGTGGCCCCCTGACCACCTCCACCTGTGCTGACCGATGCCTTGTGGGGAGAGTGGGGCAGCCCCTCCCTGGCCTCCCCCTGTGCTGTTGCAATAAGTGGATAAAAGTTCGATTGTTCTTTTCTGTGTGGCTCATTGTTTCCTTGGACCAGTGGAGCTCCCGGTGGCTCTGCTCCCCACAGGCCTCGGCCCCCAGGGGCCGGCAGCCCAGCCGGCAGCAAGGTCGGGAAGCACAGCGTGGGGTCCCGCAGGAAGTGAGGAGCCCACACGTGCCTGGTGCCTGGAGGTGGTCTTCCTGCATCCTCACCCTGCCCTCAACACAGTGCAGAACGGTGTGCGTGTATCACGTGTGCGTGGCCGTGTAGGTGTGTGAGCAGCTGCGCACACGGGTCCGCACGTGTGCATTCGCTGCGTGGCCGTGTAGGTGTCTGCCGATGCCTGTGGGGCACAGACAGGCGATACCCAAATCGGGCCGATGTCCACGAGGCTGCTTCCTGTCTGCACAGTCGGGGAAGTGGACCCCAAGAACACAGGGGGTCAAGCTCCCTGGAGGCCCAGAGGAGGACGCTGCTGGCCTGGCGGCCCTGGGCAGAGAGGGAGCGTGGGAGCCGTGTGCAGGGGCAACGTCTCAGCGAGCTGAGACCCGCGTGCGGCCGCAGGAGTGGGGCAGCCACGGCCCCCGGGGAGGACGGGCTCACCGGGCAGCAGCATCGCCGTCAGCACTTCCCACCTCACATGGCCCTGCGGTCCACTTGGGGCTCTGTGTCCTGTCCCCTTCATGCAGCAGAAGGCTGTCCCCCTTCCCGGGCCTTGCGCCAGGCCTGCCCACCACACGGAGCGCCAGAGGGCCGGGGCCAAGTCCACAGCGGAGCGCGTGCCCCGTGTTCCCGCAGCACCGGGCTCTTCCCAGTCGCTCCTTCAAGGACGTAGGTCTGCGACGCAACGCCAAGGCCAGGAGAGGGGAAGGTGTGTCTGTCCTGTCGGCCCCCCCGGCACTGGTCTCACCCCCAAGGCCACCGCGTGGGCTCCCGCAAGCAAGCCGGTGTCGGAGGCTGGGCTCCACCCTGGCTCTCTGGGCTAAGCCTGCTCCACTCTAGGTTCATGTCCACTTGGGGCTTGAGGCTTCTCCTGAGATTGGTTACACCACGGCCATTTTGTATCATTGAATCCCAGTGACGAACTTTCAAACCAGTGACTTTCCGCTTTGGTCCAAACCACGGTTCCCGCAAGATGCTGGCGCCTGGCGGCCCCGCGGAAGGTGCAGAGGAGGTGCTGGCCCCTCAGGGGCGTTGACGGCTGGTTGGCAGGCGTCTGTGCCCAGGAGCCACCTGTGTTTCCAGACGTGGAAGGTGCGTCCACCCCAGCGGAGGCCCCCTAACTGCGGGACCACCCCCATTCCCCGGGAGGCCAGGGCAGCATTGGATTGGACCAGACCCCACCCCCACCGGGTCCAGAGGGCTCACCACCCGGAGCCTCCAGGAGAGGTGGCTGGTCTGGTCCACAGTTTCACCGAGAGAAAAGCTCTCCATGTGACAAGAGACACCGGCACGGGGGGCGCAGGCAGAAAAGCTAAGGACCCAGGGACGGGGCTCACAGGGGAAAACCGCCCTTATCCCCGGAAAGTCACCGTGCGCACCCCAGCAGCGCCCTCTGCTCTGTGGCTGCCGGTGCCTGGGGCCGGGTCCCCAGAACCCGGGCAGCTTCCCCGTGAGCTGCTGGCCCCGCGGCCCTGCGGAGCCTTCTCCATCTCAAGGAGGCACGAGGGGGGCCACAGGGCGACGGCGTGGGGTCCGTGAGCCCGGAAGGGGGCCGTGCCACCCGTCGCAGGAAGGCTTCCTGTGGGTGCAGGTGACGTACCACAGCGGCACCGATTCTCAACAAGACTCCTGATTTTCAGTCCTGTAATTATCCATCTGGCCATCATAACCACTTCTTTGTTATCTTTGCTCACTAACGGTTACTTGGGAAACAGTGTTGATTTAGTCCCAGACAAAGGGTACGTTGGGCTCTTCCAACCCATGTGCCAAAGGTGGGCAGGCTTTCCTGCTGGGGCCTGATCCTGGGTGGAGCTGGGTGGCTTTTCCCCAAGGCATCACACTCACCCGCTCGCCTTCCTGTGCGTGGAGACCCAGAAGAGCTGAGCTCCTGTCCTGGCAGCAGACCCGCTCCAAAGGCCCTTTGCCACCCGCACTTCATAAACTGCCTCATCCCACTCTTGGGGGCAGGGCACGCGCATCAGCAGAGACCAGGGCACGTGACTGGCCGGAGTGGAAAACAGTCAGCCAGCCAACATGGAAGTGACTAGAAAGGCCCTGGTTTGGGGCTCACATGTCAGGACGTGGGGCAGCACGTACCTTTGGACTTTGATTGACTCCAGTTAAAACTAGACCAGCCGGTGTTTACCCGCCTCTCCTGGCCGGGCTGTCCTAGAACCGACAGGGAGGCTCCTGGGAACGTGCCAGTGACATTGACCCACTCAGAGCTCCCAGGTGAGGGCGCATAATAGATCATCCCACTTGGCTCTTTCAGGTTAAAGGACTTGTGGTTGATGAACTGGTTTCCCTCCGAGGTGCCCACCTGTGACACTGCACGTCCACTGATGTCCAGCGGAAGACGGCTTACTTAAGAGCCTCTTCTCGCCCTGGCTGGTGGCCCAGTGGATAAGGCGCCAGCCTGATGAACCCAGGGCTCACTGGTTCGGTTCCCAGCCAGGGCACCTGCTCAGGAGTGCCGAGGGCAGGGCCCGGCCTCCAGTGCCTCGTCCCCCGCGTGGGTGACCAGCTTCTTGATGATTGAGACCAATGACTTGAACAAATACACGGAGTTTGTAGCAGAAGACGAGCAGGCTTACCCGTCCACAGCACCCTCCGCCGACCACGGGAGCAGTCAGGGCTGAGCAAAGATAGGCCCTCGGTGGCCAGAGGGTTCCAGTCTCAGGGCAGAAGTTTCCTGGCGCTGGCGGACGCCCGCGGTGCTCCTGCGAGCGGTTACGTTACTGCCACGCGACTGCGAATGTGGCCTCCTTCGGTCTTCCTTGATTGTCCCCTCAGGGAGCATCTTCTGCTCAGGGGCTGTCAGCCCGTCTTCAAGATTTTATTGACTTATTTCTAAGTAGCAGGGAAGGGTGGGAGAAAGAGAGGGAGAAAAGTATCCGGGAAACCTCTCACGCACCCCTAGCTGGGGACCTGGCTCACAGCCCAGGCATGTGCCCTGATTCAGAATCAAACTGGCGACCTTTCGCGTCCCAGGCCAGCACGCGGCCCGCTGAGCCATCTGAGCCACCTGTATCGATGTCCCTAGTCCTAGCCCTGCACCCTCAGGTTTCCTCGTTCCTGTCTCCTGCCCTGTGGTCGGCTCAGGACCGTGCCCCACACCAGCCACTGGCCACACAGGGTGGCCCTGAGACCAGAAGGACCAGCACAGTGTCCAGGGAAAATGGGGGAAGGACTATAGGGTGTCAGGTCTTTTCTATGCTCCTTATCCAGAAAAAACCCAAAACATTGCATGAAACGCCTTTCCACACTCTTCCTGGGGGAACAGCCTTCCCCCCGCACCCACGGCCATGTTCAAAGGCTCCCGGACCAGCACTGGGTGCGATCTGGCCGGGCAGCACCCCCAGGAGCCACCGAGGCCAGGGACCCATCACTTCAGGTGCCATCAGCTGCTCTCCTCCCTCTAGTCCAGCCAGAGTGGCGGCTGCAGGGGTGCCAGGGTTTCACGCTCCTTAGCTGTCCGTCAGGGAACCCCGAGCAGTCCCGGCCTCCGGCGCCCGGGCTGCCTCCAGGCAGAGTAAACAGCACTGACAGACAGAGGACGTGGGAGCCACACCAGGGACGCAGGAGCCCGGGGGTGACAGAGGCGCTGGTGCCCCAGGAGAGACCAGGAGCCAGGCGGGTGGAAGGAGCCAGGCGCCAGGCCGGAGGGAGCAGTGGCCCCAGCTCTGGGGGGGCAGCGAGGACACTCACAGGGGCGAGGCCGGTGGGCTGGGCCCCCAGCCCTGGGAGATGCTCCGGCCAGACCGGCTGGTGGGCCGGGCCTGCGGGGCCCCGTCCCGGTGCTCCCGTCTCTGGCCGTGCCGGGTGCCCTGTCCTCCCTGGCACCTGGCCTGGGGCCGGTTTCAGGAAGGTTTGCTCAAAGGCCTCTCCCCACGGAGAAGCAGGACACGCAAAGGAAAGCTCCCTCCTTCCTGGGGCCTCAAAGCTGGAACGTGAGCTTGAGGAAGCTCCGTCCAGGCCCAGCCCTACCCTTCCCTCTCGGCAAGGCCTCCTGCCACTCCTCCCTTGTCATGCACACGCACACACGCGCACGCACACGCACGCACACACACAGACACACACACACAGACACACGCACACACGCGCACACAGTGTTGTGTGGCAGGCCAGGCATTAGTCCCCAGGGCTCTTCCAGAAGCCAGATCGCCCTCCCCTCCCCTGCCCTTATCATCCCTTGATCTTCTCTGCAGCCCCTGCCCAGGGGTCCCAGCCCACCCCACCCTCCCTGTGCCTGTGTGCACATGCGTGTGTGCAAGTATGTATGAGTGTGTGTGTGTGAGCCTCATTTCCCCAGGGGAGACCCCCAGGCTGGGTGGAGGTCAGCAGCGGGGCCTGGGGTGGCCCCTCGGACAGGCCGCAGGAGGGTCCACTGAAGGCGCCAGCGTGTGCAGGACGGGGTGGGGGCAGGGGGTGCGGTGAGAGCCCCTCCCCTCAACCAGCTCTCCGCAAACAGCACATGAGGGTAGCGGGGCGGGTGTGGGGATTTAGGGGTTGTGCTGGTTTGCGTTTGAAGCAGAGAAAATAGCAACTTATTTCTGGTGCTGAAGGGCAGGGCCCCCACCCCTGGGAAAGCAGCGCCCAGGTGCGTGTCCCTTTCTTTCCTCTCTGCTGAGGGCCCGTCGCCCCCAGGCACCTGCAGTTCCTGTTGAGCAGTAAACCTGTGTCTTGTCTTTCTTTTTTAAAGACTGTATTTATTTTATGTTTTAGAGGGGAGGGGGGGAGAAGGAGAGGGAAAGAAACGCTGGCTGGCCACCCAGGCCTGCGCCCCGACTGGGAATCGAACAGGCGACCTTCCAGTCCCCAGGGCGGCACCCAGTCCCCTGAGCCACCCCAGCCGGGGCTGAACCTGCAGGGCTTCTTTAAGGGCATCTGGCGGCCCCAGTGTGGCTTCTTACCTGAAACACAGTAAGAGCCCGGGTTCCTGGGACTGACTCTGAGTGAAAGGATGTTCCGAAAAGTTAATTGACATGAACTAATAGAGGCTAATTGATATAAAACAAGGTTAAGTTCCACTGGCATATTTCTGGTCACCAGACTTTTCAATAAAGATCAAAACGCTTCCATTCACCTAAAAATGCGAGTCAAGAGTGTGTATTTGAGGAAGGGGACTGTGCCACCTGTCACAGGGAGGCTTGCGGTTGGTGCCGGTGACATACCACAGCCGCCTGATTCTAAACAAGACTTTTGATTTTCAGTCCTGTAATTACCCGTCTGGCCATCGTGACAGCTACTTCTTTGTTGCTATTTTTGCTAAAGTTGTTTGGGAAACAATGTTGATTTAGTCCCAGACTGAAGGGTACTTTGTGCGGATCTAACCAACATACCAAAGGTGGGAAGGCTCTGGGGACCGCTCCATTTTTAATTTTCATTTATTTATTTTTTAAATATTGTATTTATTGTTTTCAGAGAGGGAGAGAAACATCCATACATGGTTGCCTTTCACCTGCCTCCAGCTGCGGACCTGGCTGGAGACCTGGCCTGCAACCTGGTCGTGTGCCCTGGCTGGGAATCGAACCAGCAAACCAGCTCTAGTTTTATTTTGTTTTTATTTATTTACTCTTTTAGAAGTTAATTTTTATTTATTTAAGATTTTATTTATTACTTTTAGAGAGAAGGGAAGGAGGGGAGGCAGAGAGGGAGAGAGAAACATCCATGTGTGGTTGCCTTTCACCTGCCTCCAGCTGTGGACCTGGCTGGAGACCTGGCTTGCAACCTGGTTATGTGCCCTGGCTGGGAATCGAACCAGCGACCTTCGGGTTCGCAAGCCAGCACCTTATCCACTGTGCCACCAACCAGGGCTTCCAGTTTTATTTCTAAAGTGGCTTTTTGTGTTTTTATACTTTTTTGGGACACATCTAACATTAAACATGGAAGTAAATGTGAGTTACATTTAAGAAAAATGAATAAAACAAGGAAGTTCATTCTTTTCCAACCTCTTGCTCCAGTGCAGGGTCCGCCATGGCCAGAGTCTGTCCCTCGGCTCCAGGCGAAAGGTGGGTCCCACCCTTGTGGGGGGCTCTTACCCCAGGGTGACTCACAGATGCCACCCTCCGTCTGGCAGGGAAAACATGGGCGCGCCAGTTCCCCTTGGTCCTGGACAAAACCCACGCAGACTCGGGGACAATGTGCACACTCCACACAGACCATGGGCCCTGCCGGGAATCCATGTTCCTTCTCACTAACCTCTAATGAAGTGACTGGACACAACCAAGCCATCTGAGGACCTGCCGAATTACTGGTCCTTTAATCTGACATAGGGACACCTTTCCTCTTAAACTGCCTCAGACTTAGAGCAATTTGGAAAATGATATCTTTGTAAGCTGCCCTGGATCATGTATCTTTCTTGTCCCACCTGACCTCACCTGGGCCTCCGGGAGTCGGGTGAGAAGCCTCCCTTCCGGGGCCATGCCTGGGGGGTCCAGCCCCAAGTTGGACTGAGCCCCCCGCATCAGGGCCACACCTAAGGGCCTGCTGCAGGTGCCACGTGCCCTGCCACGACCCTCACACCTGTGGGCAGGACCTTCAATTGCAAGACTGGCAAGTGCTGGTCCCCACATTCAGCTTCGATTCCTGCAGGGAAACCAGCATCAGAATCCGCAGGTATCAGCAGCTCAACGATGCAGCACACATGAAGTCCTCTGTCCTCGCCAGAAGGGTCCACCAGCGAGGGGAGGGGAGGGGACCCAGTGAGCACCCCCATCCCTGCAGTCACACCTCAGGGGGCACTGTGGGGGTGTGGGGGCAGCTCACCTGGAGGCAGCAAACGCCTTTGGACTTTGATTGTACCTGGACTTCAGCTAAAACCGTAACAATCGAGGTTTGCATACCCAGCCTGCCCGGCACGTGATCACGGGACCGGCCAGAAAACTCTCGGGAACACGTTAATGAAGTGAACTTGCCCGGAGGTCCCTGCGGAGGCGGAATCGAAGCAGAGGGCCCCATAGATCATCCCACTTCGCTCTGCCAGGTGGATGGACTTCTGGCTGATGAACTAATTTTCCTCTGGGGCGCCCACCTGTGCAACCGCAGGTAGCAGCTGGGGTGCAGAACCCAACCGGGGGTGTCGAGTGGAAGTCGGCTTATTTAAGAGTCTCTTCCCCACCCCCCGGATGGTGTGGCTCCTGGGTTGAGTGCCGGCCTGCAGACCAAAGGGTGGCCGGTTCGATCCCCGCTCAGGGCCCACACTTGGGGTGCGGGCCAGGTCCTCATTGCGAGGGCCCGAGAGTCAACCACACATGGATGATTCTCTCCTTCTCTTTCCCCCTCCCTCCCCCTCTTTCTAAAAATAAAGAAAACCTTTTTCAAAAAGTCTCTTTCTTTGCCACTCCCCGTTCTTCCTGTTCCCCATTTTCCTTCCCCCAGGAGCCCATGGCTTGATTCCAGCGCGGTTGGTCTCCCGGCGCCACTTCTCCGAGCGTGGCTGCTCTGACAGGGATGGGGGCCTCGGGGAGGCTGTGGGCACCGGGACAGGGGTCCCTGGCTGGCTGAGGGCAGGTGAAGAAGACTCCGGAGGCCCCAGCGGCCCCAGCTCGGGGTCACGGTGGGGTCAGGTTGGTGGGCGCAGGGGCCTGCCCGCCGGAAGCACAGCGAGCCTTAGCCATCGCAGGGCACTGGTCCAGCATCACGAGTGGGGGTGGGGTGAGGCAGCGGCGGTGCCTGGCCTGAGGTCTCCCAGGCGCCAGTGGGGCGGGATGCTGCTCCTTCCCGGCCAACGCAGGACTCAGGAGGGCAAATGGGGGGTCAGCCCAGGTGTCCTCCCAGGCCCAGCAGGAAGGAGCTGCCCTTGGGGACGCCCCTTGGCTGGATCCTGCTGGTGGCCTCTGACTTGGGCCCCCACTCTTCCCAGGCCAGCACCCTCGGGCTGCTGTTTCCTGAGCAGCAGAGCTGCAGCCCCTCCCCTGCCTTAACCCCGACGCCCTCCGCTCCCCTGCAGGGGTCGGATGGACACTGCGAAGGCCCTGCAAGCCCCCGAAGCCAGGGTGGTGGCCCTGAGCCGCACCGACGCCAACCTGCTCAGCCTCTCTAAGGAGGTGAGGCGCTCTGCTGCCCCCCATTCCCTGGGCGAGGCCTCCTGGGCTTGCTGGGACCACCCTGCCCCCTGCCTCCCACGGTGCCCCTGTTAGAGACGGTGGAGGTGGCCCTGGTCCGCCGACTTGCCTGCCCCCCAGGTCCTTCAATGTGAACTCGCGCTCTGAGTTCCAAGGGTCTTGGGTGAGCCAGTGGGAGGCTGTGGCCCCGTGGCTGACACACCCCTGGTCGGGCATGTTGGGGTCCAGCTCTCTTGGCTCTCAGATGGTGGCCGGAGGCTCGGTCGACCGTGGAGTACTGGCTCCCTCGTTAGTGTCCCCAGCTTGGTGGCCTACGTCACCCTTCCCAACATAGCTGTGTCCAGCCTGCCCCCACCCGCACTCGGCCCGGGGCTGGGCCTTCCTGCAGAAAAGGCTGAACCCCTAAAGGATGCTTAGTGCTGCCTCCCCACGGCTCCCCCAGGGGTACAATGACCGTGCTGACCAAAGCCATGGCCACGGAGCTGGGACCACACTAGGTGAACATGGGGTGCTGGGGGTGCTGGGCTGGGCCTGTGGGGGGCAAGAAGGGGGCAGCGGGCATGAGAGGCCTGAGTACCACTCAAGGCTCCGGGCTGGGAGGTCTGGGGTGGTGGGAATGCAGGAAGCTCAGCCGGTGGGGAGCTCTGGGGAGGGCCCTTGGTCCCAGATGTGGGTGAACTCCGTGAACCCACAGTGGGGCTGACCGCCAGGGGCCAACAGGCTTGCGGGACCCAAGCTGGCCCAGGACGGGAAGGAGTGGCACCCGCTGGGGAAGCCTGCAGGTCAGCGGGGCTGCTCAGCGACCCAGTGGACACGGGCTACCCAGCTCCTAGAGCAGCGTGGAGGGGCGGGCAGCCGGGCCGCGTCCAAGCCTCACTCCTCCGCCCAGGACCCCTCCCCGGTCGCCCTCACCCACAGAGTCCCCCACTGTGCCGGGTGGATCCGCCGAGATAAACACAGGCTGCTCTCCCGGAACCCAAAGGTGCCAGGACTCTGCAGGGCACAGCTCAAGGCGGGGGACCCAGGGTCAGGGACGGTGGGGCCCACATTTCCCCTTTCACGAAGTGAGGAGGGAGGCGATTCCTCACGTCCACACCCTGCCTGGAACCCCCGACCTGCCCTGGGCAGGGGGCGCAGGGCGGCCGGCAGCCACCTTCCCTTCCCTTGCGCCCGGCACCTGGAGCCTGTGCGCTGCAGGTCCGGCAGGGCAGATGCCCGGGAGCCTAGGCCTCCCCCAGGGAAAGGGGACCAGTGTGAGAGCCGCCCAAGCTGGGGTGGGCACAGCTGCTGCCCCTGGCTGGAGCCCTGGGCGCAACACAGAGGGTCTTGCGGGCCTGCGGGGTTTCAGCTGTGCGGCCTGCGTGGGCTAGAAGGCTGGGTGTGGACATGATGAAGCCTGGGGTGGCCGGCCAGCCAGGCTAGTGCAGCGTCCAACCCCAGGCCAGGTGGCGACATGAGGGGTTGGAGAGTGGGGAGGGCCCGTCGGGCTCCCCGAATGGCCTGGCAGAGCAGGGTTTGCCCCGGAGTTGACCCGGGTTAGCCGGGCCGGCTGACCAAAGGTCACAGGTCAGGTGAGAGAACTGACGACACCATCCTGGGGCAGGTAGAGCCCCTGCGGGGATCTAAGCAGGTGTGTCTGTCCCGTCCCCGGTCCCCCACGAGCCGCGGGCCGGCTGCAGAGTCGGGGCGCAGCGCACGCGGGGCCCCCACCCCGTCCCCAGACCACCCGGCCCCTCCCGCCCAGGTGCGGGGCCTCCGGTGCGCTGGCCCGGTGCTCCGGGGCTTCAATAACCCTTGAGGCCACAGTGGACCTTGGCCGGCCTGGGACTCTTCCGCAGGCTGGCGGGTTGTCCAGACGCTTCCGTCCCCGCAGGGCAGGAGGCGCGCGGGAGGGCGGACCGGCGACCCCCGGGGCCAACCTCTCTCAGCAGCAGGAGGGGAAACGCGGCCGAGCACCAGGCCCGGTTTCCCCGGGGGCGGGAGGTGCGGGAGGGACCCGCTAACTTCGCCGCCGTCCCGCCTGGGCGGCTGGGTCCCCGCGGGGCCTCGGGCCAAACCCCGCCCACCGCCGCGCCCACCGCGTGTGGCCAATGGCCGGGCCGGCGGCTGCGGGAGGCCGACCCGCCCCGCGCGCTCCAGCCCGGCCCGCGGGCTCCGGGTCGGGCAGCCGGAGCAGCGTCGCGGCCATGGAGCTGGGGCTCGCGGGCCGCCGCGCGCTGGTCACCGGGGCGGGCAAAGGTGGGCGGGCGCCGGGGGTCCGGGGAAGCGGGGCGCCGGGGGTCCGGGGAAGCGGGGCGCCCGGGGTCCGGGGGCGGGGGCGGGCGCGGCCCCGCGGGCCGTCCCGCTGAGCCCCGCTCCCCGCAGGCATCGGGCGCCGCACCGCGCAGGCGCTGCACGCGGCGGGCGCGCGGGTCGTGGCCGTGAGCCGGACCCAGGGCGACCTGGACAGCCTGGCCCGCGAGGTAGCGGCGGCGGCGGGACCCTCAGCGCGGCTCGGGGGGCGGGAGGGGGCGGCGCCCCTGGGCCGAGCAGGAAGCGGAAACGGCGGGCGGGCGCCGGGAGGCGCAGGGGGCGCCCGGGCCGGGGCTCGGGCTCCGCAAACTCGAGTTGCCCAACGGCCGGGGGCCTCGTCCCCTCGCCCGGGAGTCCGAGCGCCCAAAGCTCCTGGGACCCCCGCCCCACCCTGTGGCCGGACGGCCCCCACACCCAGCCCCTCCCTTTGGGGCGGAAGCCCGGGGCTGTGCGCCCCTCTTGGGGGCACGGACACCCCGTGGCTGTGCCCCACCCGATCCGCACCCCCAGTGCCCCGGGTTAGAGACCGTGTGCGTGGACCTGGGTGACTGGGAGGCCACGGAGCGGGCGCTGCGCGGCGTGGGCCCGGTGGACCTGCTGGTGAACAACGCGGCGGTGGCGCAGCTGCAGCCCTTCCTGGAGGTCACCAAGGAGGCCTGCGACGCGTGAGCCGGGGCGCGGGGTCCCTGGGTGGGGGCCGCCCCTGCCTCGCGGTTCTGGCCCTGACCAGGGTCGCGCTCTGCCCCCAGCTCCTTCGGCGTGAACCTGCGGGCTGTCATCCAGGTGTCCCAGGTGAGCCGCCCGCGGGCAGCGGTGGGAACGGGTGGGTGACAGGGGCCCTGCCTCACGTCCGGTTGCGGTTCCAGGTGGTGGCCCAGGGGCTGATCGCTCGCGGGGCCCCGGGGTCCATCGTGAACGTGTCCAGCCAGGCCTCCCAGCGAGCGCTGCCTAACCACACCCTGTACTGTGAGTGAGCCTCACCGCCCCCCTGGCCCTCCAGCCCGCAGCCAGCCCGGGCGCCCCTGACGTTGTCCGTCCTCCCAGGTGCCACCAAGGGTGCCGTGGACATGCTGACCAAAGTGATGGCTCTGGAGCTTGGGCCACACAAGGTGAGCCCCCTGGGGTGCCTCCCACCACGCAGCCGGGGGCCCAGGGCTCCCCAGCCCACCTGCTAACCCCCGCCTGTCTCGGCACAGATCCGTGTGAATGCAGTGAACCCCACGGTGGTGATGACAGCCATGGGCAAGGCCAACTGGAGCAACCCCCAGAAGTCCAAGGCCATGCTGGACCGCATCCCACTGGGCAGGTTTGCTGGTGAGTTGGCCGATGGCCCAGCTGGAGCTCCGGCGAGGGGTGGGAGGGGAGGGAGGGATCCCCCTTCACCCAGGCCCTGACCCCTCGCTGCCCACAGAGGTGGAGAACGTGGTGGATGCCATCCTCTTCCTCCTGAGTGACCAGAGCAGCATGACCACGGGTGCCACTCTGCCAGTGGATGGGGGCTTCCTGGTCACCTGATGCTCCGTCACCCACACACACGGTGCCCCCCTGCGGGCCCTCCAATAAACACGATTCTTCTGCCCAGCCTGAGCCCTGAGTGATTCCTGGGCTGCTGGCAAGCGGCCAGAAGATGCAGAGCCCGGGCTGAGCGTGGAACTGCGTCCAGGTCGGGGGACAGCCGTTCAGCCTGTGGCCCAGGCCAGGTGGCAGCCTGGCCTCCCTGCCCGAGACCTTCAGTGGTCAGTCACGGCTACGTTGCCAGCAGAGGCCAAGAGGTGGCACCTTCCAGAAGCCATGGGTTTCTGTGGGTATTAATAATGGCCGTTCGACGACTGGAAAGGAGGGAGTCCCCCTGAGCGTAGCCTTGCAGTCACGCGTCAGCCCGGCCCTGTGGCCTGAAGGGTGAAGTCCGAGTCCCTGGAATTCGGCTCCTGGGCTGACCCCTGTCATCCCCACACTTTCTTCCCGACTTCAGCCATGTGCCCGAGGGCCCACTTGCCATCCCTTCTCCCCTCACGCTGTCCTGGCCTCGGCACTGCGTTCCCCCGAATCCTGCCTGGATGCCTTCCCTCCTGACTCAGCTCAGTGTCCCCCCACACCCGGGAGGGCTAGGGCAGAGCCACCTTGATCCTCTGCGTGCCTCTCCCAGAGGCCCAACGTCGGCTTTGTCCAGAAGGGGCTCAGGACACTTGCTCCCACTTCACCCTGGGCCACCTTCTAGGGGGATGGAGACGGCTGGGTAAGCTTTCCTCCCCTCTTCCCACCCAGGGTGAGGGGGCAAGGTCACCCCCTCTGTACATGGCTGGGGAGGTTTGGGGCAGGCAGGAGTGAGCAGGCAGGAGATGGTGGAGAACATTTATTCTATAAAATAAGAATAGGCCGCCCTATCCTGGGCACATGAACAGATCCTGCCCCCTGTCCGGGAAGCCCATCCTGGGGCTCCCCTGTACCCACCCCTGCAGCCCAAGGGAGACCCTGCTCCCTCCTGGCCTCCCGTGGGGGCCAGGGCAGGTGGGAGCTGTGCCCCCACACAGGAGGCAGAGTGGCCAGGACCCCACCACCCCAGCCCACCCCATGCTTCTTGCCCCTCCCACCCACAGCACTCCCCACAGCAGACTGGGACACAGCAACACCACAGCAGGCGGGCGGGGGCGCGGCCGCCCCACTCAGGCTCTAGAACACTGTGCACTTCTTCCCTGGCTTCTTCACGGGGGGTGGGCACAGCACTGCCCGGATGGCCTCGTCAAACACGGTCTTCAGGCCCCGCTGAGTCAGGGCCGAGCACTCCAGGTACTTGACCGAGCCTGGGGGTGCCGGGGAAGAGAGAGCGGGGTCAGGGGTGGGGTGGGGTGCGAGTGGGAGAGTCAGCGCAGGCCTGACCCAGCTCACTCACCGATCTCCCGGGCCATGGCCAGGCCCTGCGGGTACGTGATGGGCGCCAGCTTCTTGTCCCGCAGCCGCTCGATGGTGTCCTTGTCGTCCCGGAGGTCCAGCTTGGTGCCCACCAGGAGGATGGGCGTGTGGGGGCAATGGTGCCGCACCTCGGGGTACCACTGTTGGGAGGAGGCTCTGATCCCTACCCCTCAGGGGCTTCTCCCTGAACCTGCCCTGGAGCAGGCCATGGCCCCAGGGCCCCTCCATCCACACTTAGCCCTTCCGGCCGGGATGGCGTGCTGATGGGGTGGGCCAGCCAGGGCCCCTCCCTTCTCTGGCCTTGCTCTCCACCCCTGCCCCAGCCGCGCCGCCCTGCGGACCCCACAGTAAGCAGAACAGGCATTTTCTCTGCCTTGAGGACAGTTTGCCTGTGCAAGGTCTTCACGCCAGAGACCTGTCCCGTCAGTGTGAGTCCTCCGGGCACCCCACAGCCCTCCCCGACGCTGCCCTACCTTGGCTCGCACATTCTCGAAAGAGGCCGGGCTCACTAAGGAGAAGCAGATCAGGAAGACGTCCTGGGGAAGGGGGGCCCAGGCGGAGGCGGTCACGGAGGCCACTGTGTCCCCCACCTGCCCCAGGCCCTCAGGGACCCCCAGCCAGCCAGCTCCTGGGGCTGGCGCAGCACCACCTACGGTTTGAGGGTAGGAGAGTGGCCGCAGCCGGTCGTAGTCTTCCTGCCCCGCCGTGTCCCACAGCCCCAGGTTGACCGGCTTCCCGTCCACCATCACGTTGGCCGAGTAGTTGTCAAAACTGCAGGGGCAGAGGGTGGGGTCAGCCTAGGCCGCAGGGTCTCAGGCCTGCGCAGGACTGGGTTCCGTTTCCCCTCGGCCCCACCTGCAGGCCCAGACCCGGCCCCGGGCCTGGAGTCCGGCCGCCCGCCAGCCCCGCTCACACGGTGGGGATGTACTCTCCCGGGAAGGCGTTGGTCGTGTAGCTGATGAGCAGGCAGGTCTTCCCCACGGCGCTGTGGACGGAGGGCGAGCCCGCGTTGCTCCCGGGCCGCCTCCGCCCCGCTGCTCCGTGAGGACCGGCCCTCGCGCGGGGCCCGGGGCCAAGTTAGGGGGCGCGGGGCGGGGCGGGGCGCGGGGCGCGGGGCTGCAGACCTGGCGGCCTGGGTCCGGGGGGAGGACCCGGGCGGGCCGGCCTCGGCGGAGGGGGCGGGGCGGCGGTGCTGGGTGCGGCAGGGTTCCCACCCCCGGGAGGACTCCGCTCAGGTGGGCGGCCTGGCCCCTCCCCCTGGGAGGCCCGGCCGGGTCGGGCTAGACCGGAGCATCAGGTGGGCCCGGCCGGAGGCCTCCCCGCGCCAGCCGGCCCCGCCCCGCCGCGCCCTCGGCCCGCCGCCGCCCCAGCCACGCGCTCAGCCTGGGCTGCCGCCGGGGTGGGAGCCCCGCGCCGCCCCGCGCCGCCCCCGGCTCGCGGCCACTCACCCGTCGCCGACCACCACGCACTTGATGGCCTGCATGGGCGCGGGCGGGCGGGCGCGGCCGCCAGCGAGCTGCGGAGAAATGCCCGCGCCGCAGCGGCCGCGGACCGGAGCCGAGCGCCGAGCGCCGAGCGCCGCCGAGCGGCCGGAGACAGCCGAGCGCCGCCGAGCGCGGGGCGCGGAGACAGCCGAACGCGGCCGGCGGGGGGCGCGGGCTTTCCCGAGAAACTGGCGGGGCGGGAGCCGGTGCCCACCCTGCAGCCTGTCTCTGCGCCCGGGCCCCGCCCGCCGAGGTTAGGCGCGGGGATGGGGCGCGGGGCTCCCCGGCGCCCGGGTGACCTGAGCCACGGGGCAGAGCCCGCAGGCGGTTCGCACCCACCCGCACATGCGTGAGGAGGCCTGTGCGCACGTGGTCGCTCTTGGAAGACCCCCAGGCCCCCCACTCTGCAGCCGGGAGAGGCCGGCGAGCCCGCGGCCGCTATCACCCCAGCCTACGGACGAGGGCAGCGCGCCCGGCCGCGGTCCGTTGGGGGGTCCTCCCTGGAGGTCGGCAGGGCTGGAGCCGCTGCGGCTGGGCGCACAGGCGTGAACAAAAGGCCCAGAGCCCCACATGCACCACAAAGTATCAAAGTTCTTTATTTTAAGACACCCCCGGTGAGCTGTGAGCTGCGTCCATGGCTACGCTGCAAGAGGCAACTGTGAACCGGCGCGGCGCTGGGGGGGCTCAGGCTTCTCCCCCAAATTTCCTTCCATCATGGCCCGTCTTCTCGGGTGCATCCTCGTCTGAGGGAGAGGGGGAGCTGGGGCCACTCCAGCCAGCCCCCCTCCGCCCGGGGCCAACCAGGCTCCGCACCCACCGGTCGCGTGCCCAGGCGGTGGCGGCAGCGGCCGGGCCGACCCACCCTCGCCGGGACCGCTGGGGTCACCAGCTGTGCCCACCCAGCCCTGGCAGCCTGCGCCTTGAAGCCACCTCCTGCCGCTGCCGCGGTCTGTCGGTCCTTCACTTCGGGGGGCTGAGAGTCCTCAGCGGGGACCCCTGCACGTAAGCCAGGACGGCACTTTGCAGGCAGCTGGCCCTCTGGGCCTCCTCCTCGCGGACGCGCGCCATCTGCGCCTCCTGGAGCCGCAGCTTCTCTCGGAGGGCGGCCGTCTCGCTCTCCCGGTCCAGCAGCGCCGCCCGGTGGTCACTCGCCATCACTGCGCGGGAGGAAGGGTCGCTGGGCACCCAGCGCCAGGACAGAGGCCCCAGACGCAGCCACACTCCGCCTCCCGCAGCTGCCGAGGCCTCAGACCAGGCGCAGCTCTGCGACCCAGCCGCGCAGCTGCCCCCCCGGGACCCAGGGAGACCAGGTCCCGCAGGGCTGGGGGCGCGCAGAGGGCTCAGCCCACCTTTCAGCTGGCGCTCCAGGGCAGCCACCTTCTCTTTCAAGGCTTCCTGGGCTGTCAGCTCCGCCTGCAGGCGGCCGTTCTGCTCCTGCAGCTCGACCCGCACCCTGGTCACCTCAGCCACCTTTTCTTGGTCCTTGTTACTCAGCTCCTGCCGGGTACCGGGGGTGAGGCGGCAGCTGGGGGCCGGAGGCAGCCCCAGGGGCCCTCCAAGTGCCAGCTACCTGCTGCAGTTCCTCCAGGCGCCGCCGGTGGCTGTCCAGCTGCAGGCCCAGCTGACTGGCCCTGGCCTGGGCGTCGGCCACCGCCTCCCTCTGCTGCAGGCAGGTGCTCTGGGCCTCGTCCCGCGCCTGCACCAGCAGCCGCAGCTTCTCCTCCAGGTGAGCCAGGCGCTGTTGCTGGGGGTGCCGGGGGGCAGTGAGCGCAGGCGAGGCCAGCGCGGCTCTGGGGGTGCGGCCCTGAGCGTCCGCGCTGCTCCCACCGCGGCAGCTGCTGTTAGCGCTCGTCCATCATCACGTTTACTCGGAAGGGGCTCAGCTTGAGTGGGCCTGAGCGGCACCTCTGCCTGGCTCCCGGCCTGCACCCGCCAGGCACCTCCATCCCGCCCTCTGGGGCGCCCATGGCCAAAGCCCTTCCCCACTGCGGGGCTGGGCGACACTGGCTCTCGGGGGGGCTGGACGAGGGGCGAGGGGGCAGATGTCCTGCTCTGACCCTTCCCCACCCCTGCACCCTGGAGCCCCGTCCCTCACCTACCCGCCCCCACTCCCGCCCCACCCTCGGCAAAGCCAGGGGACAGCCCGGTCTTGCCCCCCTCAGCCCACTCCCGGCGGGTGCTGGGAGCAGCGGGCAGGGCCCGTCCTGGCGGGGCTGCGGGCTCACCTCCTCCAGGCGCGCCTGGTTCCTGGCCTTGAGAAGCTCCTCCTCCGCGTGGCTGCGCTCGCCCAGCGCCAGCGCCTTCGCTCGGCTCAGCTCCTGCAGCGAGAGTCTCGCTTGTGCTGCGGCCCTGACCGTCAGCCCCTGAGGGCTGTGCAGGTCAGGGAGCCCCCAGGTCACCTAACTAGGGCCCTCAGGTCTCATGGCCGGTCGTTCCCGAGGGGGCGCCCAGCCAGCGGGCACGTGCTCACCTCCTCCAGGGACAGCCGGGCGGCCTCCAGCCTCTGCACCCGCTCCTGCATGGCCCTCTCACTCTCCTCCAGGTGGCGGGTCATGTGCTCCACCTGCCGGAGGCAGGGCAGGGGCAGGGCTGGCAGGCTGGCACCCCAGCCTTCCCCACATGGATCCCCACCCTGGGAGGCGGGCGCATCCCGGGGGACCCTGTTCCTTCCAAGGGGCTGCTGCCGCCGGCTTCTCGGGAAGCGGAGATGGAAGGCAGGTCCTGGTGCTACCCTCCAGAGGCCCGGAGCACACGCCAGCCTGCGCAGGGACCACCGTGCGGCTGGGGTGCCTTCTAGAACTGGCCAGGGCTGTGCTTGGGGGACACCAGGCCACACCAAGGCATCTGCGGCCCCCAGGGAAACAGTGGGGAGCATGAGGCCAACGGGGCCACGAAGGAGGCACCTCCTTGATGCGCAGCTGCTCCGCGTCCTCGAGGCTCTGCCGAGACCGTCTCTTCTCCAGTTCCAGGCGCTCTGAGAGCACAGGGGAAGGCGTGAGGAGGCTCCTCTGGGGTCCCTTGGTCCCAGGACTCCCACCCACCGACCTGGCTCCGCCTCCAGGCCTCTGCAAGTGCCCACCCTCAGCCTGGATGGCCCGCATTTTCAGCTCCGCTGACGTGTTGGTCAGCTCCTGCCTGGCCAGGAACAGCTGGTCCTGCTGTGACTTCACCTTCCGCTCCAGCTCATCCACCTGGAAAGCAGGCACCGTGGGAGGGAAGCTCCGGCCCAGGCCTGTGCCCACCCCGAGCTCCCAGGGGGCCCTGCCCCACACCTCCGAACCTGGTTCCGCAGAAGCAGGTTCTTTTCGTTGGCGGCAGACAGATCCCTGAGCAGTTTAGACTCGCGCTCTGCAGCTTCCTAGGGGTGAGACAGAGAAGGGCACCACCAGTTGGCCACCTGCCACCACATCCACCTGCCCGTCTGCATTCGACCCCTGCCCACCCACCTGCTGGGCCAGCCTGAGCTCCTTGGCCTGTCTCTGCGCCAGGTTCAGCTGCTCCTGCTCTGCGCTGGCCAGGTGCGCCCCCAGTTCCTGGGCCTTCTGCTCCGACAGAGCCAGGGCGGCCTCGGTCATCTGCAGCCTGACAGGAGGGAAGGGCCAGGCCCACCCCAGCCCCACTTCAGCCTCGCAAAGGCCGCCTGTTCTCACCTTGGCCAGGCCAATACCCACCACCTCCAAGAAGCCTTCCAGGGTTACCACCCAGCCATTTCCCACATTGACTTCATACACAGCAACTTGGGTCCTTGTGTGTACCCCGCTCCTCTGCTCTCCACCTACTCACTTGGCCTTGAGGGCACTGATGATGGAGTGCCTCTCGTCCAGGGCTTCCTGAAGCTGTCCCATGCGTGCTGCCGATGTCCTGTGGTCAGAAAGAACGGTCTGAAGATCCCAGTCCCCACAGCCCTCCTGGCACCCTGCAACCTTGAGGTAAGTTCCCCGGAATGCACATGCTGTCACCTCACCCGTGGGCAGATGACGAGGCTCGGGTCAGGTGACCCATGAGGTCAGAGCCATGGCTCCAGGCAGCCCCACCGAGCCCCGGAGCTCCGTGCCCTGGCCCGCTCACCTGCTGCTCCTGGCCATCTCTTCTCGCTGCTTATCAATGGTCTCCATCAAGTCCAGAAACTGGGGACAGAAAGGCCAGCGCCCTGCCCACTCACGATGGGCAGGAAGGAGTGGAGATGCCCACCAAGATGCAGGACCACAGGAGGAGGGTGGCACCCACACAGGGGGCGCCCATGCAGGCCACCAGAGAGGGTCAGACCAGGACACCAGCACCCGGGCCTGGTGGCAGCCGCTTGGATGGGCCGGGGGCCAGAGCAAGGGAAGATGGCTGGGGCAGGGCTGCGGCCGGAGGTGGCACCACCCTCACCTGCTTGGACTTCTCTTCCCGGAGGTGCCGCACCTCCTTGCTGAGCACACGCGTACGGGCCTGGTTCTCCCGGAAGGTGGCCTCCCGGTCCTGGTTGTGCTCCATGGCTTGCTCTGTCGGAAGCAGCTGAGTGACCCACCAGGGGCTGCTGAGCCTTGTGAGTGGCCGACAGGCAGCCACGCTCGGTGCGCTCAGAAGCCAGGAGCCTGGGCATCAGGTCTGTGTGAGGACATGTGTCACCCCAGTCACGAGACCCCCAGGGCACTGGCGGGTGAAGGGCTTCAACGTGGGTGTGGGGGCATCAGGGGTCAGGAGCCCAGGAGGTGCCAAGCGTGTGGTGGGGGACACACATGGAGAGAGGCATTTACCCTCCATCCCGAAGATCAAAGGCTATTCTATGACTTTTAAGGGGTGAGTGATGTGTTTAGCTCCTGCGTTCTGGAAAGATCTAGGCAGCATCCAGAGAGGGACCAGCCAGGAGTGGCCGCAGTGGTGGTGACACGAGTCGGGAAGACCCAGCAGGTGGTGGTGAGCTTTGCAGGGTCCCAGCCCAAGCTCAGGTGACGGGCAGGATGAGGAGCTCCAGAGGGTGACAGGGGGCCTGGGGCCAAGGTGTCAGCATCGCGGATGCGAGCAGACCAAGGAGGTGGTGGCTGGGACCTGGTGCCTTGCTCCCGAGTGACTCATGTGCACAGCCCCGAACTCGGGGTGACAGGGACACCATGCTGCCCAAGGAAGCAACGTAGCCGCCAGAGCAAGGCCTCAACTTCCTCATCTGTGAAATAGGCGCCCACCCTCTGGGTACCCAAGGACTGAACGAGCAGGGTCCAGGCGTGGCTCTTGCCCTCCATGTTCAACCTAGGCTGCCGCGGGGGCCTCCCCAGCTGCCCACAGAGGCTGGGCTCTGCCCTCACCCACAGCTCTGAGGACATCGCTGGGCACGTTGTTCCCGGCCAGCTCCAGCCGACACAAGGTTCTGTTGCTGGGGAGACAGTTGGCCAGGGCCCGGCCGCCCAAGAGGCCGATGTTATTCCAGCGCAGGTCTGGAAGGAACCCGCCTGTCACCTGGGCGCTGGCCCAGCCCGGACGCTTCCTTTGGGGGATCAGCAACAGAGCAGGAGCCGCTCACCCCTCCACCCCACCCGGCCCCTGGCTCCAGGGACACAGGAAGAAGGAAGAGGGGGAGGCCCGAGGGAACCGGGCGGCTCCTCACCCAGCCGCTGCAGGCTGGTGTTGCTCTGCAGGGCCAGGGCCAGCTCCTCTGCGCCCCGGTGGCTGATCTGGTTGTTGCGGAGGTCCAGCTGCCGCAGGGCACTGTTGCCCGCCAGGGCCCGGCAGAAGGTGGCCAAGGCCTCGTCCCACGTGCCCAGGTTGTTCCACTCCAGGGTGAGGCTGCAGGAAGGGGTGGATGTGAGGCCTGTGGCCCAAAGAGCACCCTGCTCCGAGGGGCCCGGGGCTGATGAGGGTGCAGGCCTGGGGTTCTCTGGCAGGAAGTCTGGAGCCATGGAGCTCCTACCCACCTCATCCCCACAGATGGACAAGCAGGGTGGGGTGGGGGCCCGGATGGCGTCCTACCTCTGAATGGACTTGTTCTGTCGGAGGAGCTTCCCCAGAGCGGCAGCCCCTGTGGCCTGAAGGTTGTTGCCCTACGGCAGGAAGCGGCCAGCGTGCGTCCACCCACAGGTCCACGCAGCAGGGGAGGCTGGGCTCTGCGGAGCGCCCGGCCTCCTCGTGCCCGTGCAGCCTGCCTGCTCCAAACCCCGTTCCACCCTCTGGACACACCTGCACCCGACATGGCCCAAAACAGCGCAAAGCCCTGCAAGCCAAGGACTTACAGACAGGCCCAGACCCCAGGTGGCGGGGACACCCACACCCTCCCGCTCTCACGGCAGGTCCCCTGACCTTCAGATCCAGAAGCCGCAGGGTGGTGTTGGCACACAGCCCCTGGAGCAGCAGGGCCGCCCCTGTAAGGGGGCAGGGAAGTCACTCTCTGTCCCTGGGGCCTGGGCTCTCGCGACGGGCGCACCTTGGGACACTTCCCTCGACAGGTGTGCGACCCTGACCCTGCAGCCTCTGCCCAGCCTGGAGCCTGGCTGCCGACCCGGCCCTCTGCCCCCCGGCTTGAAGGGCCTGCTGCTCGAGTTTACTGCAGAGCCCAGGAGGCGGATCCCCCCGAAAAGACGGGGGCAGAGCTGCGTCCAGGGCTGGGGTCGTGGCAGCAGCCCTGCGGCGGCGGCGGGCAGACCAGACAAAGCGAGGGGACGCCGCCCGGCGCGCGGGCCCACCTTCCTCGCCCAGCATGCAGTCGCTCAGGACGAGCTCCGCCAGCGGCGCCTCCTGCAGCAGCTCGCCCAGGGCCCTGCAGCTGTCCAGGGTCAGGCTCTGCGCCGCCAGGTCCAGCCGGCCCCGCGGCGCCGCGCGCAGCCGCTGCAGCACAGCCTCCTGCGGCTCGGCCCCGTGCGCGCGGCACAGCCCCGCGTAGGAGCGCGGCAGCCCCTCCATCGCGCCCCGCGCAGCCCCGCGCCAGCGCGGCCCGGCGGCTTGCCCGGCCGCCCGGCTCCTCTCCGCGGGGGCCGGCCGAGGACCCCGGCGGCGCCGTGCGGGGCACCGCGAGCCCAGGTCCGGCCTCGGCACCTGGAGCAAACCGAGCGCGTCCTACAGGTGGGAGGCCCCCGGAGGTCGGGGGTGACCCCGGGAACCCCCGATCATGCGGCCGGCGCGAGGACGAGAACCCCTCGGGGCTGGGTCCTCCCGCGGCGGGGCCGGTCCGGGCGTTTTGCGTATCCGGGGCTCCAGCCCTCGCGTGGCAGACCCTCGGCGGGAACTGCTGCCTAGGCGGCCACCGCGGCGCCTCAGTATCCAGGAAAAACAAGGAAGAGCGGACGGAAACTACAACTCCCAGGGGGCTCTGCGCAGAAAGAGCCCTCGACAATGGCCAATGAACGCAAACGGGCGGGCGCACGGCTGGGGAGGAGCCAAGGCAACGCGCTCCGGGCCTACGGAAAGAGTGGGGGCGGGGCTTCAGAGGGCGCGCTTCGGCATGATTGGCTAGAGGGGCGGAGGCGGGGCCCAAGGGGGAGCGCTCGGGGCACGTGGCTGGGAGCGCCGGGCGGGGCGGAGGAGCGGGGGCCCGGGCGCGGCCATGGAGGGGTCGGCTGCGGGTTTCCGGAAGGTGAGCGCGGGGGTCCGGAGGCACCCAGGGGTGTGGCAGTGGGGACCCTACGGCCCGGCCGTACCCACGACCGAGGTGCGCGCCTCCCGCCCTCCGGGGTGGGGTCCCGCGGCCGGGGAGCCTAACGGGAGCCGACGCCCGGCCGACGGGCGCCGCGCGGGCGGAAATGCGCGGCCGGGGCTCAGGGAGGGACCGGGCGGCGCCTGCGAAGGTGCAGCGGTGTGAAGGGGCCGCGGGCTGGGCGCGGACGCCCGGTGCTCGCCCCTAGGCGGTGGGGCGGCGCCGCACCTTCCTCTGCACCGGCGGCGCGGCGGGCGCTGCGGCCCGTGTCCGCGTTTCGCTTGGTCGCTGCCCCTTAGGTGCGAGGTGCCGAGTCCGGGAATCCGGAAGGCGCACCGGCAGGGCCCGGGGCCTCTGTGACCTGGGGCGCAGCCCCTTGTGGGCTCGTCTCTGTCCCGCAGCCGCCGGCGGAGGTTTCCGCGGGGCGGGGCCGTGGGCACGTATCCGGTTCCCTCGGCCGCAGTGTCTCCGGGATCCGCTGCGCCCGGCCCAGCGGTGCGCACCTGGGAGGGACAGTCACGCGCCGGGGCCCACGCCGCGCGGCGCCACTCGCAGCGGGAAGCGCAGGCCCGGCCTCCGTGGCTCCGCCGAGCTGAGCCGTGGGCCGTGTCCGCGGAGGACGGGCCCCGGGGGAGGGTGACAGCTCCTGGTGGCGCAAAGGCCGAGTGCGTCCCAGCTCCACCCTGCCGCCCGGCCCTGTCACTCTCGTGGAGGGGACTGCCACACCCTCCGGTGCGGAGCTCCACCTGGTGGCACAGCCCCAGGCAGCGACGGAGGCAGCAGCGGGGCTGAGTTCGCTCGCCCTGGGGGTCTGGGAGCCCGTCCGGCCGTGGAGGCCGTTCCTGGTCCTTCCCGGTGAGCAGCAAGAAGGACCAGCAGGTGGCACCAGGCTCCAAGGGCACCGCTGGGAGGGAGAGGCTGCTGTGGCCTCTTGCCCTGGTGACAGTAAGTTCTCACCGTTCTGAGCCAGGGCCCGCCGGTGTCCGCTCCGCTCCTGGGCTCTGCGGAGCTACACTGGATGAGGCAGGGCCACCTCCCCACGTGAGGCGGGGGGCCGGGCAGTCCCCAGCCCACCATCCCTGCGGGACACCGTGTTGTTCCTGAGCGCCTGGGCCCCCGCCGCCGCCGTCCTCCCACCCCCACGGGCGCTCTGCTGGCCAGCCCCTCCCCTGGGCGCCCTGGCGCGGCCCACCCCCGGCCGCCAGCCCCAGGTCCTCTTTACCAGCTCTGACCCGGAAAGCCTTTCTCTTGGCTCCGGCCCCCGCCTGGCTGCTCTGCGTGGGTGTCTGATGCGTGTCCCTCGCCCAGTGTGTCTGGAACAGCTCAGACCTTGGTCCCTGACCCCCTCCCCACCCACAGCCCCCATCTCTGCAAAGCAGCCCCATCCTCTGGGGCGCAGGCCCTGCCTGGACCTGCTTACATCCCACTCGTGTCTGTCGGGACATCCTGAAAATGCACCCAGGCTGTTGCCTGTCCCCAGTGCCCACAGCACCCAGCCTGTTGCAGGGAGATCCCTCTGGCACCCGAGTTGCAGGCCGCAGGGAGGGACCGTGGGTGGAGCTGACCCGGCACCCACAGCAGCATCTGCCACAGCTACATGGTGGTGGCGGCGGTGTGGACAGACCTGGGTCCACAGGGAGGGGGGTTCTGCCCAGGGGTGGGGTGAGGTGTGAGGCTGCCCTGGGTCCCAGAGATGAGAACGGGCACCTGGGCTGCGTCCACCTGCCCACCAGCTGCATCCAACTTCTGCTCCTGAAGGCACCCACAGGGGGGTTGCTGCTGCCACCTGGTCCCCCCCACACCCAGGGAGCGGCCCCAGGGGACAGAGGGTATTTAGGAGCGAGTGCCTAAGGACTCAGCAGCCATCGGGTGGGCAGGGCAGGGAGTCACTGTCCTCTCGGTCCCCAGGAGCTGGTGAGCAAGCTGCTGCACCTTCATTTCCAGGACGACAGGACCAAAGGTGTGGGCCCGGCCCGGGGTGGGCCTGGCGGGCAGGGAGGGAGGGATGCCCGCTCTGCAGGGGCCACCGTGGGAGAATGAGCCGGGGGGCGGGGGTGGGAGAGGGTCCCCGCGACCGGCTTCCCTCCCCCCTTGCAGTCAGTGGGGACGCGCTGCTGCTCATGGCCGAGCTGCTGAGGATCTTCATCGTGGGTGAGCTGAGGGCCCTGCTTCCGCTGCGTTTCCTTCCCCAGGGGGAAGCCAGGACACCCCTTTGGCCTCCACTTTCCCACCAGCGCCCTTTAGGCTGTGTCCCTGGGATGCCCCGTTTCAGGGGCCACACCTTGGTCTGCTGAGTTACGGGGCAGGTTGGGGGGTTGGGGTTCAAGCCCTCCGGCATCATCCACCTCACTTCCCTCCTGTGTTTTGACAGAAGCAGCGGTCCGCAGCGTCCGGCAGGCCCAGGCAGAGGACCTGGCCTGTGTGGGTGTGGACCAGCTGGAGAAGGTGCTGCCTCAGCTGGTGGGTGCCCCCCCCCCAACGGGTGCAGCACCAGGGCTGCTGAGCAGGTGCAAGGCGAGGGCTGGTGTTCACGAGGCTGTCTCCTCCACACAGCTCCTGGACTTCTAGGGGTGCCCGCCCTCCCTGAGGCTGCCTGCTCCATGCGTGACCCAGCCTGAGCCCCCAGGTCCTCCGTGGCCTCTGGCATCAAGCGGGGAAGAGGCCGCTGTTCCCCGAGATGCTCCTCCAGCCCCAGGTCCCAGCACACGCACGGTTCCTCCCATCCCTGCCCTGCTAACTGATGACACAGGTGAGGGACCAGTGTGGGGTCGGAAGCAGGGACCGCGTCACAAGCCGAGCTGCACAGACCAATATCGGAGCCGCTGTGTCACCAGCCATGTGACGACCCCCGGCTGTGACTTGGTTCAGAGCAACGTCAGTAATAAAGCAAAGCTGCCTTCCCCAAGCAGAGCCTTGCGTTGCCTTAATCACCCGAAGTTAAGTTGCTTCAAAGCGACTCCCTGACCCCTCTTGGTAGGACAAACACAAAGCTGATGGACAACAAAGGCCTGTGTGTGCACCCTGCCTGGGCTGGCCAGGGACTGGGGCCGGGCCCGTGCCCGCAGCTGCTGGCCCGGAGTCTGCACTCCTGCTGCGGGTCTGCCACAGGCTGGCAGGTGAGCCCGGGGTAGGCAGGGCCTGCTGCTGGGAAGGACCTGGAGACCAGGCACCAGGGCCTGGCAGGGTGGCCTCAGGCTGCACGAAAGCCCCTAGAGACCCGGTCTGGGGGTCTGGCTGCCCTCCAGATGCTCAGCTCCTCTGCCTGGGCCTGGCCAGACCCCACCGCTCCCCCACCCTGTTGCTTTCACTATGCCCAGGATGGGACACCCACAGGGCTCTAGGTCGGTGACTGCAGACAGAGCCACAGCATGTGGCCATCCAGGTGGACAGCAGCTGCCCCAGTGAGCCGCCCCACCTGCCCTGGAGACCTGGGGAGCCTGGGCCCCAGCCTGCCAGCCCTCCCACCCCCACCCCTGAGGATGGCACGGTTGGGGGACAAGCCCTTCATCCCTAATTCGGCCCTGCTGGTCCCTCCCTGCGCCCCTTCCCACTTCTGTCCCCACTCCCTCAGGGTGTCTCTGGCTTCAAAGCGCTGGGAGCATGTGGAAGTAATTAGACCTGAGGGAGAGGCTGGCGACAAGTGCCAGAGCCCGTGCCCCACAGCCACTTTGAAGCGCCCCAGATGGTGCGGGCGGGGGGAGCCCCGGGCCAGGCCCTGCCAGCCCACCCTCACCCTGCAGGGTGGAGGCTGCCTTCCCGCTTCTTCACGCCAGGCGCTGGGGTGCTGGCCGGGCCGGGCAGGCCCTGCCGAGGGCCCTGGGGCTTCAAGAGCAAGACAGCGGGCGGGTCTCAGGAGCCACTCAAGTTTATTCGCATCAGGGTGGGGAGGGTCCCGTCACCCGCAGGGTGGATGCCTCTGGCTGGCGCCTCTCACCTCTTGCTGGCTGCAACACAACATGCGGGGTGACCGGGGGCCCTGGGCTCCTGCCCAGCTGCCCCACCCCCACCCCCACTTCGTACCTGGCAGCTTCAGCCATTTGGGCACCTTGCTCAGGTCCCTCCTCAAGGGCTGGGCCGCCCCAGGGCTGCACTCAGGAGGCCCTGCTGCACCTTCCTCAGCAGCTGCCTCCAGCTCCGGGGGTGCAGAGTCAGGTGCTGGCAGTGGGGACGGGGTAGCCGTGGCCCTGGACATGCTCCTGGGGGTGGAAGGCCCAGGCACAGGACTGTGGTCACCGCAGCCCTGGACGCAGCCACCCCCGGGCCCCCTCACCTGCGTCGGGACTCACCTGGCCACGAGCGCGTCCGCAGCAGACGGGGAGATGGTGTGCTCCAGCAGCGCGGGGTTCAGGTAGAGGCCTGCAGGGGGCCCAGCTGCCCCTCAGGCCATGCAGGAAGGGGACCCCACCCACCCCTGCAGTGCCATGGGAGGGGGCTGTTCGGAAGGCCCCAGGAGGTGGGGGGTGCGGGGGCGGGAGGGGCGTGGATCAGGCCACAGGCTCCCGTCCTGCTTGTGGACTGGGGTGAAGCAGGGCGACCCCCACTCACCGGCTGGCTCCTCAGCTCCGAAGTGCACCAGGGCGGCAGGGAAGAGGTTTGCCTGCAGGGAGGGCGGAGCAGCTCAGGGGCTGGTTGGGGGCTGCACCTGGGGACAGGCTCCAGCCCAGCCCCCAAGAGCGCCTGCTCCCCTCTGGCTCCGTGCCCAGCTGGGGACCCGGGCACAGGGCTCCAGGCACCAGCTGGCCAGGAAGCCCTTGCACCCTACTTGCAGGCATTTTACCACCCACCACCACCCATTTCTGGGGCGAAGTGAACACAGAAGGCAGTATGAGGCCTGGATGCTCCCCACACACCCCAGTTCAGGCCCATAGGTCAGAACTGGGGGTTCAGAGGGCTAGGGGACCAGAAGGCAAGGGTGGCCACCAGCAGGGTGCCCCGAAACTCCCTCAGCTGTGTTGCCTGAAGAGCAGAGCCCCGAGGTCTGCAGGGTGGTCAGGCAGGCCACCCTGAGGCTGAGGGGAGCAGCGGAGGGGCCTCAGCTGGCCCGGGCCTGCCATCTTCACGAGGACCCTGGCAGAGGTCCCCAGAGCTACCTGGGTCTGCTGACGGGGCCAGCAGAGTCCTCCCGTCCAGGAGTCCCACCTGTGGGGGGGTGGGGGGCAAGGGACTGACCCCACCTGCACAGCTGTGGGACAGGCAGGTCACCTGGCCTGGATAAGCCTCCAGAGACCTCCAGGGCCGGGGGCTGGGCTGTGGGGCCGAATCCAGGTTGCAGGTGATGGCCCCAGAGCCCCCCATGTCACCCCTGCCACCCACCCCCACCGACTTCTGACCCAAAGCTGCCTGGGGCTGCGTCCTCAGCCTTCAGGGGAGGCTTGAAGCCTTGGAGGACCCCCCCACACACACAGTGGTGAGGGAACAGCACAGACCCCGGGGCCACCTGCAGTGGGTGTACCCCTCTGTTCAGGCTGCAGGGATCCCCAGATGGCGGTGGGGTCTTCGGGGCCCACTGAGGGTCCTGTACGAGGAGGCGGGCGGACTGAGACAGGCAGCAGCAGCAACAGGGGTCTCGGGCCCCGGAACGCAGGCCTGATGAGGGTCATCGGGGCCTTTGTGCCCACTGACTGCACCCCTGCGTACCCTGTTCCCCACCAAACACTCCTGGCCCAGCAGCCAAGAGGGGCAGCCGGGCAGCTGTCCCCCGCCCCCTGGAGCTGTCACTCCGGCACACGGGGCAGCCCCCAGGCAGCCTCCCGGACGCGGCAGCCAGAGCGCGGCCCTGCCAGGAACATGAAAGCCCGGCTTCTGCCGCTCGCCCAGGGCGGGCGCAGACTTCCGACCCTGAGGCCTGCCAGCTCTGATCTCGGGCAGGGCGGCCACCCCTCGGGGGCCCCGCAGCGCCGGCGGCGGCAGAGCTGACGGATGAAAGGAGGCGGCTGCGGGTGGCTGGGGTGGAGAGGCCACACCCAGGGCTCCTAGCTGGAAGGGTCTGGGAGCTGATCCCGGGTCCCCCAGCACCTTCCAGATGCAGGGCCAGCGGGCGGGACGGGAGGGGAGGCGGCCCAGAGCCTTCGGCCTCCGGGGGCTGAGCAGGGGACCGGCGGCTCCCGTCCCCTCACCCTGGTTCTCTGGTGAACGTCCAGCCTCCTGCCTGCCTTGTCCCCTCTCCCCTCCACCAGGCAGCCCCCGCTCAGCCCTGCGGCCATTTGACAAGGGCCTGTTAGTGATTAAAACGTCTGAGACTTTGAAGAGGAACCATTAGCCCCAGGCTGGGGGGGCCCCGGGCTGCCCTCCCAGGCGAAGGCTCAGGACATTCCTCCCGGCTCTGGAAGGCAGCCCAGCAGGCGCCGGATCCACACGCCTGGGCCTCGGCACTGGGAGCCCTGGGGTCGAGCGGGGGTGACGAGCGGGCGCGCAGAGCCGACACCAGCTCCACCGGCTGGGAGGGCCAGCGGGGGAGGCAGGGGCGCGGACGCAGGCGGCCAGTCCAGGCCACACCTGCCCAGAAAGGGCGCTCCAGGGGCCCCCTGGGCAGCAGCCCACCTGCACTCAGGGCTCTGACCCTTGGCCCTTCAGGAACTGCCCCAGCTGCCCTGCCTGGGGGCCTCTGCTCACCCAGACCCAGGGCGGAGCCCAGTGGCCACCGGCCGTCCCTCCTGGGTCAGGAGGCAGAGACGGGAAAGCCCAGGGCCAACCTTAGAGGCGCCCTGCACCCTCCAGTCCCCACCCGACCCCACCCTCCCAGGTATTATCCTCTGACACCCGCCTAGCCCTGCAGAGCGGCTCCCCGCCCCCTCCCCAGGCCAGTACCTGAAAGAGGGTCAGCGATGGGTCGTCCAGGGAGGTTTTCGGAGGAGTGATGACTGAGGAGACAGCATGGCCTTCGTGAGAAAGGCCTCACCCACCCCGACCCCTGGGAAGACAGGCCTAAGGGCTCACAGCCCTCTGCTGCCGCCAACACCCTGCTTGAGGGGCCAGGAGGGGCAGAACCCCTGCAAGGACCCCAGTCCTCACCACCCAGACCGTTCGGAGGCCAGCGCCCCCACCCCACAGCTCCAGGACACTGGGAGGCCAGGCTGGAAGCAGAAGGTGCAGGCGCCCAGGTCAGGGCAAAGGCCCCACCCTCCCGCCCACGGCAACGCTTCTGGGCCGAGGGAGGTGGGCACAGGAGCAGGCGCAGGGCTGCGAGCGGCACTCACACAGGTGGAAGGGCAGGTCAGGGCTCCCCAGGTGGCTCCTCACAAAGTCCCGCAGATCCCCCACTGTGGAGGAAGGACAGTGAGCAGGGGCTCCAAGAGCCGCAGGGCCCCGGTGGGCATGTCCGGCACTGGCCCCGTGCAGGATGGGGCAGGCTGGGTCTGCCCTCTGCAAGGTGCCCCTGGCCCCATCCTGCGGGCGTGGCCACCCCAGGCCGGCCTCGGGCACTCAGCACGGCTCCCACCCTGGCAGCTCGCTGCACCCGGCACGGGCCACCCCAGGACCCCCCACCCTGCAGACGCATCCTTCCCTCGGCTTCGCACCCTGCCCAGGACTGGGGGCGTTGGCGCCTCCCTTCCAGGTGAGCTGCAGCCCCAGGCCAGAGGCCTGCTGTCCAGAACGGGTGGGTGCGGGGCCAGTCCCGACCCGGCAGGCAAGGAGCACCTGCCGAGAGCCAGCCCTGGCCCCACGCGCCCGACGTGCCCTGCAGCTGGGGGCCGCCTCCCGCCTCCCAGAAACAGCAGCAACCCTGGGCCCGGGGCCAGGAAGCCATGGGCCCACAGCCCTGAAGGAGCCAGGAGGGGCTCGGGGGGCCCCAGCTGTGCTGGACACCGGGCGGGGCCTCCTACCTGTCTCACTGGGGCGGAAGAAGCCCTGCAGGATGTAGCGGTCAGGGAAGAGGACCCTCAGGACCACCTGGCCGGGGAAGTGGAGGAATCAGCGGACACAGAGCGGAGCCCAGGCGCGGGAGGCAGCTGCGCCCCTGGGCCCTCCATGGGCGGCCCCCGCCCGGGGGGCCTGTCAAGCACCCCAGGACCAGGTGGAAGTGCCGGTGCCCCTGCGTCTGCAGTCACCCCCTCGGCCGGATGTGAGGGTCCGTCAAGCACCCCATGCACATTTGTGGAAACCGGAGCCCCCGTCCCGCATGAAGCCCACCTGGTGGCACCCCGAGCCCCTCAGTACCTTGGGGTATCGCTCCAGCTTCTCCTTCACCTGGGCCTCCCTGAAGGCCTTGGTCACTAAGGGGGCTTCTTCCAGGCGCTTCCTGTGGAAAGGGAGGGTGAAGGGCGCGGGGCTCCCCAGCTGGAGGGGCCTCACGGGAGCTGGATGGGCCCCACCCCCGCCAGGGGCCCCGGGACAGGGGAGTCAGGACCCTGCCCTGGGACGCAGGGAGACCCCGCAGGGGCCGGGGCACACCCACCGCTCACTCTTGAGCTGCGCCAGGCGTCTCCGCACGTCATCCACGGTCACCTCGAAGAATTCGTCAGGCAGCTCGGTCGGCCAGGCCTGCAGCAGCTCCTCCAGGTCAGGGTGGCACACCACGGGGTCCCGGGCCAGCGGCTGCACACAGAACCCAGGGCCACACCCAGGCCCCCCATCAGCCTGCGGCCAGGACCAGGTCTCCAGGGTGGGGTGGGGGACCGCAGGCTGCCCAGGACGGGGCGTCCCCTCATGGCGGCCTGCTCAGGGGCACTGATGTGGGACCCTCACCCCCAGAGCCTGGCCCTGAGGTCTCAGCTTGGTCCCTGCTGGGGGAACTCAGGCAGCTCTGGAGGACCAGATGGCTGGCAGCTCACCCCCGTCCCTGTGGGAGCTGCCTGCCACCAGAGTCCCCCAGCCTGGGGAGCAGTGCGCCGCTAAGGCCACGTCAGGGGCTCCAAGGGAGGGGCCGGGGAGGCAGCAGCCCCCAAATGAGAGGTTTGGTAAAAACCTGCCAACCACTGGCCCCACAGCCAGGCGGACCCACCTCCCCTCCCCAGGGGGGCAGCCTGGCCCTGCGTCTGCCCACCCCAGGGACAGAGGAAGGGACAGCGTCCCTCCTAATTGGCAGCAAGGTTGGTGAAATTACAAGGCAGGGCTTGCTCCGCGTGTGGTGCCCCTGGGCGGGTCACTGCTGCAGGCTCGGGCCACCTCTGCCGCCCCAGGGCGGCCTGTGGAGCAGGGGAGGGGTCCTCCACCCTAGGTCCCGCCTGCTCACCCCGAGGGCGACTCCCATCAAGGGAGGGGCTGCCCAGGAAGCCACGCTCTGTCCCCTGCCCTCCACCGGCCCACAGTGCCCAACCCTCACCTCGGCATGGCCACCCCACCTCTGGCTTCTCGGGGGGACACCAGGCCGGGCGAGGCAGCTCTGGGAACACGTCCCCTGCCGCCCCCCACAGCCCTTCACGCAGGGTGGCCGGGCCACAGCCCCGCCAGTGATCTCGGCCAGAACACTGCCCTGGGACGGCCAGGCCCCAGCCGCTCAGCGTGGGGACCCCGCCCCCCGTGCACCCGCCAGGCGCCTCCAGGACTGCCCTCCCCTGCCACCTGAGGCGTCACCGGCACTCGGGCGGCGTCCCACCTTGCGAGCGCCCTCCCTGAAGGGAGCCTGCGGCCTCGGCCAGGAAGCCCCTGTGACCCGGGGGGGCTGCGGCTCAGTGGCCAGCACGGCTGGCTAAGGCCTGGGCAACAGAGCCCAGGGGGGCTGATCGAGGCCCCTGGGGGTTCCCCTTCAAAGCCAGGGCCTTCCTGCAGCCGCCTCAGGCAGCCCACGCCAGAGCTTTTTAGAATAGGACGCCCGGCGCCAGCCGCCCCCCACAGGCAGGGCACCTGCACTCCAGCCAAGTGCTGGGCCCTGGGGGCTCCTGCAGGAAGCCCCAGCCTGCGTGTCACCCCAAGAATGCAGCACCTGGGCGACAGGCAGCGCAGGGCCCCCAGCGGAGCCGGACCACGCAGGTGGCCCCCCGCCCCAGGACACAGCCAGGCAGCCACTCTGGCCTCCCCGTGCCCCGCACCCTGGGGACAGCCGAGTCCCAGAGCTGCCCTGGCCTCAGGCGGCCGTCCCACGGAACGCACGATGGGCAAGACACTGGGCCTGGGCTGGCAGGAAGTGTCACCCTGCCACCAAACAAGGGGGCAGAAACCAGGACGCTTCACACCCCCGCCCCGGCCTCCCCAGAAGAGAGCGTTTCCCGGGGTGCAGGACGGCGGGGCGGGCAGCGGGCTGGCCTGCCTCGTGCTGCTGCGCAGGGGCCCCAACTGCCAAGCGCTGCCCCTGCGTGGGCTGCTCCTGGTCACAGCAGGCGTGACACAGGGTCGAATCGGAGGAGTGTTGACAGAGGTGGGCTTGGTTGGAGACAGAGGTCTAGGATGAGGATCCCTGGGAAAAGGGCCCCCAGGGAGGCCCCCCGAGGACAGGTCACGTGCCTGAGCCTCCGCTGCCAGGAGAGCGTGCCTGCGTGCTGGCGAGGGCCACGGCCTCGGGGTCCGGAAAGGGACCCCAAGATGCACCTCACAGCTGGTGCTTGAGCTGCTGATGGGCCACACGGTCTGAACGATGGAGCCCGGAACCTCCTGGGCCCTCCTGGCAGCTGAGCTCTGCACCCGCTCAGCACAGGGCCAGCAGAGACCCCGACTTCATCCCATGGGGGACAGCTGTCAGCAGCAGATGACAGCGGCCAGCGATCCGGGGGACAAGCAGAGGGACAGGAGCCCCCTCAGCTGACTGCACAGGAGGCCCTGGGTGACGGGCCGGCCCTGGACCAAGGCTGGAACCCAGGCTTTCGAGGAGGACGCTCAGGACCGCCAGCGGGCGGCCACCAGTGCTGCCTTCAGAAAGGGCCCTGGAGGGAAACCCGAAGGGGGAGCTCAGCACGGACGCGCCTCAGCAGCCGAGAGCCCACGTGGGCACACCGGGGACCCTCGCGTCAGAAGGGGCCTCGCTGCCCCTGAGGTTCCATTTTCTTGACAGTAATTTTCCAGGATGTGATGACACCCGGAGAAAGAATGTGCAAACGCTCTGGAGGTGACCTCAGGCCCAGATTTCCCAGCTTCCTGGTCCCCGCCTCCTGCCGCTCCCAGCCAGCCTGGCCCCCGACAATGGTCTGGGCGACCGGAATGCAAAGCGTTTCCCTTGAGGCTTGGAGCTTCACCCAAACGCTGCGAGGCCACAGGCCAAGCCCCCGGGGGGCTCCGCAGGCCTCCCCGCAGGGCGTGCCAGAGTGGCCACTGCCGCAGCCCCAGCAGGCGGCCACGCGGCGGGACTGCCTGGACTCGGGGGCCCGCAGGACCCTCAGCCCCAGCTGGCACTAGGCCCACCCGCCCTGCTGGGCAGAAGGGGCGAGTTTTTTAAAAGAGGGGTGCAGGCGGCCAACCCGGGTCTGGCAGCAACGCCCCACGCTGTGAAGCTGGGCTCAGCTTACGCGGACGGAGTGCACCGCTGTGGAAACGGCCCTGAAGCCCGAAGAACCGAAATAAAGTCAGAGCCTCCTCGTCCCCAGGCCTTCGAGTGGCCTGGAAGCAGGGAGGACAGAGCCCGAGGTCAGCAGACGAGAAGACTGACACACACGTCAGACCCAAGGGCCCAGAGCCTGCAGAGAGGCCCTCAGGCCCGCCAAGGATGGGGGCCTGCAAACCATCCCCCGGCTCCATCCACAGGAGCCCACCTGGCCCTGTGCGGGTGGCTGGGGGGGTCCCTGGGGCGCACTGTGGCTGGCAGGCTGGGTGTCCACCTCTCCCGAAGTCCCTTCCCAGCTGAGATGCATCAGGACAGGTGGCTGGAGGGCACCTGCCTTTCGCCAGGCTTCAAAAACTGGCCCCTGGCCCCAACTGACCCAGCAGGCCACGCTGGCCCCCAGGACCCTGGAGCCCAGGGCCCCCACAAACCCCGATGGGGCGCGGCAGGGTCAGGCTCACGGCACCTGCAGGTGAGGGGTGGTGGGTTCGCTCTCGGGGGAACGTCATGGCTGGTACCCCAGACCGAGAGGACAGCTGTGCAGAGAGGGGACCTGCTCTCCACCCGGCGGGGACGCCCAGCCCTCTGCTGGAAAAGGGAACAAGGGAACGGGGGCCAGAGGAAGGCCGGGAGACAGGGTGAAAGGAGCAGGGAAGGGCTCAGTTGCAGGTCTTGCAGGAGGGGGCCAGGCACGGGAGACCCCCGCCCAGGGGCTTTGATCAGGGACCCCGTGCCAACTGCGTAGGGCGCCTGCGGGGGCGGCTGCCTTGGCGCAGAGACGCGGGCAGCCCCTCGGCCGGGGAAGGACTTCAAAGGACAGGCCAGGGGCCGCCAGGCAGCCCGGCTTCGCCCTGATCCCGGTTCTGATGGCCAGTTAACTACCTTCTAATAATTAATGTGCTGACATCAAAGGCGGGAGCCGCCGGGTCTGTAAACCATCCCGGCCTCAGCGAGGACCTGCCTGCATTTTATCGTGTCTCTCTTGACTCTTTATTTAAATCCGAAAACCACACACAGACGGAACATTAACGGGAAACTCGGGAGCTCTTTTTGATGACTGAAGTGGACCTTTGAAGTCCCCCAAGTTCTGTTTTGTTCCCTTCTCCCCTCCCCCGGCACTGGAAAGGGACACAAAGCAGACACCATGTGGCCGCTGGCCCTCTGGGTGTGCGGCTGTCAGTGACAGGAGGCACGAGGCGGGCGGGACGCTCCGCCACCAACCAGCTGCTGGGCTCCCAGATCAAAGGCAGCGCTGCTGGCGGCCAGGCGGACCCCCGCCTGGGGCCCAGGGTCCGTGCTGGGGGACACACTGGGATCCTGTGCCTGACAGCAACCACCCACTGGGTGAGCACAAGCCCAGGCCACCCCCAGATGCCACGGGCCATCAGCAGGTTCCCAAGAGACACAGAGCGCCAACGCCTGCCAGGGTCAGGGGGCCAGGGCCCCGCTCCATGCAGCCTCTGTGCTTTGGGCTGGGAGAAAAAGGACAGCCAGTCCCGGCCCCCAAAGCCAGAGGCCCCAGGAAGACCAGGCCCAGAAGGGGTCAGGACCCGGCACCAGTTCAACTCACCCCATGGGTCTGACTTCCGCCACCCCTTTTGGGCCCAGGGGACAGACTGAGCTTGGGAGTGAGCACCAGCTTCTAGCATGACCCACACATCAGCGTCGGCCAGCAGCACCCCCAAAGGGCTGGGCACCCTGCCACCCCCACTCCCCACCCAGGATGAACGTTCAGGCCCCACGGCCACCCCTGCCCCCAGCCATTCAAGTGGGGCACCAAGGCGGTGTGGGGAGCAGGAGCGAGGGCGGCCGCCCGCCCCTCCGCAGGCTCCAGTCCACGGCCGAGCTCCCTGTGCAAGGCGGGCAAGGTGCCCAGGGTGCCCCGCAGCCTCCCCAGGTGCGAGACCTGGAGGCAGGTGAGGAGGGGCTCCAGGCGGGCCAGGGGTCAGCCCCGTGAGCGGCGCGCGGACAAGACCCACGCTGACGTGTGAGCCCCCCACGGCCAGCGGGTCGGCCAGAGGGAGACGCACTCAGCTGGGACAGGGCCCGGGGGTGCAAGGGTGACCAGGGACGGCACCACCCCGCCTCGCCCGCCACGAGGAGGTGCCGAGTGGGGAGAGACGTACGGGGTTCTTTCGATGTGGAAAAAGCAGTTCGTAAAGCTCAACACCTACTTAGAATAGAAAGAATCCCCGGAAGTCAGGAATGAAGACCCTACGCTTGGAAACGGCTTTTCGCAGCTCACACGGCTCTCAGAGGAGCTGCCCCCTTTCCGCACAGGCCGAGGTGAGGCCGCTGAAACGGGGGCTCCACAAACACGGGGGCAAGAGGAATGAGAGGGGGACGGACGTGGCAGGTGAGTCTGCAGGGGCCGCAGCTGAAACCCGGAAGCTGCCGGAGCTGCACAGCTGAGCGGAGAGCCTGGGACAAGCCCCTCCCGGGGCGCCTGACCCGGCTGGGAGGTGGAGGGACGGAAGCTCTGCAGGCACCCCCTCCCCCGCTCCCACCCCAGCGCACGCGTGCAAGGGGCGGGGCCAGAGCCAGGGCGGTGCCCACCCACACCCGGGGGCTTCGGGGGTCTGCACAGGGGACGCTGTGCCGACCAGGCTGCAAAGCCAGGCTGGGGCCGTGGGAAAGTCTCCTTCTGGGCGTCCGTGGAGCTGGACTCCAGGCGGGTGACCAGGGAGGCAGGGAGCCTGGGGCCGACAGCTGGGGGCTGGCGGGGCCCCTTCCCTAGTAGGATGTGCATCCGCGAGCCTCTCGGAAAGCAGACAGGGGTCCCCGGGCGCAGCCTCTGGCTGGGCAACGCCCACTGCAGGTTCCCAAAGAAGCCAGGACACCCTGTCCCGGGCTGGAGAGACCCCCGTCCCGGGGCTGCTCGGTGGGACGCAGTGGCATCACCAGCTGCGTGAGAAGCAGCGACGGCGGCCCACGCGGCCCCCCTGCACAGGCTCTGGCCAGACCGGGCGTCCGTGCAGGCAGGCGGAGGCCGGGGCGCGTGGGCCGCAAGAGGACACGACGGAAAGAAGGCGGCGGGCCGGCCTGGCGCCCGCTGGTGGCTCTGCGCGCGCAGGACCTTGCACCCCACGTGACCAGACGCTGGGGAGCCGAGGCACTGGGTGCGGACGGCGCCCACACGCCTTGGCCACAGGCCCACGGGCAGCAGAGCCACCAGCGAGCGAGGACGGCCACGCGAAGACCCCAAACGCCCCACCAGCCTGCGACACCCACCAGCAGCAGCGGAGACGGGATGCCGTGGGAACCTGTGGCGCAGGGCCGACGGCCTCCGTGTCAAACCCCCGGCCCCGCAGAGGGCGATGGCCCCACGGCCCCCTGGGACAGGAGGGTCCGAGCTCCCACACCCACGCCCGGGGCCACCGGTCACCGGCGCTCCAGCCGCAACCGTCAAACTACCTCTAAAACGGTGCCTCGGGGAAGCTGGTCGGAGACAAAACCAAACCAGAATCGCTCCCGCGAGAACCCACACGTGCCGGCGCGCCTGCCGCCCTGGGCTGACGGCAGAGAAGGCGGCAGACGGGACCCCAGCCCAGCCCAGCCCACCGCTTACCGGCTCCGGCTCCGGCTCCAGCTCCGGCAGGGGCCTCGACTTCTTGGGCTTGGAGGGGCCTCCGGGGCTGGAGAAGGACTTGGGCAGCTTGGCTGACGGTGACGTCAGGCACCTCGCAGACCCACAGGGGCCGCCCAGGCGCTGCCCCCCTCCAGAGAAAGGCACAAAGGGGGCCGGCGGTGGCTCCTTGGAGATCTGCTTCGCCCGGGCGCCCGCGAGCTGTGGGCCCGCCCTGTCCTCGCGGCCTGTCCCCGAGGGGCCA
Source organism: Noctilio leporinus (assembly GCA_004026585.1). Taxonomy (NCBI): domain Eukaryota; kingdom Metazoa; phylum Chordata; class Mammalia; order Chiroptera; family Noctilionidae; genus Noctilio; species Noctilio leporinus. The sequence continues at coordinate 106,705 of PVIW01002491.1, read as the reverse complement.
GCCTCCTCCTGACGGCTCACGTCACCCCGGCTAAGCCCCGAGGACTCCAAGGGAAGCAGGGGGCTGCTGGCCGCCTGCTGGGCCGCCTGGAAGGGGGCCGGGCTTGCTGGGCTTTTGCTACAGGAGACCCCAGGCTCCTGCTTGGCAGCTGGGTCACACGGCCTCATGGCAAACCTGGGGGCCCAAGTGAGAAAGGGGGGTCTCGGCATCCACCTCCCACCAATCACGTCCCCCACCCGCAGGCTGGAGGACCCCAGCAGTGGCCGCGGGTGGCACGGTGAGGGCCACACGGCCACGTGTCCTTCCCTTCTCCACGTTGCCTTCCCTTCGAGCCCCACCTCCTTCAAGAGAGAGACTCAGAAGCCCCACCTGATTGTGGCGTTGCCCCCGGTGAGGCCCAGTGACCGCAGCGTTGTGTTCTGCAAGGCCGCTCTGCCGGTCACCTGCAGGGGAACAGGACAGGTGTGCCCAGGACATCCCTGACCCCCAGTTGACGGAGCTCCACCACCTGGCCACAGCTGACCCCGGGGAGGGTACCACGGGCCCTGCCCACCTGCCACACTGCCTACGTGGCCCCCCGTCAGCCTGGGCACCGGCATGGATATCCCCCAGCTGGCGCCTGAGGCCTGGGAGGTGGGCTCAACCCTGGGGTAGCCGCACACGGCCAAGTGACCAGCCCCCTCTGATGGCTGCACTGACCACAGTGGCCTTCTTTCGGGCCCAGGCATCCTCTCCTCTCAGGGAGGACATGGCCCCCAGGTCTCTTCCACTCGCAGCCCGGGAACCCTCCCCTCACAGCCCTGGTAGGCGTGTTTTACCCGCACCACGGCCTCCCAGGGCCCCTCCAGGACAGGGGCCACCCCAGGCCAGGAAAGGGCACTGGGCCAGGGTGGAAACAAAAAGCCCCTGTGAGCCAGGGGAGGGCGCGCCAGGAGGGTCCCCATCACGGGTAGGTGGGCGGGCACAGGCAGGGCCTCTGCCAGGCTGGGCCTGCACCACGCTGCACTCGGTTTTGAAAAAGATCAAAACAGAGCAAAGCAAATATTTATTAAGATGAAACCACTTTTGTGCCTCTCGGGCTTTGAGAGAAGCTGGGAAAACAAACAGGCGTTGAGGGAGGCTCGGGGAGCCGCCGGCGGCCGTGGTCAGGCCCAGTGGAGCCGGCGCTCTGCGTTTTTCCATGAAACACATCCCGCTTTCAGAGGGCCGCTCCCACTCCGGCTTTGAAGACGGCGAGGGAGAGTGAGTTTTCCAGATTGGAAAATGGCTGGGCCGGCGTGGCGACCAGAGCAGCGGCGGCCGGGCCAGGAGGGTGGGGCCCCAGCGCCTACCTCATCTCTCATGTACACACAGACCGGGCTGGCCTCCCACGGCTGCTCCAGACACGCCCTGCGGGACAGGGAGGGACGTCACAGGCAGGCCGCTAGCATGTGGGACACGGGTACTCCCGGGAAGACACCCCAGCCCCCACAGGGGTCCCACCACGGGCCATCCACACACGGCACAATGTCCCCCCGGCCTGGAGCGCAGGGAGGACCCCGAGCAGGGGGACAAGCCCCAGGTCCCTGTCAATTGCCCCAGGGTCAGCCGCAAGTGCGTCCCAGGGGCGTTTACGTGAGGCCATCTTCCCGGATCCCGGAGGCTTGCCGACCCCTGCGGGGCCGGGAGCAGCTTGGCGCTCACACCCACTAAGCGACTTGAGGACAGACACCCAAATCCTCGAGGCCACAGCACCCAAGTGCTGACCCCTCTGCCTGGATCCCATGGGCAATGCTGGGAAAGGCGGGCCAGTCTTGCCAGGGGCCTCATGCCGGGACACCGTCTGCCACCTGCACCCAGGCCGCCTGGCCTGAGGGGCTGTGACCTGGGGCCACAGCTGGGGAGGGGACGGTGGTGCCTCCTGGTGCCCAGAAGCCCACACGGCCAGGCAGGACGGACAGCAGAAGCACCCTCGCGGGCCACCAGCACACAAGACAAGCAAACCGGAAGGCTGTGCAGGGGTCAGGATGCTGGTGCGCCAGGCCATCAGCACTTGGCCCGGAGATACACACAGGCTGGCGTGGGGGCCCCCGGGGCACCCAGGCAGGAGCACTATGGGGCTCTGTCCACGGCTCTCACCGTGTGAGGAACAGCAAACGCAGCCAGTGTCCCCGCCTGGCACCCCTCAGGATGTGACCCAGGGCACCAGGTCGCCCAGGCTGGACGGTCCTCACTCTTACGCCGGAGGCCATGTTCTTCAGCGAGACGGGACAGAGCAGCTGGACACGCACCCCGTGAGCACACACGCGTGGTCACACACATGCTCTCATTCACACGCGCGCCCACCCACCTACACGCAATACCAACTCGCACAGCCCAGGCCTGCGCCAACCGCGGGTTATGGGCTGCAAGCTGGCCGAGCCTGCCCTGGGGCCTGTGTCCGCAGAGGAAGCTCCCTCCTGCGTCTCCTGGCACAGAGCCGTCCGCTGGCCTCTGGCCTCCAGAGGGGATTCCCCGGGGCTGGGCCTGCAGAGCAGGAGGCTTCAGCAGGGGCCCTCAGGCCTCCTGCTCTGTTTCAAGGCCTCATGGCTCCAATGGCCACACGGGCGTGGCTGGGACCGGAGGACCGGGGAGCTGGGCTGGGACCAGAAGCAGCAGGGCCTCCGGCTGGCGGCACACGCGGCCGCCTAAGGGACCAGACCCGCTGCAGGGCTCCGGCGTGGGTTCCGCCCATTCCTCGTGTGCGTTCAGCCTGTGCTTGTGTGTGCGGCAGGGGGCTGGATCCACACGCAGAGCCAGCCCTGGGCCCCTGGGGGAGGTGTTCCCTGCCCCTGCCCAGGCCCAGCAGCCTCCTTGTCCCCCTTGGTCCCGCGGGGCCCAGGCTGAAGCCTGGACAGAGCAAGAGCAGGGCAGGGCACACCCCACAGGGCCTGGGACCCGGCCCACCAGGACCCAGTGACCCCAGGCCTCGGGAAAGCACAAGACCCCACCAGAGCGATGGCCAGGGACCCGGTGCCAGCGGGACCACAAATCACAAACAGGGCCGAGAGCCGCCTGCCTCCTGCCCTCCGAGGCCTCTGGACATCAAACGCCCGCCTGGCTTTGAAGTGCGGCTCCTCCAGAGGGATCGGATTCCCAGTGGGTCTGAGGGAGACGCCTGTAAACACGCGAGGGGCGGGGCGGCCGCAATCACTTCCAGACCTTCCCCGCCAGCCGGCAGAGCTGGGCCAGGACGGAGGAGCCGGACATTCCAGCCCTCTCGGAGCTGCCCCTCCAGCACCCTCACGACGACCCGAGGTCTCCAGGGCCCGAGTGGGGCCTCCAGAGGAGCCCTGTGCCTGGACCTGAGCAGAACCCCAATCCTGGCATCGTGGGGTGCCCACTGCCCCTCCCAGACACCACCCGGCCTGGTGGGACGGACCCACCAGGGACAGGTGGTCTCGCGAGGTCTGCTGGCGGACAGGGCCCCCAGGCAGGCAGAGGGGCTGCTGAGGGCTTTGCAGCACACAGGCCGCTGGCCGCAAACCAAGTGTCGGCAGCCCCGCGTCTGTCACCTGTCCGGGCCTGACGGCCGCAGCTGCCACCACCGTCTCCAGGCCAGAACCACAGGTGCAATCACGGAGCAGCGGCTCAGGCTCCGGGGGCCCTGCTGTCACAGCAGCCCAGCCTGAGCGGCTCCTGCGGGCCGGCAGCCCACGCGCAGCCCCCCAGAGGAAGGGCAGGTTCAAGGTGCCAGGCCAGCCTCCTCCTCCCGCACGGCAGAGTGGGGACAGGGGCCTCTGCCCCAAAGCTGGGAGGACACCCTGGCTGCCGAGAGGCCCTGGGCATGGACACCCCACCTCGGCGCGGCCCCAAGCGCATGCGCCCCTCCCGGCCCTCCCTGCGGCCGTGGAAGCGTCAGCTCCGCTCCTGGTGGGCCAGGGGGTGGGCGGCACTGGAACGGAGCTGCGGGTGTGGCCCCGACACCGGGCTGGGAGCAGAGAGCCAGGGCTTCGGGGCGACACGGCTCCAGGTGGCCCTCCCTGTGGCAGAGGCCAGAGAAGCAGGAGGCCAGACGGTCCACTCAAGGCCAGTGCTGTCGGGCAGCTGCCCCGACTGAGGAGCTTCGGGTCCTTTCCAGGAAGGTGACCGTACGCAGAGGAGCCACAGCCCTGCCGGCGGTTTACCCCTCGCACGTGGGGCGCAGCCCCCCAACACCTGGTGGTCCCTTCTGCCCTGCAGGCCGGGCGCCTTCCCAGGGGAGAGGCCCGTCTCCCCAGGCAGACCGACACATCAATCGTCATCAACAACCCTTTCCTTTCTAACCGTGAACCACGTTCACGATAAAGGTTCTAGACCTGAAATGTTTGTCAGCCGAGAGGCCTGGCACCCACCTCTCCCCCACTGCCCAGGGGCCTCTTTGGTGCCCCCAGGGCGGCCTGGGATCCAGGCCTGGAGCCTGTTGGAAGGACGTGCGACTGGTGACCAGCAGCTGGACCAGGACGCAGCAGCCCCACGGCAGCGGCAGGCGCAGCGGGACCACCCGGCCGGCACTCACCTGGTCTCCGCGAAATGGCTGAGCAGCTCCCACAGCGTCTGCCCCGATCGGAAGGTGTCCTGCAGCCTGGGGCCGCTGTCCAGCTGCAGCGCGATGCGAACCTGGGGGGCGGGAGGGCTGAGCGGGGAGGCAGCGCCCACCCTGGGCCCAGGTCTGCCGGGACACGGGCCTGAGGGCTCCCGGGGTCTCAGACGTGTGGGGGCTGCGTGCAGTGCTGTCCCCACACTCAGCGTGTGTGTCTCAGCCGCCAGGTGCGGGGCAGCCGCTCCGCAGCTGTGAAGACCCACAGGGTGTGTTGCGTGAACTGTTTTCACGCACGAACGTGCTGTTTTTAACGCTAGTCCGTCTGTGGAAACTACATTCCTAACCTGGGAACCAAGTCTCTAACCCAGCAGGGGGCAGTTCCTTCTGGAGCCTCTACGGGGGGCAGCACTGCAGTGCACGGAACCCGGTGTGTCCAACTCACCGCAGCCCAGCCACGTGGCCTGCCCTGTCTTTCTGCTCTGTCGTCAAAACAACTTCTAAATCAAGTTCAGAGAGAAACCACGGCGCGGTCGCACGCGCTCATGCGTCACCGGCTGCTTCCTGCAGGTGCCCTCGCCAGGGGTCGAACCGCAGCCCTGGTGTCGGGTGGCGCTCTGACCCCGGCAGCACCTGTCCCGGCCGCAGCGAGGCCTGCTCCTGGGCCGAGGGCCCCGTCCTCACGCCCACGCTTACGTTAGATCCCAAAATGAAGGGGCACCGCCCTGTCAGAGGCGTCTCCCCAACTCCCAAGGGAAGTCACGGTTTGAAAAGTGTAGCTGTACCACCAAGAGGACTGTTGGGTCAGCCCCCTGGGCCTGACCCCTGGTGGGCTCTGGAGAGCTGAGCGGCACCCCCACGCCTCCTGTCCCTCTCAGGGTGAGCAGGCCGGTCTCCCAAATCTCTGCAACCACAGCTGCTGAGCTGGTGGAAGGCTGGGGGACCAGGAGGGAAGAGGGACAGTGGTCCCGCAGGGTGGGTTGGAAGAGCCTGGGGCTCCTTCGATGGAGGTACCTCAAAGCCTCGCCCAGCTCAGCAGGTGCTGGCACTTGCAACAGCTCTGTGGCCAGGAGTGTCGGGCTGGACGCAGGGTGCTCGCATGCTGGGAGGGCCAGGGGACGGCACAGCACGCCCACCAGTAACCTCCGCACCAAGAACTCGGTATCACTCCAACCACCAACGGAGGCGCCTTTGCCTGGCCGGAGAGGCGTTGGGTGCAGGACGCACCCTGCCCAGTCCCCCAGCTGCCTGGCCCGCGCAGCACCCTGAAATCCCGTCTGCAGGGAAGGGCCGGAAGCCATGGCAGGGCCACCTCGCCCTGGGAACCTACCGTGGTCTCGGGCCCGTCACGACTGCGGGACGCAGGCACCATCTCCAGCTTGGCGTTGTTGGGCAGGTTGGCGAACCTCCACTGCAGAGAGAGGTCCAGCACGCTCCTCTGAAACCTGCAACGCAGACCAGCACCCGAGCTGCCCGCAGGGTCCAGGGCAGCCCCCGCGCAACTGTGCATTCCGGACCACAGTGCGCCTTCGGAAGGAGAGGGCACGCGGCAGCCGCTCCGGGGCGGAAGGGTAGCGCAGGACTCCAACCTGCTGGAGTCGCACCCCAAGGTGGTACGCGCAGGGCGCTCACTCCCCCGAAGAGACCAGCCCCCGTCCTTCCTGCTCTGCCAACAGGAGGCAGGGCCACTGCCCCAGGACAGGAGGCAGAGGTTCTAGAGGCCGTCAGCAGCTGGGATCTGGGAACTGGGGCTAAGACGGCAGCCCAGCTCACAGCCGGGTCCCCCACCCTCAGTCTCTGCCCGTCCCCCGCACGTGGGAGCCATGGCACACGGACCCAGCAACTCTGAGTCTCCCCAGTGATCAGGAGGAGGACAGCGTGGCCCCCAGACGATAGGGTGGCCTGGAGCCTCCCCTGATCCGAGTGCACAGAGGCAGCGGCAGCGCCTTCTACGTGATGGCCGCTGACCCTTGAACAACAAAGGGCTCAGGGCGCGGACACCTGCACGGCCATGTATAAACTCTGACTCTCCAAAGACGTAGCTGCAGTCGCCCCTCTGCATCATGGGGACTGGTTCCAGGGCCCCCAGAGATACCCAGACCTGCAGGTACTCAAGTCCCTCCAATGAAGTGGTGCAAACCAGCGCGGCTGGCTCTCCACTCCCACAAACTCGCAGCCGCAAAGGGAAACAGGGCAGGTATTTATGGAAAACATCCACGCGGAAGCCCGTTGGCGAAGTTTAGAGCCGCCTCTGAGCGTCAGCGGGGAGACAGGCAGGAGGAAGATCAAGAAGGTCGCAAGAGGCCCAGCGTCTGAGAGCTGCTGAGGACAGGCCACTACAGGGAAAAGCACCTGCTGGGGGACAGAAGTCCACACCCAGCATGCGGGGTTCTGATCCTTCCTTGTTTCGGACCCTTGGGCATCGGTGAGTAGGTGCCCTCTCTGGACAACGCCCACAGGCAGAGCCACCAGTGCTGTGACGTCACCACACTCCACCCACTGCACGGCCACGCGCACTTCCCCACGGACACTTCCTCTTACCCTCAGGGCCCCACCTGGAATTCCACGACCAGATGCATGGAAACCCTGTGCCGTGGGTTGAATGGTGGCCCCTAAAGAAATACGCCCACATCCTATGCCCCAGAACCCATGACAGTGACTTATCTAGAAATAGGGACCCTCCAGATGATGTCAGGCTGGATCGGGCGCGTGCTTGTAAGAGACAAGAGGTGTGGCGGACAAGGGGAAGCCATGTTAGGAGGAGGAGGAGGTGGAGATGGGGTGATGGGGCCACAAGCCAAGGGGTGCCTGGAGCCATGAGCAGGTGGATCAGGAGGTCAGACCCTCTGGATAGCCAGCCCTGCGACACCTGGACGGGGCTCCTGGCGTCCAAAACTGTGAGAAGTGTCTGTAGGTCTAAGCGTTTGAGCCCCTTGGCAGGGCCCGGAGGAGGGGGCTGGGTCAGCAGCCTGGCCAGGGCACTCACTTCAGATCGTACTCTCTGGGGTTGAAGTCCTGCCGCCGGCACGTGTCCTCCAGAACCTGGGGGTGAGACCAGAGGACATGAGCCTCCGTGCGGGCCGGCCAGGCAGCTCCAGGCACCAGAGGGTCTCTCTCTTGGAGGACCGGCTGGCTCTGCCGGACAGACCCTAGCAAAGCCACAAGAGGGGCTGTCCACGCCACAGCCTCCCGTGCCTCATCCACAAACCCCTGTTCACTGTCCGTCCTCGCCGGTCACCCCGCCCTGCTGAAACGCCTGCAGGCCCCCAGCAGCGCTGCACCACGGACCCCCCTACACGCGCCCAGACCCCGTCCCCATTCAGGGGACAGAGTCCAGACCCGGGCCCTCCGGCTGGCGCGTCCCCCTCCGCCCCCAAAGCCAACTCCACGCTGGAGCTCGCGCGGGTCCGCACACGGGGCCTCCCACGCCCGGGCAGCCCCTGGTAGGCGCGCTGCCCTGCACAGCAGGGCCCGGTGGACATTCCCAAAGGGGCGGGCGCGGGTCCGCAGCCCGGGGCGAGCGCCGGGGCTGACTCAGCGAGCGCGGGCACAAAGGCCGGCACACCCGGAACGCGACGCCCGCTGCGGGCGCGCGGGCACCGGGACTCGGCCGGGGGCCCTGCAGGCTGGCTCGGCGCGCCACGGGCTGGGCAGGGGGGGCCGAGGCGCCGACCCTCGTGGCGCGGCCCCCGCCCCGCACGGACCCCAGAGTCCAAGTCCAGGCGCGGAAGGGGGCGGGCCCTACCCCCAGGAGGCCGCTCATTGGCCGTCGCGGGCCCCGCCCAGGCCCCGCCCCGCGGCCCCGCGGAGCCAACCGCAGGCGCCGCCCCGCGCAGCGCCCCGTCCCCCGCCCGCCGCCCCTCGCCCGCCGCCCGCGGCCGCACCTGCAGGAGCACCGTGCTCGGCGTCACCTTCACCGTGTGGCGCCGGCCGTTCGGGGCCAGCACTGACACCGCGGAGCCCCCGCCGCCTGCCGGGGCCGCCATGTTCCGCTCACGTGACCCGCCGCGGCCGGCCGGGCTTCAAACAACTTTATCGGCAACAACCAGGAAGCGCAGCCACGCGGCCGCGGGGCGGGGCCGGGGGCGGGGCCGGAGCGGCGGTTCCGGACACACCTTGGCCCCGCCCCACCCTGGCCCCGCCCCGGAGACGCCCCGCCCCCGGGTGGGGCGCGTGCTCCCCCCTGGCGCCCGGCAGCCAGCACCCCGCGGGGACCCGACGGCAGGGCCGGGAGCGCTGCGCCGATGCTCGCGCCGGGGGCCCGGACTCGGGGTCCCTTCTGGGCCACTGCGCACTGGCCGGTGCCGGGTCCCGCTCGCCCTGCGACCGTGGCCGCTCCAGGGCAGCGCTGTCCCCGGTCCGGGCTGCCCGTCGCGCTGCCCGCGCGTCCGTCCCGTCTGTGTCCAGCTGGGGCCTCGGAGCACCGCCGACCGGTGCCTGGACGAGCTTCCCAGCCGCAGACTTGGACCCGTCAGGGCCCCACGTGCAGCTCTCGGCAGCCGCGCCCCCCGCACCTCGAGTGGCCCCCAGCCCGCCTCCCCCGCACGCCGGCCTGCGGGGGCGCCCGACAGGCCTCCAGTGCCCGCTCACCTGCTCACCGACTGTCTCCGCCCGGCTGGCCGGTCTGCCGGGCCTGACACGCAGAGCAGAACCGGGCATGGGCCGGGCGCTCGGCAAACATGTGCCCCGGGAATGGCCCTTCCCGAGGAGACAGACCGCACTCGCGCCCCGCAGCGCCCCGCCACCCCCGGCTGGGGCTCTTGCCTCGTGCGGCGGCGGCAGGGCACCCTGGTAGTGGGGGTGGGAGGCGGGGCAGACCCGCCGCTGTGCGGTGCCCGCCGGGCTGGTGACGACCAGGCCGAACAGAGCGAGACCCATGAGGCACCAGTGGAACCAAGCAAACCCCAGAGTCACCGCAGGATGCTGTGAGGGGAGCTGGGGTGCCGGGGTGCCGGACCCACAGCTTGACAAGCCTCCAGAGGCGGGAAACGCCCAGAAGTTTCCTTGGGGTCCCATTTGGACAGGGGTTTATTCCAGGCCACAGCCAAAACTTCAGGTGGCGCAACCCACCAGCCACGCCACCCTGCGACAGCAGGGAGGTCGCTCAGCTGCCTGGCGAGGCCGCTGCCTGCAGCCGGGGCCTGCACACTCGCTGGAGCCACTCTTGTCGGAAGGGTGCCTCTCTGGGCTAGCCAGCCCTGCAACTGGACACCCTGCCCAGGGCTCCATCCCAGGCTCGGCGTGCCCTGATTCCAGGCCATGATCACAGCAGAGGCCACGGAGGCCACTGCGTGGGTCACAGTCACCTCCAGCAGGGTTGCAGGTGCTCTACCTGGGCACTCGTACAGCTCAGCGTCTTTCTGCAGCTCATATTTTTATTTCCAAATCTGATATCTTTTAAAAATGACAACCTTAGCCCTGGCTGGTGGCACAGTGGATAAGGCACCAGCCTGCGAACCCAAAGGGTCCATAACCAGGTGGCAAGCCAGGTTTCCAGCCAGGTCCGTGGCTGGAGGCAGGTGAAAGACAACCATACATGGATGTTTCTCTGCCTCTCTCCTTTCTCCTCTCTCTGAAAATAATAAATTTTTAAAAATAAAAACAATAAAAATGACAATCTCGGCATTAGTGTTCCCAGCACATGAGCAAGTAAACCCAGGAGGTCCATCCACACCCGGGTCAGCACTCTGCCAGCACAGGGACCTCATGCCTGGGAAGCATGCCAGCCAGGAAGATGTCCTAAAGGCTGCGTCGCACTGCACGACCCCACTTATCCAGCGTGAGAGAAAGGACAGCATGTTAGAAATGGGACAAATGATGGCCCTGGCTGGTGGCTCAGCAGATTGAGCACCGGTTTGCGAACCCAAGGGTCTCTGGTTCAATTCCCAGTCAGGCACATACCCAGGTCTCCAGCCAGGTTCCCAGCTGGAGACAGGTGAAAGGCAACCACACATGGATGTTTCTCTCCCTTTCTTCCTCCCTCCTTCCCCCTCTCTAAAAATAACGAACAAAATCTTTAAAAAATAATTAAGTAAATGTTTTGATCTAAAAGTAAATAAAAGTGCAAAACAAGAAATGGGACAAATTAAGGGTTGCCCAACATTCATGGTGGCTGGGTTGGGGTGAGGGTGAAGCAGGTGTGTGCAGCCCCTGGAGGGCAACACCAGGAGCCTTGTGGAGAGGGAGCCATTCGGGTAACACAGTAAACTCCAACTTTTCAACTCATCTCTGCACCTGCGCAGAGATGCACCAACTGTCAGCATGTTGCCACACGGGTGCGTCTCTCTGCTTCTCTGTCTGCATCCGAAAGTCCATTGAATAGGCCCTGGTCCTTCCCTCCAAGCAGGTCAGCACATCCTAAAACAGGACCTTCTCCTGTGTCAGTTGTAACCCACTCCCACACTCAAACAGTCGTGATACCAGACGACTATCTCGCACACAGTCCTGATTAGAATTTCCCTTGTCTGAATGGTCCTTCAGACCTGGTTGTCACATTGGGTTGGTGGTTGTCAGTTGACACTCCTTTAATTGGCCTTGGTCCATCCATCTCAGATTTGTTTTAATTTTTCACCACACTGGCATTTTTGAAGAGTCCAGGCCTGTTTCTTTTTAGAATCTTCCATGGCTGAATTTATCTGATCCTGTCCAGGGGTTAAATGTTTGGGGTGGGGAAGCAGCCCAGATGAAGCCCATCAGAAGACCAGACACATCAGTTTATCCCATTAGTGGGTATGTGAAGTCTACATACTTGGTCTACTTGGTCTGCCAGATTTCTCCAGGGTCAAAGTCCCCTGAAGAGTGAAAAAGCCACGAATCGAATGTTCTTCCAGGAGTCATTCACTCAATAGCTTTATCAATGGATGGTCCTTGCCTGGACCCATCAGGACATTTATGGTTGCAAGATTGTGAATTTAAATAGGCACTTCCTTGTACTCCTAAAACCTATATAATCTTATTAACCAATGTCACCTGGATAAGTGAAATTAAAAAAAGAAGAAAAAGAAGAAGAAGAAGAAGAAGAAGAAGTGCTTCCCTCTCCTTTTAAAAAATTCTTAAATATTAGCCCTTGCTGGTGTGGCTCAGTGGATTGAGCACCAGCCTGCAAACTGCTCAATCCGTTGAGCCACACCAGCCAGGGCTACAGCTTACTTTATTTTATTTTTAATGTTTAGGGGGAGAACGAGAAACATCAATCTATTGTCCTGCTTATGGACGCAACATGGGTTGTTTCTTGTCTGTGCTCTGAGCAGAGATCAAACCCACAACCTTGGTGCATCACCTGAGCTACTGGTCCGGGGCCTGCCGCACGTGTGCCACACGTTAGAATCAAGGAGGTGACCGAAGGAGGGTACAGGAACCCACAGGCAGTAGATGAGGGGACAGGAAAGTGCGGCGGGGACTCTCTGGGGTCGGGTGGAGCAACACGGGAGACCTGCGTCTGTACACAGATGGGGACGGGATGGCCACCAACAGCTGCAGCACATGGGGATGGTGTGCGGGCAGCCGGTGGCAGCGAGGGCTCTGCGGTCTCCCGCCCCGAGTTTGCCCTGCAGGGTCTGGGAAAGGACCTGACGCCGCTGTCTCAGAGATGAGTGACCTCGATGTACAGACAGGGACTGGTGTCAGAGAAATGTGACCTTAGATGCACAGACGTCATAGCCAGGCTCCCTGGAGGCAAAGACTGTCCTTTGTCAAGGAAGCTACAGGCTGAGGACGTGACCACCGGCCAGGACCCGCTGTGTGGTCATGTTCTGCTTTGAACAATCCGTCCCTCGTCCGAGTGCGGGAGGCCTTCCCCAAGCTTGTCACTTCTGACAAGTTTTTCTTCTTTCCTGAGCACTGCCAGCCACCACGAGACACCTAGGCTCGCCCGGGTCCTTCCCTGCCCCGGCCCTGACGTCCGCATTTCTCAGCTCAGCCCCTGCTCCTCTGGAGGGGAGAGGGATTTAGAAGCCAAGGTCTGGAGCTGAGTGTGCTCGAGGCTGCTGGGGCGCCTCTGCTTCCCAGGGCGGAGGATGTCCCCGAACCCTCACTCCGCGCCACCCTCGTCTTCCCTCCTCCCATATTTGTATTTGGCCGAATTGTATGAAATTGTCAATGTGCAGCCGTGTTTGACCCACAAAATGTGGCAAATCTACATAGTTCTTCTGAGTATCTGTCCACAGCGAGAACCCTTGATCCAATAGCATGAATGTATGTATTTGCTCTGTTCCGAAATGCCCTCCCAATCACTTCGGAATTACTGCAGCGACCCCTCTACTGGCCACAGACTAAGGAAATGTCAAGTTCTCTTACTCGTTGTTTTTGTCCTCAGAACACATCCCGATGAGGAAAATCAGGGTATGGTGTGCAAAAGCTATTTGAATCAATTTTTTTTTTTCCTGTATGGTCATGTTGACCCAATACCCAGGTTCATTTACTTCTGCACAGTCAGGTCCACTGATTTTAAGCTCTTTTTCATCCTTTTGGATTTAAGGTTCTATTTTGATTATGCAGAATATGTATTTGATTCAGGAGGGTAAGTATAAGAAGAGACCGAGCAAGAAGGGGCTGCTCCCCCCCTCATATTTTCCCACAGATGCCAGGAAGCCCCCTTGTTCAGGGCTGGGATCCCTCCTGCCTTTGGTCTCGCAAAGATGTGCAGATGCTCAGGACGTCCGGGGTGCCAGGCGGGCATGGCTGTAGATCCCTCCTTGCCCCCCTTCTTGCTCCACAGCGGACGCAGGGTCTACCCTTGTTTGCTGTTTTCACGGTAGCCCCTCTCAGGACCACTCCAAAGCGTCAGCACACAGCCTCCCTCGGGATGCGGTGCAGGAGTTGGGGTGTCCGGCCCCCGAGCTCATAGGGCGTGAGGTCCAGGCCCCCTCCCTGCACCAGCCTGGGCTTGGACACCTCCTGGCTGCCTGGCCCTCAGAGCTTCACCTGAAAATCAGAGCAGCCCGTGTCCACCGCCCAGGGCGGCGGAGCCACAGGGGACAGCAAAGGCGGGGTGCCCCCCCAGTGCCTGCCCTGTTCCCCTCCTGTTTCTTCATCTGCTGCCCCACCCCCACCGAAAACAAAGCCGCTGCCCAAGCCTCCCGTCCCCAAGCCAGGACAGGGCTCCACTGAGTGAGGTTGTAATAATCAGGGGGACCCCCTTCTGCCTCCCCGCCCCACCCCCCGCATGGAGCTGCCCACATCAGGGCTCAGGTGGTGGCCTCCAGGTAGGACAGACATGTGGGCCGGTAAGAGCCTCCACTCGCGCCCACGTGCAAGACAGATCCCACCGCTGACGTCCCAAAATGAGTGGCCAAGCAGTAACCTCAGCGGCAGGTAGAACAATCACCGGCCTCCACCGGGACCCCTGCTCAGCCCCTCTTGTCCTCCTCCCAGAGATGGGCTGCGGCCCCCCGTGGGGCGCAAGCACCCAGCCCTGTCCCCACCTGCGCTCACGGCTCCGGGCGCTGGGGCCCCAGACAGCAGGGTCGGCCACCCTCCAGCTCCCTCGCCCTGTCCTCCCTCCTAGGGGAGGCCTGACAGCTGCTCCCAGGATCTGCTTTGAATTAAAACGTGGCGTGGCCCTTTAAGAGAAGCATCCGCGCCCTGCGGCCTGCTTCCCGCTTTGATGTCGCTGGCGCTGACAGGTTCCCAGGGGCGAGATCTGAGGGTTTGTTTCTGCCTCCCCAGAGGCCACGTGCGGATCACAGGGTGGGAAGGAGGGTGGACCGAAGGTCACATGGCGGGCCGGCCACGCTGGCCTGCAGCCGCTGCTGCAGTGGGTGCTGGGGACCGGCAGGCTGCACAGATGGGGACCAGCCGGCCTGGAGCTGATTAGGGCACAGCTAAGCGGCAGCTGGGGTTGCAAGGGGGGCTGGCTGGGTCTTGCCCGCCGGGCGGCGGCTGCCCGCCCTGCCTCACCTGCACCTGAACCCCGAGCACAGGTCCGGGCTCCTTGCAAGATGCCCTCCCTCCCTCCCTCCCTCCACCAGGTGCAGGAAGGTGGCCGGTTCCGGGGTGACCCTGGCACTCAGGTCAGCGGCAGGCTGGCACCAGGAGGACCCGTCAGCACGGGGACGGTGGGTGGACCGGAGTGATGGAAGGCCGGCCGGTCCTGACTCAGGAGGAATGGGGTCCAGGGCCCCCAAGGGTGGAGCCTGGGACCAGAAACCCCGACCTGGCCCTCCGTGCATGGGTGGGAGTGGGGGCTGGAGCTCCTAGGACTCAACTTCAGCCTTGGGGGTCTCGCCCCTTCGAGAAGAGGGTTCTGACGGCCAGGCGCTGTTGGTCCCAGGGCAAGGGGCGTGTGACCTCGTCTGCTCAGTGACCCCGAGGCTGCTCACGCCAGGCCTGCCAACACTCATCCTGGCCCCCGGGGAGGACAGCTCCCAGGGTCGGGCCTGCACGCTGTCCAGAGAAGGCCTGGATCTGACCCAGTGGTCCCAGCTCCCCACCCTGGCCCCCAGGGGAGGGGGTTTTCTCCTCGAGGTCCCAGGAGGGTACGAGTAGATGGGCAAGATGGGCTCTGGAGAAACAAAAGGCGATTCAAACCCCATGGTTGCACAGCCTGGCCTTGCGGCCCCTCCCTGGCCCAGAGCTGCAGGTGGGCCCTTGGCTGGCTGGGGCGCAGCCACTGGGGACAGTGGGGTGCCCTGCCCTGCTTCCCTGCCTTCCTGGGCCTCAGAGACCAGCGCTGGGGCTGGAAGCACCCAGGTGGCTCTGCGAGGCGGGGCGACCGAGGCCAGCAGGCAACAGCTGGAGCCCAGAGCTGCGGTCCTCAGGCCCACGGCCAGGGGTGGCTGGCTGTGTGGCACGGGGCAGTCCCAGGTCCCGTCACTGGCCCTGGGTCTGGGGCTGCTGAACAGCCTAACCACTGAAGGCCAGGTAACTGGTCTGTCAGACCCTGAGCAGGCCCTGGGTGGGAGCCCTGGCACCGACTGCCCACCCCTCCCCCAGAGCCCTCCGGCCAGCCTGAGCGGCGATGCCTGCAGCCTTCCCTCCTGTTCCCTGAGGCACGTGTGCAGGAGCACTCAACGCGCGATGGTGAACCCCTGGCCCCCGCCCCATGCCTGCTCCCCAGAGAGCAGCCCCTGCCCCTCCTGAACAGGCAGGCGCCCCTCCAGGCTCTCCTTCCCCCAGGCTCCCTTGCAACTAGGCTCACAGGACCTAAGCTCAGCCCGCAGCACCTGTCGCCACCTGAACGGGAGCCAGGGGTCGGGGAGGCAGGAACTCAGAATCCACCCTGGATGTGGCGGTGGGGGCGGGGGAGGGCGTCAGGCAGAGGAGGCCTGGCCCCCGGTCCGTCCAGCGTCATGGTGTCCCTGGTGCGCCGGGCCACTGCAGCAAGGCAGCCTGGGACCCAGTTCCCGCTCCGCACCCTGGGGGCTGAGGATCTGCCCCCCAGACACCCCACGAGGCCCCGTGCAGAGCCTGAGGTTTCGATGTGCCCCAAGCGATGGCTAACATCCCCCTTCCCACCTGCTCGCTGCGCCACACCTGTCGCCTCATTCCTGGCTCCCTCGACCTGGTGAGGCAGGTTCAAGGGGTGAAACTGAGGCTCCGAAGCCCAGCTCAGACCCGGTGGGAACAGAAACCCGGTATGGCTACACCCCCCACGTGCCCCCCAAGATATCTGTCTAATGAGCCGGTGAGGCCTGAGCACATCCCACATCCCACATCCGAGGGGAGTTGCCCGATCTCAGCAGCAGCCCCGACCCGAACCCCCGCACTCCTCACCTGGCCCCACCCGCCCGCCACCTGCGCCCGTGTCCAGCCATCGCTGCTCTGGGTTTTATTCCAGGTTAAATTCACATCATGTGAAGGCTCCAGTTCCATGGTCTTTAGTAGCTACTCAATGTGGTGCACCCACCATCAACTTGAGCACCTTTTCATCACCCCCAAAGACACCCTGCCCCCGTAGGGTCACCCCCTACTCCTCCTGCACGCTGGCAGCCAGCCACCTGCTTCCTGTCTCCGGATCTGCCCATCCTGGACGTTTCATGTAAACGACGTGTCCACGAGGTGGCCTTTCGCGTCAGGCATGTTTCAGGTAGCGTGACGTCCTTCCCGCTCGTCCACGCTGCAGCCTGCGTCTGCGCGCCTGACCGTGAGGCCGAGTGTGGAGGGACCCCCGCTGGTGGGCACCTCGGTTCCCCCGCCCTTTGGTGATGGTGAGTAGTCATGCTAGGAACGTTCATGCGGGAGCTTTTGTTTGAACACCTGCTTTTAATTCTTTTGAGGATGCACTTCGGAGGGGCTGTTGGGTCATGTGGTCTCTCTGGCTGTTCGAGGACCCACCAGACGGTGCTCCTCCGCAGCCCCACCGTCTCACGGACCCCGCAGCACCTCACACCCCAAATGCCTCCGGCCGGGAACCCCAGCTGGTGCGAGGTGGTAACTGACCCGTTGCTGTTCAGCTCCAGGGCCCCCTCCTCCCACGTGTCAGGGCCACAGTGGCCGCCAGGCTGGCGCAGGCAGCTGGAAGGACCTGCCGTC
Organism: Noctilio leporinus; assembly: GCA_004026585.1. Taxonomy (NCBI): domain Eukaryota; kingdom Metazoa; phylum Chordata; class Mammalia; order Chiroptera; family Noctilionidae; genus Noctilio; species Noctilio leporinus. The sequence goes on along the minus strand of PVIW01002491.1, from coordinate 89,697 downwards.
CTGGGGAACCCCACCAGACTTTGGGGCTGAGCCCTCTGATGGGAGAGTGTGGGGCCGACAGGGCTGGGAAGGGCAGGGAGCTCCTGGGGAGGCCGGGCCCAGGGTCTCCTGCTTCTGCTTACAGTCTAGACCGAAGCCAAACAGGAACTCATTTGGGTCCCGTGTGCCAGCTAAATCGCATCACGGCAAACGCCGGGGGACACAACACGCCCCCCCAGGCCCCGCACTTCGCTGGTGATCCCAGGAGCCGCCGGCCGGGCTGCTCTGAACGCTTTCACGCATGGGCGCCCCCAGTCCCACCACAGCCCTCCAGTGGGGGACGGTCACTGCCCCACTTTAAAGGAGAGGAAATGGGGGCCCAGAGAGAGGTCACGGGCCTTGCCCAGGATCTGCGGGCCAGGAAATGGCTCAGAGCCAGGTCAGCGTCAAGCAGGGCCCTGCGCAGTCAGGTCGTCCCGCTGGGAGCAGTGTTCCCCTGCCTGGGACGTGGACTCACAGGCTCCGGGCACTGCAGGGTCCTCAGGCAGGTTCTTCCCAATGCCTGCGTCAGCAGGGGGGGAGAACACCTCCAGGTGGGGCCTGGGTTTGACGTTACCGCCTCTGGTCAGTCCCAAGCATGGCCTGTAAGCTGCCCCGGCAAAGGGCAGGGAGCCAAAGGAGCAGAGCTCAGTCTCGGCACTCCTGGCAGCTTCTTGGAGCCTCAGTTCCCCTCATCAGGGAAATGGGTACGCAGCTGCCCCAGCAGGACTGTGGAGGGCCCTGCCCTCGCCTGCACTGAGCCCAGCCCAGGTCAGTCCCCAGGGCACCCAGGTTTGGTCTCAGGCTTCGTGGGGCACATCCCAGCACCCCAGGGCTCCCAACTGTCCGCAGGACAGCTCCCAAGGGCCCGGGCTGGTCTCCCGCTGTAGCTTTCCGGAGCCGGGCCTGAGCAGCCTGCAGGGTGTGTGCAGGGTGGGTGTCGTAACTTTCTAATCTCAGCTCATCACTCAGTGCTCAGGGCCAAAGGGGCCCTGCTGGACTACAAAGGCAGGGGCCAGCCCAGCTGCAGCCAGAGCCCTGGGCGCCTCTGATCGCCTGGCCTGGAGGGGCCGCTGGTGCCTTCCAGGGGACACAGCCCGCCCACTGCCCTGAATTAGGAGGGGGCACAGGAAGGCCTGCTCCAGGTCCCCCAAGGTAAGACCCGTTTCCTGTCTTTACAGGGGCTGCAGCGGCATCCGTTGGGCGACGGATGGGAGGGACACGGGCAAAGGTCTGCCCAGGCGTGTGGGGAGGGCGAACAAATGCTCCTCTGTCTTTGTCTCCCCACCCACCGGGGTACAAACCTCCTAAGTAAACACGTGCCCCCCAGCCGGTATTTTGACTTCTGACCAGAAATGTCCCCAGTGAGGTGGGCTGGGAAGGTGAGGGACAGTCAGATGCAATGATTAGTGGAGGGTCACTGAGCCGACTCCAGCCACGCAGCTCCCCGGTCCCAGCCTCCCAGCCCCGGGAGCTGAGAGCGCAGCGAGGGGTACGGGGTGCTGGCGGCGCCGCGGCAGCCAGGGCGCAGGCGAGGAGATGCGGAACCCCACCCGAGGCCCAGCGACCTCGGCAGATGGCAGCGCCCCCTCTGGCCCCACTGCCGCCGAGGGCCGCCCAGAATCTGTCCCGCCAGGAGCAGGACGGGGAGAGTCCTCCTCGGCGCCGTGCTGGGGCGCCCGGTCCCTCCCGCGCGTCGCCGAGGGCGCCCGGGCCTCGGGCCACACCTGTCCGCTCCTCCCGGAGGCCCCGAGCGCGCCGCAGACGGCCCCTAGACGCGGAGCCCTGTGTCCGCCGTTGCTTTGATCCCGGGGGCCGGCTGGATAAAAGTCCTGGGCGGCTCCGCGCCAGCGCCTAGAGAGGGAGGCAGCCGAGCCGGGCGCACCAGCGGGCTGGTTGGTGGTGCAGGGCGAGCGACGCCAAGAAGCCGGGGCAGCCGGATCGCGCTGAGCCGGGGGCTCCGGACCGTTGGAGGTAGGGGTGCGGACCGGGGGCCGGGGCCCCGCCGCTGTACCCCGGGCCTGGGCGGCGGGGTGAAGGGCGGCTCAGGTGAGTGCGCCCACCCTGCACCCCCAGCCCGTCGGGCCCGGGCCGCTGAGCGGCGGGCGGCGAACCCCCGGCTCGGAAAAGCCCTGCTCTTTCCCCGCCGCCTCCCCCGCCGCAGCCCCTTCCAGCTGTCCCGGGGGCGGGGGCAGCGGCGCCGGGCTGGCCGCGGCGAGTGGAGCCGCCGGGGCCGCGGGCCGCGCTGCCCCCCACGGAGCCGGGCCGGGAGCGCCTCCGGCGGCCGCGCCGGGGTAGTCCAGGCCCCTCCGTCAGGCTTGCGGTTTGGGAAGAAAAGGCGATGCCTCCGCCAAGAAAAGAGCGAGCGCGGTCCCCTCCCCCTCCGCCGAGCCCGGGCGGCGGCGGCGGCACATCTAACGCGCGGGCACCCGGGCCGCCGCGGCCCCCGCAAACGACGCCCAGGCTCGGCCCACGCGGCTCATTGGCGCGGGCGGGAGCCAGCGCGCCCAGACCCTGCGCCGCCCTGGGCCGGCCGCGCGCGGAGCCGCAGCTGCCCCGGCCCGGCGCCGACCCCCCGGCCTCGACGCCGACCCCCCGCGCCTCCTCGGCCGGCCCCAGCGCGGGGAGCCGGGCGAGCCACCCGGCGCGGCCAGCGCCCCCCGGCCCCGCCGCCCCCGGCCCGGCGCCCCCCCCGCCGCCGCCGCCTCACGGCCGTCCGCTCCCCGCAGGTGGCCGCGGGCCGGAGCGGCGCGGCCATGGGCCGAGGGGTGCGCGTGCTGCTGCTGCTGCTGGGCCTGCTGCACTGGGCCGGGGGCGGCGAGGGCAGGAAGACCTGGCGGCGCCGCGGCCAGCAGCCGCCCCCGCAGCCGTCCCCGCAGCGGGCCGAGGCGGCGCCGGCGGCGGGACAGCCGGTGGAGAGCTTCCCCCTGGACTTCACGGCCGTGGAGGGGAACATGGACAGCTTCATGGCGCAGGTCAAGAGCCTGGCGCAGTCCCTGTACCCCTGCTCCGCGCAGCAGCTCAGCGAGGACCTGCGTCTGCACCTCCTGCTGAACGCGTCGGTGACCTGCAACGACGGCAGCCCCGCCGGGTAAGCCCGCCCCGCCGTCGGCCTCCCCGTGCCCGCTCCCGCGCGGGGTCTCTGTGCTGGACCCTCCGGGCCGCCGGTCTCGGCCCCAGGGGACGGGGCTCCCGTCGGCTCGCGGGGGCGGGGGGCGCTTCGTAGGGCCCGGCTCCCTGGCGCGGGGGTTGGGGCAGCGCTTGGGGCACTGGTCCCGGTCCAGCCCGGGCACTGACCTTTCGGCCACCGGTGCCCAGACCCTTTGCTCCTGTCCTTCGGTCCCTGGGCGGGGAGGTGGCCGTCCGCGTCGAATGGCCCTGGCTCCAACAGGAGGAGACACAGCGGGGCGGGGAGAGCCCGGCCGTACCCCACCCCCACCCCAGCCAGACTCGGGTCGGCTCCCTGCTGCTGCCGGGGAGCCCAGCCGCCCGCGCCAGGGAGGGGGCGCAGGTGGGACACAGGACCTGGGCGCGGCACCCGCCCTCCCCACCCCGCACGATGTAAAGGCTGCGAGGCTGAGGGTTGGGGAGGACTTGGGGGGCCCACAACGCAGCGCCCCGTGAGACGGCGTCCGAGGAGCGGGGTGTTGGGTCGGGCAGGGACGCCGCGAGGCCGCCTCCGCGGCGCCCGCGCCCCTGCGCGCCCGCTGGCGGCTCCCGGTGTCCCCGCCCCCGGGTCGTGCCCCGCGAGGGCGCCCTGCGCGCCCCGGGAGGATCCGGGCCCAGCGAAGACACCCGCCCCCCTGCCCGGCCGCCGGCGCCGAGGTCACCGCCGGTCCCGTGGGGCGGGCCGTGGGGATTTTCCACGGACCGCACGGCCCCTCGCGGCCCTGCCCGCCCCGCGAGCGCCACCTCCCGGGACCCGCGGCGGCCGGCGCGCTGTGGGGGTGCGGCCGCGGGCGCCCCCGTGCGGCCGGCGCGCGCCCGGCGGCAGGTGGAACCACCTCCCGGTCCCCGGAGCGGCGCCCGGCGAGGCGCTGACCGCCCGCGCGGCCCGCCCTTCCTCCCCTCCAGCTACTACCTGAAGGAGTCCAAGGGCAGCCGGCGGTGGCTTCTCTTTCTGGAAGGTGCGTCCCGGGGCCCAGGCGCGGGGGCGGGGGGGCGGGGTCCCCGGCACAGAGCCCTGAGCGCCCCCCGCGCCCGCAGGCGGCTGGTACTGCTTCAGCCGGGAGAACTGCGACGCGCGCTACAGCTCCATGCGGCGCCTCATGAGCTCCAGCGACTGGCCGCGCACCCGCACAGGTCAGCAGCGGGAGCGCGGCCGCCGGGGGCGGCTCCACTCCTAGGACCCTGGGGAGCCCCCCACCCCCGCCCGCCCTCTGAACTTCCTACGGTCAGGGCGCCCTCGCGCTCACCCTGGGCTTCTGATGCCCAAAGCTTGCTTGCCGCTCAGGGACGTGGGTCCGGCCTCGGTCACCGCGGCAGGTGCAGGGCGGGGAGGTCCAGGGCCACATCGGGGGTCGCATCCTGGCGGGTCACTCTGGCCGGGGTGCCTGTTCACTTCCCGCTTCCCCAGCCGCTTTGGCTCCAGCCAGCATGACCCCCCGCCTTGTGGGGGCCAAGGGGGACACCCCCACACCGCAGCCCTTCCCCTTGTCCGACCCTTGCACAACCCACGGCCTGTGTCCCTGCCGCAGGCACGGGGATCCTGTCCTCCCGGCCAGAGGAGAACCCCCACTGGTGGAACGCCAACATGGTGTAAGAGGGGCAAGGGTCCACCTGGGCTCCTTCCCGGGGGCGGGGTCCCTCGTGGGGTCCCTCCCAGGGCCTGGAGGAGCCGGCCGGTCACTGTCCCTGTGTTGCAGCTTCATCCCGTACTGCTCCAGTGACGTCTGGAGTGGGGCTTCGTCCAAGCCTGACAAGAGTGAGTCCCTGCCTCCCCTCCGTTCCTTCCCAACCCCAGGCAGGCGGGGACGTCAGGCTCCGGGGACAGGCAGACCGTCAGCCTTGCCACCCGCTGTGGCCCTGATGCCAGTGTGCCCCGGGGTGCCCGTCCCCTGGGGTTCCTCCCTCCTGCCGTTCCACGGGGAGGGGGTCCCAGCCCAGCCATGAGCTCCTCGCCCACCTGCCTTTGGTGTACCCAGCCCCCCCTGGCCCCTGCCCCCAGCAGCCCCCAGCGAGAACCCCCTCTCCGTCCAACCTGGAGGCCGGAGGCCTGGCCCCCGCTGAGGCCGCACCCTTCTCTGAGCAGACGGATACGCCTTCATGGGTGCCCTCATCGTCCAGGAGGTGGTGCGCGAGCTGCTGGGCCGCGGGCTGAGCGGGGCCAAGGTGCTGCTGCTGGCAGGGAGCAGGTGGGCCGGGCAGGGGCCTGGGCGGGGGGAGCGGGCCGGAGGGGAAGGCAGGCCAGTGAGCCCGGGCAGAGCCAGGGCGGAGGCTTCCAGACTCCACGCTGTGGGTGTGAGCGAAGCCTGGGGCTCAGTGACCTAGGTAGTTGGTTACCGGTTACCTGCGGACGCCCGGGCCCCGGCAGGCGGGCTCACACATAGTCCGTGTCCCAGCAGGCATGCAGGGGACGGAGGAAGGGCTGAGGCCGCAGAGTACATCTTTCTGTTCAGATAAGGAAACTGAGGCAGAGAATGAGAGGGGAGGGATGGGAGGAAATGGGTGACCTGCCACTTAGCACTGGGTCAGCCCCTCCAGGACCCAGATCGGGAGGCACCGGCATCCCTGCCCCCTCCTTGGGGCGTGGGCTCTAGGGCCAAGCACCCCCCTCCGCGGGCCTCACGACCCCCTTCCCTGCAGCGCGGGGGGCATAGGGGTGCTGCTGAACGTGGACCCGGTGGCCGAGCAGCTGCAGGAGCTGGGCCATCCGGCCATCCAGGTGCGGGGCCTGGTGGACTCAGGCTGGTTCTTGGACAACAAGCAGTACCGCCCCGCAGACTGCACTGACCTCTTCACCTGCGCACCCACCGAGGCCATCCGCCGAGGCATCAGGTGCCCTGCGCGAGGCAGGGGTGGGCAGGCGTCGGGCTCCCGGGCAGAGGCCACGGGGGGCCCGCCCGCGGGTGGAGGAGCCGGTGGGGCCCCGGGCGGCCTAACCTGCAGGTGTGGCCCAGGTACTGGAACGGGGTGGTCCCGGAGCGCTGCCGGCGCCAGTTCAAGGAGGGCGAAGAGTGGAACTGCTTCTTCGGCTACAAGATCTACCCGACCCTGCGCTGTGAGTGAGCGGCCTGAGGCTTGCAGGGCACCCGGGGCGGGGGCACCTGCGCCTCCTGGGATCCAGGCTGGAGTCCACCCCAGAGGCCAGGCCCAGACGGAGGCCAGAGCTGGGTGACAGCCGCGTCCCGTCTGCCGGACTCGCCCGGTCTCAGCACCAAGTCCAGTGGGTCCCCGCAGGGCCAGGGCGGGGCGGGGTCGGGGGGTTGCCTGTCCACTCTCACGGTGAGGAGCGTGCTGGGAAGATGACTCCCAAAGCCGCCCCTGGGTGGCAGGGCCCAGGCCGTCGCGCCCCACCCCATCCCACTTGCTGGAGAGGAGTGGGGTCCCACGCGAAGAGACACCATCCCCAAGTTTTGGTCCAATCGAGTCCCTGGGGGCCAGGCAAGGTGATGTTGATGGAGTAGCCTTCACGAGATACTTCTTCAAGGGAAGGTGGGGTGCTGAGGGGGGCAGCCCGCTGGCCTGGACCTGGGAGACCCTGAGCCTGGGGGCGGGGGGACAAGCCCTGGAGTGAGGCCCAGCGGAGCCGTGCCCCCCAGGCCCGGTGTTCGTGGTGCAGTGGCTGTTTGACGAGGCGCAGCTGACGGTGGACAACGTGCACCTGACGGGGCAGCCGGTGCAGGAGGGCCAGTGGCTGTACATCCAGGACGTGGGCCGGGAGCTGCGGCACACGCTCAAGGACGTGTCGTGAGTGTGGAGCCCCCTGCATGGGCAGCGAACCAGTGGCTTCCAAACACAGGTCCTGGTGGTGGCCACGGGCCAGCAGCCAGCAAGGGCTAAGCTGGCCTGTGCGGAGGCTGGGACATCCTAGCCCTGGGGAGAAGCGGGTATCAAACCAGAAACAACGTGGCGGGACCGAGATGCTGAGTCCGTGGGAGCGGCACCACACTCTGTGACGCAGAAGGCCACCCTGGCCATAACGACCAGGCGGCCACGGACAGCGGCTGGGGGTGACCAGTGGACGCAGAGGGCGTCCAGGGCAGTGGGTGCCGTGCATGAGGCTGTGGTGCTGGGTGGGCGTCACTGCGTCTGTCCACACCCACAGGAGGTACAGGACCAGCGCCAGCCTGACGCTTGCTGGGGACTCTGGGTGACGGTGGCATGTGGCTGCAGCTCAGGCTGTGGTGGATGCACCACCTGGAGGGGGTGTTAATAATGAGGGAGGAGGAGAGAGGGGGTGATGGGAGCTGCGGGCCTCCCCTCAAGTTTGTTGTGAATATAAACCGTCTTTCAAAATGGCACAGTCCTGGCTTGTGCGGCTCAGTGGCCTGAGCACCAGCCTGCAGACCAAAGGGCCGCCGGTTCGACTCCCAGTCAGGGCACAGGCCTGGGTGGCAGGCCAGGTCCCCAGTTAGGGGCACATGAGAGGCATCCACGTATTGATGTTTCTCTCCCTGTGTTCCCCCCGCCTTTTTTTTTTTTTTTTTAAATAAATCTTTGTTGTTGTTGTTTTTAAAGAAAATTAGGGATTTTTAAATTTGTTTTAAAATTTCATTTATTATTTTTAGAGAGAGGGAAGGGAGAGAGGAAAGGAGGGAGAGAAACATCCATGTGTGGTTGCCTTTCCCCTGCCTCCAGGTGGGGACCTGGCCGGAGACCTGGCTTGCAACCTGGTCATGTGCCCTGGCTGGGAATCGAACCAGCAACCTTTGGGTTGGCAGGCCGGTGCCAATCCACTAAGCCACCAGCCAGGGCTAATCATTTTAAAATAAAATAAAATGAGGCCCTGACTGGTGGCTCAATGGATAAGGTGCCGGCCTGCCAACCCAAAGGTTGCTGGTTCGATTCCCAGCCAGGGCACATGACCAGGTTGCAAGCCAGGTCTCCGGCCAGGTCCATAGCTGGGGCAGGTGAAAGGCAACCACACATGGATGTTTCTCTCCCTCTCTGCCTCTCTCCCTTCCCCTCTTTAAAAATAATAAATGAAATCTTTAAAATAAAATAAAATGGCACAGCACTTGCCTGTCTGGTTTCCCCCCCACTGGCCAGTCAGCCCTTCCTGGGGTGCTGGAGCCCAAGCAGGACCTGGAGGCAGGAGGGGACCAGGTTGGCAGGGAGCAGACAGGCGGTGGGGACAGGATGTGGTCCCAGGAGCAGCTGGCCAGTCACAGGGAATGGGAGGGAGTGTGAGCCTGGCAGGGGCCAGGTCCCCGGGTGGGGTGGGGCACCCGGACTGGGGAGGGGCTGAGTCGGGCGGGGCTGCTCACCCGCTGTCTGCCTCCCTGCAGGGCCAGCTTCGCCCCTGCCTGCCTCTCCCACGAGATCATCCTCGAAAGGTCGGTGTCCCCTCACCGTGGGCCTGCTTGTGCTCATGCCCCTCACCCCTCACCCACAGAGCCCCCCACCGCCCACCCACCTGCCTCCCCGGCTTCCTCCAAGGGCTGCCAAAGCCACGTAGGCAGCCAGCTGTGTGTCCAGAGTCCAGTGGTGGCATTTGGCCGCCTGCTCTGGTCACAGCCTGAGTGGCCCCACCGGGGTTTCCGTCTGCAGCCAGTGGCTGGACGTGCAGGTGAAGGGGACCTCGCTGCCGCGGGCACTCCACTGCTGGGACAGAAGCCTCCAGGACACCCACAAGGCCAGCAAGCCCCCCCTGAAGGGCTGCCCCACCCACCTGGTGGACAGCTGCTCCTGGCCCCACTGCAACCCGTCCTGTCCCACCATCCGGGACCAGTTCACGGGGCAGGAGATGAACGTGGCCCAGTTCCTCATGCACATGGGCTTCGACGTGCAGACCATGGCGCAGCAGCAGGGCCTGGAGCCCAGCAGGCTGCTCGGAATGCTGAGCAGTGGGAGCTAGGCTTCCCCCGGCCTCCTGCCCCGGGGCGGACAGGGCCGCGCGCCCCACGCCCGACCTGGTGCCTCCCAGCAGCCTTCACTGCCCCCTGCTCCTGGCGACAGGAGGCCCAGCAGGACACAGTGACCTGAGGACCCCTCCACCCCCGCCTCCACCGGTGGGGAGGCAGAGCACTGGATTCCTCAGGCCCCCCACCCCGGCCTGCCCCTGTCTCTCCTGCTCTTTCCTATGATTTTATAAAGTGACGTTTTTATTACTTTAATTTTTTAAAAAGGAAAATAAGCAAGAAATATATGATGAATGATATTGTTTTGTAACATATATTTTTAAATAATGAAAAAAAAAGACAATGAAAGAGCTTCTCCCTGTGGCTGTGTTTATTCGCACGGGCCGCGCGCCCCGGTGGAACCCCTGTCCCCCAACCCGGCCTACCCCAGCCCTGGCCCGTCACACGCTGCAGTCCTCCACCCGGGACCGGGGGCCTTTGGGGTGCTGTGCTGCCCGACAGACCCGGTGGGCATCTCTGTGCACGTGGGCAAGCGTATCCGTGGGAGAACCCGCAGAGGTGGGACCACGTCCCCTCCACTGGGTGGGGCTTCCTGAGCTGTCTCTGCATGAAGTACCTAAAGTTGCATCCATCCCCCTTGGCTGCAGATTTTGTGACAAACCCCAGTAAACAGATAAATCAACTGAGGCCCAGAAAGGCTCTGTGCTGGGCTGGAAGGGACAGAGGTTGGACCCAGGCCGCGCCAGCTGCTCCACGCCTGGCCTCAGGTGAGGGCAGGCTGGGCCTCCACGCCACCTCCTCACCAGTGCTGGCTTCCCAGTGTGGGGAGCTATGTGGCCCATCTGGGGTCTCTCCAATCTCCTGGGGGACTCATGACACGGAGCCCCAGTGGGAGACACAGGACTTTCACTCAGCGTCTTCCCAGATTTCAACTCGCTGCTTAAAGAACTCAGAAGCTCTGAATGCCTGGGCAGGGCACACCTGGCTGCCTCTCCGGCCTCCCTCTTCCCTTTGCCTGCAAGTAGCCTTGACCCCCAGGACCGCAGGGCAGCCGTCCCGCCCGTCCTGGAGGCTGGCCACCCGGCCTCTGGCCTCTGCTGAGCACCTTCCTCTCCTGCACAGACACCTGTGCCGGTGCCTCCCCGGGCTGCTCATTCTCACAACACTGCCCCTTCTTTTCTCATACAACACGCTTCTGTGCTGCGCTGCGCGGTGACACCCGGCCAGGGGTGCTGTTGGCACCAGAGCCCAGTGACCCCGTCTCCCTGGGGCAGGGCACACTGCAGGTACAGCAGGACGAACTCTTTAGAGGGTGAAACGTTCGTCAGAAGAAACAGAAAAAGCAGCAGAAGCAGCAGCAACTTTAAAGCCACAGGGGGAGAAGTGACGAGCAGAAGACCCAGAGGTTTTGGTAAAATTTCATAGATGCGTTTTACTGACTTTGGCAGGCCATTTTACAAAACTTTCAAACACTTTTTTAAATTTAATTTTATTGTTGTATTACATTCATGTCTTTATAATATGAATTTCAAAGGAACAAAATATCCTTTTAAAATGTTCTCATGGAAATGAAATCTACATCACTTGGTTATCATAAGAATAAAATTTTAAAATGTGCCCTGGCTGGTGGCTCGGCGGGTAGGCACTGGCCTGCAAACCTAAAGGTCGCTGGTTCAATTCCCAGCCAGGGCACATAACCAGGTTGCAAGCCAGGTCTCCAGCCAGGTCCGTGGCTGGAGGCAGGTGAAAGGCACCGATGTTTCCCTCCCTCTCTGCCTCTCTCCCTTCCCCTCTCTCTAAAAATAATAAAATCTTAAAAATAAATAAATAATGAAAATGCACGGCACACCTGAGATATAAACACCCAACAACTTTGATTGGCCCCCAGGTTTCATTCCCCACGTACATGTAGGATGAACCAGACGGGAGCAGAATCTGCATCCAAGATAGCAGAGTCCATTCCGAAGACAAGGGACAATGAAATAGCCCCACGTATTATGTTTTGAAATTTACGTAACGCTGAACTAGTCATAAAGAGGTTCCAGCAATATTATCTCATTTAATCCCTCCACAGACACAAAGGTTCAAAGAGGTCAGTCCTAGACAAAAGAACATTAACAGAGGCCACAGGTTGGGAAAACGGCTGCAGGACAGGAGCCCAGGAACGTGGGCGGAGGAAGCAGGGCCGAAATGGCAGCCGTGATGTGGACCTGGCAGCGGGCTGTGTCCTGAGGGCATGTTCTTTGTCCAGACGGCTGTGGGAGTTCTTGTCACAACAGGACCTCCTGAGGAATGTCAACACCACTGGAGAAATGGCTGGAAACCATATGATATAAAGATGTCTTTTATTTGGATATTCGGATTGTTTTTAAATGGAAAATTTTAAAAGGCCTTCATTTAAGAGGCTCTCCTGTCCTGGATGAATTTGGGCTCGGTTCCCTTGGGGTCCTTGGCAGCTTCTGCTTTGTCTGTAGGCCTTGGGCCTTCGGGCCTTTTATCCTGGGACAGGATCACTTGAGGGTCTTGCTAAGACTGGAGAAGCCAATGCTGACACAGGTCATGAGCACTTTATCCACCCTTGTGTTCTTTACCACACGGCTTGGCTTCCACTTTAAACATAATCTGGAAAAAGCTCTTCAAATGCCGCAAAAAGAACCCTGGCTGGTGGCTCAGTGGATAAGGCGCCGACCTGCGAACCCAAAGGTCACTGGTTCGATTCCCAGCCAGGGCACATAACCAGGTTGCAAGCCAGGTCTCCAGCCAGGTCTGTAGCTGGAGGCAGGTGAAAGGCAACCATACATGGATGTTTCTCTCTCCCTCTCTTCCACTCTCCCTTACCCTCTCTCTAAAAATAATAAATAAAATATTTTTAAAATTATAAAATGTTTAAAAATTTTTTAACTAAATAAATCTGCCTGAGTCTGTACTGATATATAAAAATATTTGAATAATCAAAAGGAGGAAAAAAGACCAATCTCTTTTGCAGAATTCCAAGTAATGTATATAAATTCCTTCCCCTGAAGGAGAGGGATCCCCTCACCCAGTGGGCCAGCATAGTGACATCCCCCAAATAGGACAGGATGCAAAGGCGGAGAAAGAGAAACTCCACAGAGGGGTCACCTGGAAGTCACTTCAGCCAGGCGACCACGGTCACATCACCCTGCGTCACACCAAGAGCGCAACCCTTGACGTGGCTGACCAGAAGGGCACTTTGCCTCCAGTGGTCTTCCTCCTCAAAACCCAGAAGGCCAGCTCACGTGAGAGAAACCAGGTCATGCGAATCCCAGCAGAGGGGCCCCCTGCATAGCCCCTACCCAGCACGCAGCTCTGTCACGGTCACCCAACCCAAGGCCGGCCTGAGAGGCGGTCGGAGCCCAGAGTGCCAGCAGGTCCCGCCACCTCCATGTCGTGCGGGATTCTGGCCCAGAAAAGGAATAACAGGTTATAAAACTGAGGAAATCAAGTGTGGACTTGGTTAATCATAATGTATCAATATCGGCTCATGAACGTTAATAAAGGTGTATCAATGTTGGCTCATGAATATGTAGTAACAAATGCTCCTGGGTGTGGGGGTGTCTGGGGAACTGGCTCGGTTTCTTTGCACGTCTAAAACTGTTCTAAAAACTGAAGTCTGCCTATAAACGGTGTCAAAGCAAATGTTTTACTCCGCCGAGAATATAAATCTATTTTAAATTCTAGTACGGTAGAGGAGGTCTGTCCCCAAAGTATTGAGCCATAATAAAGCACAATTACAATTACAAAAATCTATTCTTTATTGAAAAAGATGTAAGACACAAGAAACATGATAGGAGCCTCCGTCCCCTTCCAAGTAAGCACCCTGGGGTGTTTCCACTGTTCAGAACATTCTGCAAAGTCCTGTGCTGGACTCGATGCTCCGTCCACCATGCCCAACGGGCTGCTCACACGCTACACACACGCTACACACATGTGCCCACTCACCAGCATCTAACTCCCAGTGACCCCTGGTCAGTGATGTCATCTTTTGTGTTTGTTCGTTTGTTTGTTTTATTTTATTTTATTGTTGTTGTATTACATCCATCCCCTTTTTGCTCCCCTCTGTCCCCCTCCCTACCCACCCATTCCCCCCAAAGTCAATCCCACCTGTTGTCCATGTCCATGGTTCCTTTATACTAGGTTCTTGTCTAAACTGCTCCCCTTCCTTGCCTCTGCCTCCCCCCACCTTTTTTAAAAAGATTTTATTATGTTTGGAGAGAGGGAAAGAGGGAGAGAGGCAGAGAGGGAGAGAAACATCCATGTATGGTTGCCTTTCACCTGCCTCCAGTTACCGACCTGGTTTTCAACGTGGGTACCTGCCCCAACTGGGAATCAAACCAGTGACCTTTGGGTTGGCAGGCTGGTGCCTCATCCACAGAGCCACTAGCCAGGGCTGGTGATGTCATCTTCATCTATGCGCGCACCTTACGGTCCACGCTCCTCATCTGCTAGGTGACATCATGACCACACAAGCTGTTTTAATTAAATTAACATTGACTTGATACTTTCTGGGCAGACCTAGTACTTCACTTTATGTTATTGTCTTAATGGTACTATTTCCCCATTACCATCTAGTCCCGTTAACTCTATTTAAAAAGAAAATTCTAGTTAAAAAATAAATAAAAATAAAATTCTAGTTTAGAAAATGATAGTTATTCATTTGTTTTTGAAAATTTGGAAAATACTACTGAAAAGCTGCCTTGGCTGAGTGTTCTGTTGGTTGGAGTGTCACCTGGATGCACCAAGGTTGCGGGTTCGATCCCCAGTCAGGGCACAGACAGGATTCACTCAATGATGCATCCTTCAGCGGAACAACAAATCTCTGTCACTCATCCTCAGATCAGTTAAAAAAAAATTAGAGCTCTGGCTGGTGGCTCAGGGGCTAGAAAAAAGGAACTAGGAGTCACGGCAATCAAACGATAATCCCCATCAGATTGCGGTGCAGAAATGGTAAAGCCGTAGTGTGTGTTTGGAGCCAGGTGGGGAAAATGGAATAAGGACCGTGTGTCATCCATGAGTCTCCCAGAGGTGAGCATCCCGTTCAGGTCCCGTGTTCTTCGCAGGTGTCTGTGGAAACATCCTGGGGCAGACCGTCGCATCCACAGAATCAGCATTAGTACTGACGGTCAGTGATCCATGAGTGGGAGAGAGAAAGAACAAACAGTAGAACATTAATGATTCTTGAATCTAGGTGAGAGAATGTTCATTGGGTCATTTTGCAAACTCCTGTGTAAATACGAGTTTTTCTAGGTGAACGTGGGGGAGATACACGTATGTAAGTGTGTAACTATGTATACACACACCAGATGTTCACCGGGGTCGGCTGAGCAACAGGACCACAGTGGATATCTTTATATCTTTTCCTGCATTGATGGAGCATGTCTGGCTCAGACATTCACAAAGAAAAGTTTTTCATTTTCAAAAACATTTCATACGTTATTACTATTTTAGCCTAAGCTTTGGGGGAGTTGGGTTCTTTCCAGGTGTTTCCGTGTCTAGAATAGGGAAAGTGAAAATCTCCACAAAAGCGCCCTCCCAAATAACAACTCAACTCCACCCCACTCAGGCTGGGGGCTGGGGGAAGAAAGGGGCCACAGGGTCTCCAGGATCCCCCTCCCTTCCCCACCACCTGCCCAGGACGCTGAACCGAGGCCCCAGGAACAATGACAAAAGGGTCCTGAAACCACCTGGGCGAGGACCAAGCCACATTCTGGAAGGACCAGAAGGGGCGCCTCCCCCAGGCCCCCTCCCTGCCCCCGGCCCCTTTGCTGGCAAACCCAGGGGGAGGCTGGAGCTGCAGGGACTGGTAAGTACCTGCCTAGTCACCCCTGCTCCCTGCTCCACTCCCTCCCCCACGCGGCCGCGGGCTGGGGAGAGACTGACAGACGCAGGTGCTGTGCAGGGGGCAGTGCCAGTAGCTGAGGGGTTAATGATCCTGGCAGGGGAGCAGGGGACACAGGGGTCAGATGTCCCAGCCTCTGATCACAGCCGCCTATTTATAGCGCTGGGGGGGCCCGGCCCTCCCCGCAGAGGATGCCTGCTGCACTAGCACTGCTGCAGTGGCCGCCGCAGCCGAAGGAGACGGTGGGGACACCGCCAGGGAGGAACCATCGGGCTGCCGGGCGCCGGGCGAGGCAGGGAAGTGGCCGGACAGATGGGCAGCATCACGGAGCCCCCCGGGGGCGGGTACCTGCACCTGGGCGCCGTGACGTCGCCGGTGGGCACGGCCCGCGTGCTGCAGCTGGCCTTCGGCTGCACCACCTTCAGCCTGGTGGCCCACCGCGGCGGCTTCGGGGGCGTCCAGGGCACCTTCTGCATGGCTGCCTGGGGCTTCTGCTTCGCCCTCTCAGCCCTGGTGGTGGCCAGCGAGTTCACCCGGCTGCACGGCTGCCTGCGCCTCTCCTGGGGCAACTTCACGGCCGCCTTCGCCATGCTGGCCACGCTGCTGTCGGCCACGGCCGCTGTCATCTACCCGCTGTACTTCGCCCGGCTGGAGTGCCCGCCGGAGCCCGAGGGCTGTGCAGCCAGGGATTTCCGCCTGGCGGCCAGCGTGTTTGCCGGGCTTCTCTTCCTGGCCTACGCCGCTGAGGTGGCCCTGACGCGGGCCCGGCCCGGCCAGGTTGCCAGCTACATGGCCACGGTGTCCGGGCTCCTCAAGATCGTCCAGGCCTTCGTGGCCTGCATCATCTTTGGGGCGCTGGTCCACGACAGCCGCTACGGACGCTACGTGGCCACCCAGTGGTGCGTGGCCGTCTACAGCCTGTGCTTCCTGGCCACGGTGGCCGTGGTGGCCCTGAGTGTGATGGGCCACGCGGGCGCCCTGGGCTGCCCCTTCGACCGTGTAGTGGTGGTGTACACGTTCCTGGCGGTGCTCCTGTACCTCAGTGCTGCGGTCATCTGGCCCGTCTTCTGCTTTGACCCCAAGTACGGTGAGCCGGGGCGGCCTCGAGACTGTCCTAAGGGCAGCTGCCCCTGGGACAGCCAGCTGGTGGTGGCCACCTTCACCTACGTCAACCTGCTCCTCTACGTGACCGACCTCGCCTACTCCCAGAGGATCCGCTTCGTGCCCACCCTGTAGCCCCAGGCAGCAGCCCACCAACCTCTGCTCTCTCAGGGTGCTGGGCACCACGCGGGAGGGGGAAGCCAGAGGAGGCCCCCGGCTGGGTGGCGGGAGGTGCAGGGGCCCTGAGCAGGACACCGGAGGAACCTCTGCCAGGCGGCTCCCAGCTCCTCTCTGTCTCTCTGTATGTGTCTCTGTCTCTCCATCTGCTGCCCCCCACGCCGGCACGTGACGGTCACTGTGAGAGGCAGGTGCTGTTGTGACCCACTTTGCACACAGGTTCACTGCAGCTGGGACGTAGGTGTCCCCGGTGTCCCTTGGTGTCTCACCCGCACATTTGGCTGGGTAACCCAAGTAGAGTTGAAAAGGGGACAGTTCCCAGAGGTGTGGGAAAGGGCTGGAAAGGCGCCCAGAAGAGAGCCAGAGCTGGGCCAGTGGAGGGGCGTAGGCCTGGCCCTTCCTCCAGCCTTCGGGGGCACCTCCCCGAACCCTGGAAGGACAGCCATCGGAGCAGGGCCCTGCTGGGGGTCTGTGCCACCTGGAAGAAACAGCTGGAATCTGGACCCCAGCTCACCTGCCTCCTGCTGGCCACAGACACGGGAAGCGGAGCCAGGACAGTGGTGTGGTCACTTGGGGCAGCCTTCACAGGCTGGAGAGGACGCAGGTGGCCTGCGGGACCCTCATCTCAGAGGCCAGCAGCACTGCCAAGAGCATGCTGAAAAGAAGCTGAGTTCCCACCCAGGTGGCCCACCATGGGCCCCCGCGCAGCAGCTTCTGCAGGGCCTGCTGTGGGCCCAGGGGAGGCTGGCCTGGCGCCGGGCGCTTCCCTGGTACATGCAGGCCCACGACCTCCATCTGCTCTGGAGTCCATTTGCCCAGCTGCTGGCCCTCAGGGCCAGATGGGGCCACTGTCCACCACGCTCCTGACAGCTTCTCCCACTCAAGAGCCCTGCCTGGGCCTGCCTGCTGGCCACCTCTGGGCACAGTGGCCCCTCAGCCCACTGACTGGTCCACAGCCTTGAGCAGAAATAAATGCTGACGCTGACATGCACCCCGTCCCTGTCCTGCCTGAGCCACCAGCCAGCACTCTGAGAGCCTGGCCCCTGACCCCCGGGGGCAGCAGTGGCTGGGGAGCCCAGGCCACTTGGGGCCACGAACAGCCTCCCAGGAAGGGACAGGCGGCCTCCTCCCTCTTAGTGAGAACGAGCGTGGGGGGAAGATGGGCTGCGGCCACCATTGTCCTCGCTGCTCCGGGGGCACTCGGCACTCACTGCCACCCACACCCCTGCGGGGGTTTCTAGGGCCCCAAGCCCAGCGGTGGGCAGAGGGTGCCGCACCACAGGGGGCGGCGGGCAAGTCCACGCAGGGTTCAGACGAGGCTCCAAGGGCCCCTCTGCTGGCACCCCGCAGGGGAGACACCCGGCCCCCTGCTCCCTAGGGAGGGCACTCTTCCCAGGGCTTTACCCTGGGGGCAGGCGGGACAGCCTCAACAGCACCTCCCCAGGGGGCAGGGGCCCTTGTCCTCAGGTGTACTGAGGGGCCCTGCTGGCTGCGATAGGGCTGGGTTTAGGGGGTACATTTCCAGGTGACAAAGGAGCGTAGGGGCCACACCCTTCCCAGGTCACAGGGAGGCCTGGACACTGGTCATCCTTGCTTTTCTAGCCAAACATTGGAAACGAGTTATCTGTCACTGATTTCCCACTGTCCAGAGGCCCCTGTCCCCAGCTCTCTACTCTGGCTGAATTCCCCAAGTCCGGGGGGAAGACAGAGGGGGCGTGGGGATCCAGGGCTCCGGACAAGCCCGGAAGGTCCCAAGGTCAAGGGCGCTATCTGCTGTTATTACTTGAAAAGCGGCACGTTTTAAAGAAGAGCGTCCTGTCCTGCTGACAGGCAGGCCGGACAGACAGGCGGAGCCCTGGACCTGCGCGGCCGCGGCCGGAGGGTGCGCTCCCAGGAGGGGCCGGTGCCGCATCCCTGCCCCGGGCGCGGGCGCTGGCGGCGGCGCTGGGTCAACCAAGTCTCGCTTCCACGGCACAAACGGGTTTCAGGCAGCTTGTCACCGAACCTGCAGGCCCGACCGACAGAGCAGCGGACCCTCCGCCTCGTGGGGTGGGCGGTCCGCAAGGAGCGCGTCTCCCTTTCCCTTCGCCCTGGCCCCGCTGCGGACCCCAAACCCGAGTGGGGCTCCGCTCCCAAGGGTCCTGAGGACGTCCCGGGGGGAAATGGCTGAGGCCATGGTCTCCCCAAAAACTTCCACGGACCCTGCGGTCAGGACCTCGGGAGACAGGGGTGCTCCGTGGGAACTGGGGGGCACTGTGGGGTCTTCTGTTCACCACCTGCCCAAGCTGCCCGTTGGCTCCGCTGACGGCACCGGGCCTGCGTGTCCCGCAGCCTTCAAGAGGCCTGGCCCCAGGTCTGCGGAGCCAACCCCGGGGCAAGCGCACCCCGGGGCCTGAAGGAGACCCCGATGCTGGGATTCTGAGAAGCCTGGGCTCTCCGGGTTCCAAGTCCTCCGGGCACCAAAACCAAAAACACAGAAAACCCTGAAAAGACACACAGGGTGGAACCAGCGATTCCTGGTAAATGTTCGCTCTTGGCAAACTGTTCCCGCCCTGCCCCCCAAACGCGAGCAGCGCGGCTCCCCCGGCCGCCCCGCGCGGGGTCGCGCCAGGTCTGCGCACAACCAGCGTCCGCCACGTAGCGGGGACACCTGCGTGACGTTCGCGGCTGCGGCCCTGCCCCGGCCTCCCCTCCCCCCGCCGCCGCCCCCACGCCGCGTCCTCCGTCCCCACCGGAGGCTCCGGGCCGATCTGCGGCGCGTGGGTCAGGGGCGAGGGCCCAAGGCGCTGGGGGCCCAAGGGACGTTGGGTCCCGCGCAGCGCGGACCTGGGGGGCGGGGTGGGAGTCCCAGGGTCTCCGGACCCGGGGCGGCGGGGAGGCCCGACTGGGCGGGCGGGGACCGGGACCCGACAGCGGCTGATGCAACCCCCTCGGCACCGCCCGCGCCCTGCGATTGGCCGGCGGGGCGTCGGGGGCGGGGCCGGCGGGGCGCGGACGCCGCGTGGCGGGCGCCGCGCAGTGGGCGGGGGGCCACCTGCGCTGGGGAGCTCGGTAACCGGGCTGGGGTCGGGCTCCCGCGGGGGCGGCGCCGCGGGGCCGGGGAGAGGCGCGTGTGCGTCCCCTGGCTCCGGGCGGTGGGAGGCGAGGACCGGGGTCGGGGGCTTGGGCGCCGGCCGGTCGCCCCCGGCCGCTCCGCATCCCACCGTCCGTAGGCCCCGCGCTCCTCCCCGGGCTCTGCGTCTGGGACCCACGGGAGCAGGTCGGGGGCGGAGCTGTTTGGCAGCCCAGGGGGAAAGTTGGGGTGGGGGGCGCCGGCTGGCGGGGAGCGGCGGGCCTGGCACTGCCACCCAGCGTCTTGCGCGGGGTCCTGTCCCCCCTCCTCCTCCTGCAGCGGCTCCAGCAGAGCGAGTGCCAGGGCTGAGGACCAGGGCCGCCGACACCATGAGCGTGGGCTTCATCGGTGCTGGGCAGCTGGCGTTCTCCCTGGCCAAGGGCTTCACAGCAGCAGGTAGGGCCCGTGGCCAGGTGGTGACCCCGGGCCAGAGTGGGGACAGTCACCCCGCTGCGGTCTAGGGAGTGAAGGGGCGTCTGGATCACATGCTCCAGGGTGTTCAGGGTCGCAGGGGTTTACCCTTGGTGGTGGCCTGCTGTCCCCTCCTGGGAGTGTGGGGGAGGGTGGCCAGGACCCGCCTTGAGGAAGGACCTGGGTTCTTACAGGTGTCCTCGCTGCCCACAAGATCATGGCCAGCTCTCCAGACATGGACCTGGCCACGGTTTCTGCACTCAGGGTAGGTGCAGAGAGACGGGGCAGCTGCCCCTGCAGGGCCGGCCGGTGCGTCTGACCCTGGGAGGGGGCATGCGATGACAGCCTTGACCCTGGAGGGCCAGGAGTGGTGGCCCACGTGGGGGGCACCATGACACAGTCCCCCACCCCAGGGAGAGGAGGGGCCCTGGGCTGGAGTACCTCGAAGACCCTGCCCTGCTCGTGGGACCTGGTTGCTGGTCTGCAGTGGGTGCTGTGGGGGCAGGCAAATGGGGCCACCGTGTGGGCCAGCGAGACAAGCCTGGGGTTGATCCAACCTCAGTCTGCGGCGGCGGAGTTGGCGCTGCAGAGCAGGGGAGGGGCCGGTGCCCAGCGCCAGAGCGTCACTCACACCCAGAGAGCGGCGGGCACGGGCTGGGCCGCGGCCCATGGCGCAGTGGGCCAAGGAGTGGGGTGGGTGCAGGGTCCCTTCTCTCTGCGGTAGGAACACCCTGCGGGGCAGAATGCTTCCTGCCCGGCTGGGTGGGAAGGGCGGATGCCCCTCTCCCTCCCGTGCGGCCCTGCCCGCACCCCCAGCAGCGTCGGGCTGGTGTACAGCATGGCTCTCAGCTTGGGGCAGGGGTGCTGGGGCCCCAGCCGCCTCCGAGCCTGCCTCGGCCCTCCCCGCAGAAAATAGGTGTGAACCTGACCCCCCACAACAAGGAGACGGTGAGGCATAGTGACGTGCTCTTCCTGGCTGTGAAGCCCCACATCATCCCCTTTATCCTGGACGAGATTGGCGCTGACATTGAAAGCCGGCACATCCTGGTGTCCTGCGCGGCCGGCGTCACCATCAGCTCCATCGAGAAGGTGAGTGCGGCCGAGGGTCCAGGCCCAGTGGGGCGGGAGGGGTGGCAGTGTGTGCGGCCCAGTGCTCCGAGCCGAGCCTGGCCCTCTGGTCTGTGGAGGGCGTGCGGTGTTGGCGCGGCCCACAGTGGGACGGCAGGAAGTGGGCAGTCGGGGGAGCGTGTCCTAGTTCGCACCCGGCAGCCTGCTGGGCACAGCGAGCCATGGTCACGGGCTGGTTTCTCCTCCAGAAGCTGACAGCGTTCCAGCCAGCCCCCAAAGTCATCCGCTGCATGACCAACACGCCGGTCGTGGTGCGGGAGGGGGCCACCGTGTACGCCATGGGCACCCACGCCCAGGTGGAGGAGGGTCGGCTCCTGGAGCAGCTCATGGGCAGCGTGGGCTCCTGCACGGAAGTGGAGGAGGACCTGATCGATGCCGTCACGGGCCTCAGCGGCAGTGGCCCAGCTTACGTGAGGACTGGGGGCCGGGGGGCAGCGGCCGGCTGCTGTGGGAGGGTCTCAAGGCACATCTGCCCGTCCTCCACCCTCCTCTCCCTGCTCCGGCCACTGGGCAACCGTTGCCCGGAGGAGGAAAGGCAGGGACCGAGTCCTGGGCCCCTTCTCCCTGCAGGCATTCATGGCCCTTGATGCCCTGGCTGATGGCGGCGTGAAAATGGGGCTTCCCAGGCGTCTGGCAGTCCGCCTCGGGGCCCAGGCTCTGCTGGTCAGTATTTTTACGGACCCTCTGGTGGGAGTGCGGGGCTAGGGCACTGGGGTGGAAGGGTGGAGAGTCTGCGGGTGCCGCTGGGAGGGCAGGCAAGTCCCCTGTGGGTGAGGATGGGTACCCCCGGAGCATCAGCCCCTCTCTGCCTGCAGGGTGCTGCGAAGATGCTGCTGGACTCAGAGCAGCACCCAGGCCAGCTCAAGGACAACGTCTGCTCCCCGGGCGGGGCCACCGTCCACGCCCTGCACGTGCTGGAGAGAGGGGGCTTCCGCTCCCTGCTCATTGATGCTGTGGAGGCCTCCTGCATCCGCACACGGTGGGCTCCTGCTGCCTGGCTCCTGGCTCAGCGCCCCGGAGCCCTTGGCCTCACCCAAGTTTGCTCAGTCATTCGCTCAGCAGATGTTTATCGGGCGTTGGTCTGGCAGTGGGCAGGGCAGGGGAGCCCCAAGGTTCCCTGGGGTATGGTTTGCCGTGTCCCTCACCATCCTCCTGCTGGAGGACCTCCGTGGGCGGAACGATAAAGCCCGCCTCCCGGCCTGGCCCGGAAGATTAGACAGGCCGGATGCAGTGCGACACACTGGCTGATGAGAGCGGTGTGACAGCCAGAGCCGGGACGGGCAGCGCTAGGTGTCTGGCTCAGTGTCACTGTCCCTAGTTCCGGTCCTGAGGATGGACAGGCATTTTTGTCACCCCCTGGCCTGCCCTCAAGTCCAGACCCCCAGGCTCCACCGAGACCACTGTATGGTAGTGAGGCTGGGACATGGAGCTGCCTTCCTAGCATCCATCAGCAGGGGAGACAGACCAGGCACACGGCCTGTGCCAGGGTGATAAGGGCTCCGCATCAGGGGCTCTAGATTTGGTTAGAATGAAGTGGGCGGGGTGAGCCAGACAGCAGCCCAGGGGTGACAGCTGGCAGGGAAGCGCAGGCGCAAGGGCCCTGGGCAGCAGGTGCTGGCAGGTGCTGGCAGCTGTGGGCCTCTCCCTCCTCCCTCACGGACACTTGGGCTCCTGAAGGAGGTGGAGCCCTGACCCAACCCCCTCACCGCCCCCCCAGGGAGCTGCAGTCCATGGCTGACCAGGAGAAGGTCTCACCAGCTGCCATCAAGAAGACGGTCCTGAACAAGGTGCAGATGGACTCCCCGCCTTCAGGCCACTCCAGGCTGCTTCCCTGCAGTGTGGCCCCAGCGGGCAAGGACTGAGCCCCAAGCTGCACAGGGTGTTGTCCCCTCATGGTGGCCCACTGCCAATGGCTCTGGTCCACCTGGGCCAGCCAGGGTCATAGCCAAGGAGGGGCACATCGCTTCCCAGGGGGAATCTCTTTAGGTGCTTCCTAGGTCAGGAGAGGGGTGTAATTTTTGACTTCAGTCTCCCCTTTCTCTGCCCCCAAATCTAGTCAGGACCAACCTCCCTGGAGCTCAGAAGGGGTTTCCTGTCCCAGAGTCAGCTGGCTTGGGGTTGGGCCCCTTTCTGAGCACCAAGATCTGGGTTCTCCCTTGAAGGCCCAGCTACTGAGAGAGCCCCCTCCCACGCCTGCCATTTCCCCCACCTCCACTCATGGGGGATGGGCTGGGGGACACTTTCCTCTATGTGGGAAGGACCAGAGGGCCCCGTGCATTCTGGGTGCAGAGGGCCGGCAGTTCCTCTTGGCCAGCTACCTGCTACCCCTTGTCCCTTTGGATATTTGAGAAAGGGCTCCTTAGACAGTGGCACTTCCAGGGTTAGCAGAACACTCAGGCTGCCGTCTCCCAGTCCTGACCTGACCCACAGGTGCTGTCACTTGTCTCCCTGAACTTTAGGTTAAATAAACTGGTTTCCAGCCCATCGCTCTAACTTCTAACTTTGTCACCTCATGTGGAGGGACCCCTGGAGCTGTCCCAGGGGATTGTTGCTGTCGGGACTAGTATTAGTCCGAGCCAGTAGCCCCTGGCACAGGTCCTTGTTTCCTAGACAGCCAGACTGTGGGTGGGGAGTAAAGTAGAGCCTCTGGGAGCAGAGGTGACCGAGCCTCTCAGTCACTAGAAGTGTGGCTGGAAGTTGGCACCAGAGGTCGCGCTGGAACTGCCCTGCTAGGGGAGTGGCTCAGGCTTCTGCATCCTCCACGACCCCTGACTCGGGGGAGCTTATGTCTGTTCACCTCACCCTGGCAAGGGCAGGAGGCCCCTAGGGGCTGGCTGTATTAGGGTCCTCCAGAGAAACAGAACCAAGAGGACATGGAAGTAGTTATTAGTATGCATGTAAAGAGATTTAATTTTTTAAAAATATTTTATTATTTTCAGAGAGAAGGGCAGGGAGGGAGGAAGAAAGGGAGAGAGACATCCATGTGTGGTTGCCTTTCACCTGCCTCCAGCTACGGTGGTTGGAGATCTGGCTTGTAACCTGGTTATGTGCCCTGGCTGGGGATCGAACCAGCGACCTTTGGGTTTGCAGGCCCTCGCCAATCTACTGAGCCACCAGCCAGGGCAATAGATTTAATTTAAGGAAGTGATTCACACAACTAATGGAGGCCAACGAGTCTGTCCTGCAGGGTGGGCTGGCATGCTTGGTACCCAGATGTCTGATACTCCAGTTTAAAGACCTTCAGGCTGGGAGAGCCAGCACTGCTGGTGTGTCTGAGAGCAGTCAGTGTCTGTCCTGCCTGCTCCTTCAACTGATAGGATGAGGCCCAACCACACCATGGAGGGGGATCTGTGAGCATCTACCCATTAAATGTTTATCTTGTGCAAAAATATCCTCGCAAAAGAGCTTCCCTGGTCCCAATAGACATATAAAGTTAACCCTCAAGCAGGCCCACAAGATCAGAGGAACTGTGGAGGGTCAGACCCTTTAGGGGACCAGGAGTGCTGCTGCTTCATTCAACAAACAGTTGCAGAGCCAGGAGACCAAAACTGGGGCTCCTGGCCTCAAGAGGCTGATACACCCACACCCTCCCACCCCCCATACTGGGTGTCTTCAGGGTGTGTGGGGAACATCCAGGGCAGGAGGTTTTGTCCTCAGAGGGGCAGGAGGGGGTGTCCAGGAAGCGCATTGCAGCATCTCCCCCTCGGTTTGTCCCCTTCCCCTGGGCCCCTTGGAACTAAGGTGCCCCGCACGTAGGGGACGGACCAGGTAGGGGACGGACGAGATGCTTTGGGGACAAGGCGGGGGGAGTAGGAAAAAACAAAAAAAACACCCGCGACGTAGAAAACAAGGGAGCCCTGGCTGGTGGCTCAGTGGATAAGGCCCTGACCTGCGAACCCAAAGGTTGCCGGTTCGATTCCCAGCCAGGGCACATAACCAGGTTGCAAGCCAGGTGTCCAGCCAGGTCCGTGGCTGGAGGCAGGTGAAAGGCAACCACACATGGACGTCTTTCTGCCTCTCTCCCTTCCCCTCTCTCTACAAATAACTTAAAAAGAACAAGGACAAGGGGCAAGACTGCGTCCGAGTCTCTGCCAGGGTGGCCTCGCGGGGCCTGGCCACTGCCTGCGCGGCCGGAGCTGGGCCTGGATCGCCCGCGGGACCCGGTGTCCCGGCACCGCCCTCCCAGGTGGGCGCCCCACGCACGACCCGCCACCCTGCGCGGGTGGCAGGGCCCCGCCACGTGGTCGTGGGCAGGGTCGGCGCACAACAGCGCGACAGCCGCCCGCGGCCACCGGGCCCCGCCTGCGAGGCCGGAAGGGGGCGTGGCCAGGGGAGCGCGCCGGGCTAGTCCCGCGAGACTCCGCCCGGGCTGGGCGCGGCGCGCGTTGCCCGGGCGACGGCGCCCGTGTGCGCAGGCGCAGTGCGGCCTCGCCCCGCCGCCGCCGCGCCTTCCCCTTTAAGCCGCGGCCGATCGCGAAGCCGCTTCATGAATGGAGCCCACGTGACCAAACATCATGTGACGTCTGTGGAGCGGCGGCGGCGGCGGCGGCGGATCCCGAGCCTGGTCCAGCCCGGCCTTCCCAGCGCGCTCGGCTCGGCCCCGCCGGCGGCGAGCCCCCCTCCCGGGCCCGGACCCCCGCGCGGCCCAGCCCCGCGCAGCCTCGCGGCGCCCGCCCGCCCGCCCGCCCGGGCCCGCAGTGTGTCGGGTGAGTGCGGCGGCGCGCGCGGCCGGGCGGGCGGCGGCGGGCGGCCGGGGCTCCGGCGGGCGAGCGACCGGGTGGGCCGCGCCTCCGCCCGCGGACCCGGCGGCACGAGCCCGGCGCTCCGGGCTGCGGCCTGACCCGCTCGGGGCCGGCGGCCGCAGCGTCGACTCTCCCCCCGGGCAGCACCGCCGCTCCGCGCCCGGGGTTGGCGGGTGGGCCGCGGGGCCGGCGCGGGGCGGGCGCGCGGGCGGGGCGGCGCGCGGCTCGCTCCGCGGAGCCCGGGCGCCCTGGAAGGAGGCGCGGCCGGGTGTCGGGAGGAAAGGGTGGGGTCGAGCGGGGCGCTCGGGGCTTCGCGGCGGAGCCGGGTGGCCTCGGCCCCGGCTGCTGATTCATCAGGTGTCCGTGCCGGCGCCTCCCGGGGCGGGGGGCCGGGGCGGGCCGGGGGCGCCGGGGTGTTCGCGCGGGTCCGCGCCGCTCGCGTGCCAGCGCCCGAGGGAGACTTGCTGAGTCATCAGCATGAGGTCACTCGAAGCTCGTCCCGCCGCCGGGGGGATTTCAGCGCGGGCCCGGGGCCTGAACGAGGGGAAACGAGGGGTGGCAGGGACCGTGGGACAGGCGGCTGGGGCGGGCCCGGGGCTGGGGCGCCTCTTCACGTTGGGGCTGAGCGGCCAGCCGACGGCTGGGTGCGAGGAGGAAGCGGGGGAGCCGGGACGAGCAGAGCCCGAAGCCCCTGGCCTGCCCCTGCCCTGCAGTCCGGCCTCCCTAGGCAGCGGGTCCTCGTCCCGTCCGGGGCGGCTCCCCAGACTGGGAAACGGTTCTCGGAGCGGGAGAAGGGGAGGGGCCCGAGCGGACGGGAAGCTGAGGCTTTTCCTCGGACGGGTCCGGTGGCCTTGGCAGGGAAGAGGGGTACCTTGACCGGAGAGGCGGCGCGGGGAGGGGCGGGAGGAAAGGGTGGGGTGCAGCGGGGAGCCCGGGGCTGTGAAAGAGCCGGGCAGAGTGCACCTCGCACTGCGCCCCTGGCGAGCGCGGACAGGACGGTTGGCAAGCAGGCGCCGCTCTACCAGGAAACTGCACATGAGAGGAAGCCGCGGGGCTTACACATTGGGGACCAAGGTGTCTGGTGAGTGGGCAGGCCCTGTCCTTTGCAGCGGGGCCTTGGGGTCCGGGTTGAGGCTGCAGGTGGTGGGAGCTTGAAGGGTGCCTCGTCTTTAGAGCACAGCACGCGGGCAGGGCTGGAGGAGTGCCGTTGTCACCCCAAAGTTGTCCCCTGGAGGTTGGGGCTCAGTGTCATGCAGGTTAGCAGAGAATGTGGCCCTGATGGTTGGTGTCCGGCCAGGCGGTGGAGACTGCTGGAAACTGGCAGCTGGGAGGTGGTATGTCCTGGGTCACCTGTCCGGGGTGTGTGGCTGGTTCCTGGCCTCTAGGGGTAGGGGGAGTGTCACCTAGACCAGAGAGGGGGAACCCTTTTGCCTGGGGTTCATGGCTGGGTTAGGTGGTATTGTGGTTTGTCTTCAGGGATTTGCCCTCCACACACACACACACACACACACACACACAAACACATATTCAGGTTTTCTGTTGCAAGTACATGAAACACAGTTTATTCTCATCATGTGTATTATTTTCCATGTGAACAACTGTCAACCTACCCTTGCCCCACTCTGTACACGCACAGCTCAGGGCCTAGAGATGCCCGATGTTTTTACCGCTTCAGCGGATCTTTGGGTTGGAATTTTATGCCTCTGGAAAGTGCAGGTCCCTGGAGGGTTGTTTCTTTGAGGCATCTCAGTTACTTAGGCTTTGGTGGGAGTTACGTCTTAGACTTTTTTCAGAGTGGCTTTCTGGGGCGGAGGGCTTTTGGGGGATGGTTTGAGGGCAACGTGGGAGTGGAGCTGGGCGAGGTTGGGGAGCCAGACGGGCCGGTGGGGGTGTTGCAGGCCAGGAGAAAGCAGGAGCTGGCTGTGTTGCTTCCCGCCTGGAGTCTGTGCCCTGGACTGGGGACCAGGGAAAGGAGCCGGGGCTGCCTGAATCTCCCCCTTCCTGACTGGCTCTTGGTGCCAGTACATGCTCCAGGGGACTTGAGGGCTGTTGGGCCTCCTCCACGGCGGACTGGGCCTCGGGGGTGGAGAAGGAAGGATGCATGAGCCCGGGCGCGAGTGAGCCTTGGGGGTGAGGGAGGGGGCTGGGCTGGGTAGCTTCTTGAGCTGGCCTTTGAGATCCGCTCTGCCTGGCTTCCAGAGGTGCTCCCAGCCATCTCTCCCATCCCGTCTCCAAGGCCACCTGGTCTGTGTGAGTCCCCAGGTGGGCGCAGGCCAGGCCAGGCAGCTACAACCCTGGCTTGGCTGAGCCCACCCCTCCCCCGTGCACTCACACACCTTTGACAGGAGGCTGCGCTTGTGCTGAGTGCAGGCCTTCTGCGGAGGGTGGAATCTGTTGAGGAGGCACTTTTCTGTGTGATCTGTCAGGAAGTCACCGCTGTGCTCAGCATCGGGGGTGGAGGGGGCACGTTGTTGGGAAAAGCTGGTGCCCGGGCTTTACTTGGAGGCAGCAAGGGGCAGGGCCTGGGCAGGGTCCCCGCACTCCAGCCTGTGCTCCGCAGCGAGGCCCGGGCCGCAGGGTGGGCATGGGCCCTCGTCTGCCCGTCCTCTGCTCTAGAAGAACCAGGCTCTGGAACGTCAGGGCCGCCTGAGACCCTGAATGGCCTGACTGTGGGGAGGTCCCTCTTGTCTCCTGGTACAGGACCAGGGCGGGTGGGGTATGCCTTGGACACCCCACTTCCCTAGCTCACACTTCAGCCCCCAGGGAGGGTAAGATACCCTCCCCTGCCGCCCCCTGACCAGAATTGCCTCAAGTTCTGTGGCTTCCTCCAGGCAGGAGACTCCAGTCTGCTCCGTCCAACCTTTTACCTCCCTGCATCTAACCTGCAAAGCAGAGTGCCAAGTGGAGGTTGGGGGCAGCCCGTCGGGCGGTGGCTGGCCGAGCTAGGGCTCTCAGGACTCGGTGTGCAAGAGTGTTCTTGGTAGGCTTTGTGCAGCAGAGAGTCAGGGTGGGTTGAAGGGTGACCAAGTGGGTGGGAGGGACCCTTTGGTTCAGCCACCTGGCCCTTTTGCTTTTGCTCTCTCCCCTGTGGGTCCTGACTCCGGACAGGGGGCCACAGAGCAGTTATCGACCCAGCAGGGGCTGAGCAGGGCCCCTGAAGGGCTAACTGCGGGCGCTGTTGTGCAACACCCTGAATGGGGAGGGGCAGGGGCACCGGCACGAGATGCTGCAACCCAAAGCCGCAGGAGGTTACCCCATCGGCAGCGGGTGCCGCGCCACCTGCAGGGCGGGTGAGCTCCCGCCCGGACCAGTGGTGGCCCACTTGCCACTTGCCAAAGGGAAGTCGCACCCTGGCAGGTGTGGCTCAGGGGGTTGAGCGCTGGCCTGCTCAACCGCAGGGCCAGTTCGATCCCCAGTCGGGACACGGGCCTGGGTTGAGGGCGTGGGGGAGGCAACCACACGCTGATGTTTCTCTCCCTCCTTCTCCTTCCCTTCCCCTCTCTGTAAATAAATAAATAGATAGACGGAATCTTTCCAAAAGAACGTGAGAATTCTCTGGGGGGACCAGGATCCAGCCCCCCTCTGCTCGAGTCCCCGGTGGGGTGGCCTCCTAAGCCCTCATGGGAGCAAGGCGTTGTCCCAGGCCAGCTTAGGGGAGCCCCTCGGAGAAGGTTGGGACCCTGGCGCACACACGTGCAGGGCTGCTGACCCTGCCCCACCTGCTGTTGGTCAGGCCGGCCTTCTGGCTGCCGGCCCCCTGGGGCTGTGCTGGCTCCAGGCCGCGGGAGTGCCTGGCCGGTGAGGGAGCCAAGGGTGTGCTGAGTCAGCATGACTCGCCAGGAGCAGCCGCGCTGGGGTGCACGCTGGGCTATTTTTAAAGCTCTGGGCTTCCTTCTAGGCTGGCCCCTCCTGCACCCTCTTATCTCTCCCGTAGCCCCTTTCCTTGCCTCGGCCCTCCAGTGCCCTTCTCTCCTGGAGCCCTCCTGGCCTCCCGCTTGGCTTCCTAGGGGCAGGGTGGGCAGGGAGCAGCCGGCTCAGGAGGGGCAAGGCTGAAGGGCAGGGCTCTGGGCCAGGTCCGGGCGTGGGCAGGTGGGGGTGGGGGGAGGCGAAAGGGGTGGTCTCCAGGGTCCTGACCTCTGCCCCGTGTTTCACAGAGTGCCTGCCTGCTGTGCCCCCGGGTTATGACGACCCCCAATAAAGGAAACAAAGCCTTGAAGGTGAGCAGGCAGGGTGGGCGCGTGGCGGGGCTGGGGTGGCGCTGGGAGGGCGGCTGCAGCCGTGACCTTGTGTTCTGGCCACCCAGGTGAAGCGGGAGCCGGGCGAGAATGGCACCAGCCTGACCGACGAGGAGCTGGTGACCATGTCGGTGCGGGAGCTGAACCAGCACCTGCGGGGCCTGTCCAAGGAGGAGATCGTGCAGCTGAAGCAGCGCCGGCGCACGCTCAAGAACCGGGGCTACGCCGCCAGCTGCCGCGTGAAGCGGGTGACGCAGAAGGAGGAGCTGGAGAAGCAGAAGGCGGAGCTGCAGCAGGAGGTGGAGAAGCTGGCCTCGGAGAACGCCAGCATGAAGCTGGAGCTCGACGCGCTGCGCTCCAAGTACGAGGCCCTGCAGAACTTCGCCAGGACTGTGGCCCGTGGCCCCGTGGCCCCAGCTCGGGGCCCCCTTGCTGCTGGCCTGGGGCCCCTCGTCCCCGGCAAGGTGGCCGCCACCAGCGTCATCACGATAGTAAAGTCCAAGACGGACGCCCGGTCGTAGGGACGTGCACTTGCCCAGGCGGGTCTGCGAGGGGCCATCAGGCGCGCGGCGGATTCGGCAGCCCTGTCCCCTTCCTCCTTCCTCCCCCTCCTCTCCTCCCCCCTCCCTTCCCTGCAAAGCACAACCCGCACCCCAGGGGCGCCGGCGGAGCCCCTTGATCTCCTCGTTGTCATCGTGTGTTTTGTATGTGGGATTGGTCAGTTCGTCGGTGACGTGGGGTCACCCGAGCCCCCTTCGTACCAAGGCCACATGGGCTTAGCATCCCGAGTGGGCCCTGTGGGAATAGACAGGAAGACCAGGAAGGCTGTGGGGCTGTGTCCCTGAGCGGGGGGCTCCAGGGCAGGAGGGCTGCCCCCTCCCGAGTGGCCGCAGGCCCTGACAGCTGCCCGGCTAGCAGTGCGCCGGGAGGTTTGCTCGCAGCTCAGCCCGCAGGCGTAGACAGGAGGAGCCAGGTGTCCTGGACCGAGGGCCGCCGGCCGGAGAGCGGGGGATGGGCGTGTGTGGCTGTGAGCCAGGAGCCTTGTCGCGCACGCCTGACGCATTGCACTGAACAAGACCGAGTCACTGGTTGTGAGCATGTGTGAAGGGTGTGTCCAGTGTCCTGCGGTGGGTCCCGTGTCACTGTTTACATGACCTGTTTGTGTGGTTCCATAGCCCTTTATTTAAGAGAGAGAAGTTTCTTTTACGAAGTTATTAAATTATATGTTTAAAAGCTAAAGGAAAAAAAAAAAAGCTGCAGAGTATTTATAAAACTGTCTTTTTACAAAAAAACAAGCAAGGACATTTGACCATATAAATGGAAAAGGGAAAAAAAGTATAATAGAAACTTTGCTAGTTTAAAAAAAGAAGAAAAAAAAAACAAAAAAAAAATCCCTTTCTTGTAAACTTACAGACAAGTCTTTGTGGCTGTTGGAGTTTAGTTTTTATATACACAGAGTTATCAGATGTTATTTATAAAACTTAGTTTAAAAAAGACAAAAAAAAAATTGCCAAGCTGCGAGCAACCAGAAGGCGCGCCTCCTTGCTGACTTCTGCAATTGTACCGAAAGTGACTTACTCCCTTGCCCTTCCTGCTTCGGCCTCCTGCCGGGGCCGCGTGTCGTGCCTGGTGAGGTCTTGTGCCGCGTCTCGTGCTGGTGCTTCTGGTGACCTTTGACCTGTGGGTGTCCCTTCTCGTGTCTGTTTTCCCGTGTTTGTTTTGGATTTGGTTGTGTTTTGCTTCTGCTGGCTTGCTGGGCTGGGGCGCCCGGTGGGACCTGCTCCGGCTGTGTTCCGGAGGGTCCAGGTGGCTGTACCTCTGGCCTTAGGTTTTGCAGGTGCGTATCAGGCTTGGGCTGGTCCGTCGGCAGCATAGGTGAAATGGGGCTATTCCAGGGACCCCCCCCAACACTGCTTCTACACCCACCGCCTCTGGCCCTGGGTAGGGTCTTTGCAGAGGCCAGGGAGTCACTGTGGGTGCCCTCGGGGCCACAGCCACGCTGCCTGCCCCCGCTTGTCTTCCTTCTGGTGTTCAGTCATCCAGTGCCTGCTCTGGCCTCTGAGCCCAGCTTTGTTTCTCTGGGCTCCACATGGGCCTTGGCCGGGGTACCCAGGCGCCACGGACCCAAGAACTGTGTTCGTGCTGTGGGGTGGTGCTACCTAGGCAGAGCCAGGTGGTTTGGGGGCCCAGCTGGGGCAGCCCCTTACACCTGCCTGAGTGCCCGGGTTCGCCTCCGTGCTAGACAAGGGCTACAGCCCCGGGGCCAGGTCCTGCCCCTCTTCCCCCCGAACATGTTGGCAGCTCTGGGCCTTGGGCCTTCTTCCGCCTCTCTTTGGGATCTGTGTCTTCCAGGGATCCAATGCTTGGCTTTTGGGGATACTTGTCTCTGGAGCTGAGCCTGCTTCCCCATCCCAGCTGGTTTTCCAGAGTGGGCCTGGGAAGCATCTCATAGGTGCAGGAGCCTGTGGTGTCACCGCTGGGAGGCTAATGCCATCTCCATGGGCCTCGGCCTCTCCCAGGGGTTGCTGGTTGGCTTCTCTGGGGGCCCCGAACCCCTGAAAAGCACAGAAGTGCAGCAACGCGGCCCGGCAGGATTTCGCCTGGTGGGCGGGAGGATTTTCACCCCCGGGTTTGACCCAGCGCGCCTGTGGGGTGGGAGCAGGGACGCGGTGTCAACTCCTGCCACGTTGATGGGCTTCTCTGGGCCCTAGGTGCTCGGGCGCAGTCCTGGCTGTACCTGGGTCAGCCTGGCGTGGAGACTGACCATAGCCTCCGCCTCACTTAGCGGCTCCCTCCCTTCCAGCCTGCCCTGGGCCCTGGGGCTCAGACAGGAGTGGTTGATGCAGTAGCAAGGGAGCATTGGGAGCATTGGGGTCGGATCGTAACTGTCCCTGGAGAGAGGTCATGCCTGTCCCGGTGGTGGGAGGGACAGTCTGCTCACAGTCCCCACTTTCGTTCCGGCCGGGGGTGGTTGTCCATCTCTGCTCCTCCCTGCCAGGCTGCGGCCGGGGGAGCTGGGGCGAGGAAGGCCAGATGAGGGTCTGCAAGTGGGCGGTGCTGAGCGGACGTCGCGGGTCTTGGTTCGGTTTCCAGAAGCAGCGTCTGGAGTTAGTGAGGCTGTGGCTCCTTTCGGAGTTTTCGGATTTGAAGCAACTGCCCCTTGGGTCTGGGGAAGCATCCAGTTCCCATCAAGCCAGCCCTGCGGGGCCCCTCCACCCCTTGTCCTTCTTACATTGGTTTCTTGACAGTAGGTTCTGTGTCCCCATGTGACTGGTTTGGTGTCTTTCTGATTCTCGTTAACTCAGCTTTCCTGCTGTGAGGGTGTTGTATTCCCTCTTCTCTACTCAACTTTTCTGACACAGTGAATCGAGGGCTTTGGCCAAAGCCAAGTCTCCTAAATGTGCCCCTAAAGTAAACCATACTGTGCACCCGCCCACCCGCCTTGCCCTTGCCCGGCTCCTCCCTCCGCCTGGAATGGACACTCAGATCCAGAGGAGGAGCCTGTGGGAACAGGTCAGCCCCTCTCCGGAGCATGGTCCTGGGGGGACCTCCCTGAGCCCCCGGCTGCTGCTCCAGGGGGCACCAACCCCTGGACAGGTGGGAGGTGTGGCTGCTCCATGGCAGCCAGGAGGTTGGCTCGTTTCTGACGGGGGCTTTCCTCCTTTGGTCCGCACTTCCAGCCTGTACAGCCCTGACCGTGGCCAGCAGCCTCAGCGGCCAGTGCCCGGGCCAGAGCCCTGAGGAGCTGTGACCTGCTTTGGGACGGAGGCCCCATCTGGTCTCCGCTGCCTCCATGTCTGAGGTGGCCTGTTGGCCAGAGCTGCCATCCACAGCTGGGAAGCCTGAACCACAACCTACAGCACCATTTCCGCTCTGGGATCTTGTAAGTTACTTTTTTTAGGCTGTGGTTTGGTGAAAGGAACCAACACATTAACGATTTTCCCCCCAGAAGCCACTGAATAAATTTTTGGCGCGTTTTCGCCTTCCTGTTGGCTGCCTGGTTTTGGAGCAGATGGGGAGGCGGAGGGCCGCTCTGCCGCCCGCCTGTGTCCCGAGCCGCGCGGTGCCTGTGCGCCGGGGGCAGCGGGGGGCACCCCACCCCCTGGAGCAGCAGCCTTGGTACGTGGGCGCCCCCAGCGAACGGGGAGGAGCGCCCTGCCAGCGACTCCGGTCCCAGCCCCTCCCTCCTTCCCGTCCCCTCTGCCAGTCCCGGAAGCCTTTAACCCGGCGGAGGAGGTGCGCGGAGCCTTCTCCTGGCATCTTAGGGCAACAGGACAAGGGCTGCCCGCGAGTCCTGCTCTCCTGGCGCCGAGGGCGGTCCGAGCAGAGCCGGTCGCACCTGCCTGCCCGCCCGGCGGGAGCGGGGTCGGCGAGGCGGCGGGGGCCCAGGTTGGGGCGGGGCCGCGGGCACCCGGTTCGGCGCTGCGCGGCCCCGCGCGATATTTATTGCTAAGTTATTGCCCGGGGGGGCGGCGCTGGGCCGGGCCCCGGTATTTATTGCTGTACATAGTGTATGTTTGTGACATATGAGGTTTTCTTTATTTTGTATATGATCAATAAACTCCTTTTAAGAGACTGGCAGGTGCTTCCTTGGGGCGGCGCGGGCGGTCCGGAAGGGCGGGGCCTCGCGCATGCGCCGGCGCGCCGTCGGGAGGCGGAAGCGGAAGCGCGCGTCTCCGCGGAGCGATGGCAGCCGGGGGTCCGAGCCGCTCGGAGCGCAAGGCTGCGGAGCGGGTGCGGCGGCTGCGGGAGGAGCAGCAGCGGGAGCGCCTCCGCCAGGTAGGCCGCCGCCCGCCGCCCGCCCGCCCCGCGGCCCGGCCCGCGCTCACGCCCCCCGCCCGCAGGTGTCGCGCGTCCTGAGGAAGGCGGCGGCCGAGCGCAGCGCCGACGAGGGCCGGCTGCTGGCCGAGAGCGCGGACCTGGTGGCCGAGCTGCAGGGCCGGAGCCGCCGGCGCGAGGGCCTGAAGCGGCGGCAGGAGGAGGCGAGTCCGGCGGCGCCCGGGCGGCTGGGGGCGGGCGGGCCCGGGCGGGGCGGGGCTCACGGCCGCCGGGGTCTCGGCAGGTGTGCGACGACCCCGAGGAGCTGCGGAGGAAGGTGCGGGAGCTGGCCGGAGCCGTGCGCAACGCCAAGTACCTGGTCGTCTACACGGGCGCGGGGATCAGCACGGTAGGGGGGCGCGGCGTGCGCGGCGAGCTGCTCCGCTTCCGGGAAAAGCGCCTCCGCCGCCGGCCGGCCGGGCCTCGGGCGCCCCCTTTTGGGTGTCTGGCCCACCGGCCCGTCCACGGCTCTGGAGTCAAGCGGCTTTTCCGCCGAAAACTACCCTTAATGGGTTGTTGACCGGCAATTTCGCGCGAAATCGAAAGCCGGTGCAAACACGAGTTAACTCGTGCAGCGAACGACGTGCACCTGCGTTCACCGCGGCCCCGAGGTTCTTGCCTCCGCGGCACAGGCCGCGGCGCCGCGGGTTGAAAGCTCATTGAGTAGATGCGCGTTTCCGAAGGCTCGA
Organism: Noctilio leporinus; assembly: GCA_004026585.1. NCBI lineage: Eukaryota > Metazoa > Chordata > Mammalia > Chiroptera > Noctilionidae > Noctilio > Noctilio leporinus. The sequence continues at coordinate 54,386 of PVIW01002491.1, read as the reverse complement.
ACCCGTGCTGTGCCCAGTTAGACACCAGGAGGGAACGTAAAAACGGGCCGAGCAGCGCCGGCACCTCCTCACTTCCAGCTAAGGTGGGGAACGCGCTCTCCCAAGGTGGCGGGTGAGCGGAGCCCAGTGCACAGTGTCCTGACCCCCCATTCGTGGCTTTCCCGGTGTTGGAGCCAGCAGAGGGAAGGTGGTAGGTGGCAAGAAGAAGCGCATAGCCAGCAAATGGCTGCAGCATGAAGTCGGCTGTTAGGTCACGGGGTCAAGCGTCCACAGCGCCTGCTGTGGTCTGAGAGCCGCGATCCGTCCCACCGGCTTGTTGTGGGGGGTGGCGGGAGAGCGCCTACGGGTGAAGGTGAGAGTGACTCCCAATGGAGCGAGCCCGGTAGGAAGAGCGCCAGGGCACTGCCTGTGCTAACTGGCCGCTGGCGCTCGGCAGCCTGGGCCCTCCCTCAGCGACATGCGAACTGTCATGAGATGATTTCAAAGCAGGCATTTCACCTAAAGAGCTGTAAGTGGCCCCACGGGGCCCTGGGGTTCTCAATAATTTGCTTTGGGGGTTCCTTGTGAGGTTCCCCTTTCTGCTGTAAGAGCTACTGATCGGGGAGGAGACAGGGCTCCCCAGAAGGGAGATCGCTCAGCCTGAAGATGACAAGGCACCTGGGTCCTGGCCTGCTGCCCCTCTGTCTCTTGGGTGGCTGTTCCACTGGGTGGGGAACTTGGGAAACTCAGTAGTGTGTGTCTCCCTGGGAGAGGCTGGCAGGGCAGAAGGCACTTCCGTCATCAGGAGGGAGAATTTGGGCAGAGGCGGGTCCAAGGGCCAGCCTGCAGTGTGTCTGCAGAAACAGCAGCTCCCTGCTCTTGGGGACGCTGCCGGTACCCACAGTGGCGCCTCTTCACTGGGCTTATCTTTTCAACCTGCAGGCGGCCTCTATACCAGATTACCGGGGTCCTAATGGCGTGTGGACGCTGCTTCAGAAAGGGAGACACGTCAGGTGAGCAGCCTTGCACAGCCTCCCCCCGAGGTGAGCAGGGGCAGCATGAGCCTGACCTCTGCTTCCCTTCCGCCTGGCAGCACTGCCGACCTGAGTGAGGCCGAGCCCACCCTCACCCACATGAGCATCGCCCGCTTACATGAGCAGAAGCTGGTAAGAGCCTTGTGTGGCAGGCTGGGGTACCACCTGGTGCTTCCTCTCCAAGAGGAAAAGGCAGCTGCTTTTCTGAGTCAACACAGGAAAGACTTGCAGGAACCTGGAGACCCTCTGCTGAGCCGCTTCATCCAAGGGAGCCTTTAGGACCTGAAACATAATGACCCACAGGGGCATCTGGGCCTGCCTGGCTGAGAGGGCGCAGTGCAGACGTTTGCCCCCCAGGCTGCTCCAGTGCTTCAGAGTTGCTGGGTCAGGCCCTCCAGTCCTGCAGAGACCAGCTGCTTCCCTGATGCGGGGGCCCTGGGCTGGCCGGACCCAGGATGGGTTCAGCACTGAGTGCCGCCCGGTTTCCCTTCCAGGTGCAGCACGTGGTGTCTCAGAACTGCGACGGGCTCCACCTGCGCAGCGGGCTGCCTCGCTCAGCCATCTCAGAGCTGCATGGGAACATGTACATTGAAGTGAGTGAGCCCTCTGGGGCCTGCGGGGCTGGGCAGGCCAGCAACCCCTGCTCACAGTGTCCATCCCCCCTCAGGTCTGCACAGCCTGCACTCCCAACAGGGAGTACGTGCGGGTGTTTGATGTGACGGAGCGTACCGCCCTGCACCGTCACCAGACAGGCCGGGCTTGCCACAAGTGTGGAGCCCCACTCCGGGACACCATTGTGCACTTTGGAGAGAGGGGGACCCTGGGGCAGCCTCTGAACTGGGAGGCGGCCACCCAGGCTGCCAGCAAAGCAGACACGATCCTGTGTTTAGGCTCCAGCTTAAAGGTACGCAGAGGGCACCAAGAAGGGAATGGGGGTGACCCTGCTGGCAGCTGGCCAGCTTGGTGTTGGACCCCAGCTTCCTATAGCCTCCTTCCCTGGGGTGTGTGTGGTCTGTCGCCACAGGTTCTAAAGAAGTACCCGTGCCTCTGGTGTATGACCAAGCCTCCCAGCCGGCGGCCCAAGCTCTACATCGTGAATTTGCAGGTAGCTTGGTGCTCAGATCCACTTCCCTAGAACAGAGTCTCCGGGACATTCTTGTCCAGAACTCATACTGCCCGGGGTGAGGGAGGTGGTCAGGCCAAGCAGGACCTGGGCCCCGAGGCATTGGGATGGAGTGAGGTGCTGACCTCACTCACCTTTCTCTGTCCCCAGTGGACCCCGAAGGATGACTGGGCTGTCCTGAAGCTCCACGGGAAATGTGATGACGTCATGCAGCTCCTCATGGATGAGCTGGGCCTAGAGGTCCCCACCTACAGCAGGTGGGGGGATGCGGGCCCGCCCCTGTGTGGGTGGACTACGTCTGTCTTCTCATGAGCTAAGCCTAGAGAGAGTTTCGAGGTGTTGCAAACTGTGTGAGGGTGGCTGCAGCGTGGTGGCTTCTGCAGGGACGAGCCCAGGTGCTCGGCTGAGACTCCCTGTGGGAGAGGGAGTCTGCCTCTGCGCCTGGCTGTCCCCGTGCCCCAGGTGGCCTGCAGGGGAGGTCCCTCAAGGGACGCGCCTCAGCAGTACTGCTTGAGCAGGATCTTGGTTTGGGGACCTCGGGGAAACTGTTCCTTAATACAGAATTTGTGATAATTTAGACATGGTGTATGTATTGAGTAAAAAGTTTACACTTTCTTTCTCTGTGAATTTTCAGGGTCTTATAGGGGAAATCAGTAACTTCTTTTAATCAAAGGGTTCAAGAATTAAGGATCCCTTCACCTTCTGGGCCTGGCAATTCTTGTATGTTATGTTTGTGGTGTTCTGTAATGTGGGCCTATCGTGTACTGTACTTTTTTTTTTTTTTTTTTTTACATTAACTTAGCTCATTTTCCTTATCAGTGCTTATCTGTATCTTACGTTTATAATATGTGGTTCTACATCTCAGACACATGACCTCACCCGGGAGCCTGTAGGCCGCGCCTCCCTAGTCAGCTGGTCTTCCCTCCCATCGAGCCTCACTGTCCGGGAAGCGGGAGAGGGGTCCGGTCCACCTGCCCCCGGCCTTACAGTGCGAGGTGGGGCCCAGGGTTGCTAGCGACTCATCCCTGCTGAGACTTGCGCCCCACCCACGTGTGTCCGGCCTCTAGGTCACCGAGGAGGACATGTTCCTGCAGAGGCCGAGCTAAGCCTGGGAGCTTCCCCTCTCACAGGGGCAGTGGTGCTGCCACCAAGCAGAGCCTGCCACGGCCAAGACGGGGAGGGAGCAGGGTCACCTCAGTCAGCTTTCCCATCCGGGGGCATGTTGTGACTAGGAGAGGCCCCCAGGCACGCCTGACCCCGTTTTCTCTTTCTGGTAGGTGGCAGGACCCCATTTTCTCCCTGGCAACTCCGCTGCGGGCCGGAGAAGAAGGTAGCCATAGTCGGAAGTCGCTGTGCAGAAGCCAAGAGGAGCTCCCGCCGGAGGCCCGGGATGTACCCCTTAGCTCAGCCCCGGTCCTCGGCGGCTGGTTTGGCAGGGGCTGCGCCAAACGAACAAAAAGGAAGCGAGTGACATAACCTGGTGCTTGACTGCGAACAGCTGGCACTTTGCAGGTGGCTGGGCTCCCACTTCGGGGGAGCGGCCCGGGAGATGAGCACTAGCCCAGTGAGAATCCCCAGGGTGACTCCGCCGCTGGCCGGGATGGACGACGCCCCCTTGCGCTGCTGCGGGTGCCCTTCCCGGCCACGGGCCTGGGGACGCCGCCCGCACGCTGCCTCCGGGCCGCAGCGCCACGCCGCCTGCCCGGTGGGTCGGACCGTGGGTACTTCGCAGCCGGCTTCGCCCCGCTTCCCGCACGGAGGACCCGGGCCCGTGGCTGGGCCGTGGCAGAGGGTGGCTCTGAGCCTGCGCGCTCGCAGGCCTTTCGCTGACATTAAAGTCTCCGCACTGTCCCCCGCGACTCCCGTCTCGCTCTCCGCGCTGCGTCCGCCGAGGCTTCCGCGTGGCTCCGCCCCCCACCGGGGGCGGTGCGCCATTGGCTGCCGGCAAGGGGAGGGGGCCGGGCATGCACGCCATTGGTCGCGTGAGGCGGGGGGGCGGGACGCGCTCACCATTGGTTACCGGCTCCCGCGAGGCCCTCGTGACGGGCGTGCGCGGGGCGGGGCCGGCGGCGGCCGCTGGAGTCGGGGCGCCACCCCTGCGCTGCGGCGGAGCCGACATGATCCGAAACGGGCACGGGGTGGCGGTCGGCGCCGAGCGGCCGGGCCCGGGGGACAGGCCCCCGGTGCGGGTGTGGTGCGACGGCTGGTGAGCGCGGCCGGGCCGGGCAGTGCTGGCCGGGTTGGGTTGGGTCGGGCCGGGTCGGGCCCCAGAGACCGGTGTGCGGGGCCCTTTGGGGGCCGGGCGGGGAGGGCAGCAGGCGGTGACTAGGGCCGCCGGGCCTGGAAGACGCCCCGCGGGACCACGGTGCGGGCGGGGCCGCTGGGACGCGGAGGGCGCGGCGAGAGGCGCCCGGTCCCCACGGTGGCTGGGGAGCCGCAGGCCGAGCCGGCTGCCCGCCCGGCTCCAGACCGGGCGGAGGAGGCGGTGGTCGCCTGGTGAGCGGAGCCGGTTCAGCGCGGTGTGACGGGGCCAGGCGCCCGACGGCTTCCCGGGGTGTCCGCGCTCGGGCGGTGACTGTCCGGGGCCCACGCAGCCTCGCGCCTCCTGCAGGCGGCGGGGGCGTGGAAGGTGTTGGGGCGCCGGCTGATAACTTGCCGCCCAGGATGCCTCCTCCGACCTTGACTTGGTGGAAGCCGGGAGAAGCCTCGGCTGCCCTGCCCCTGCCCCACCGTGGCCCGGGGAGCGTGGCCCGCGTCCGTGGACTCTGACCGTCGCCCGGCCTGCAGGCGCTCGCGCTGGACTCGCCCTCCACCCAGTGCCTCCCCGCCCAGCCTGTCCGGTGGGCTCAGCGACCGGCCGCGGCGACCTGCACCTGGATGTCTTACCCCAGCCGGAGCCCTGGGGTCCCCCAGGCGCGCCGCTGGGCGCAGCGTGGTGCAGGTTGGGCAGCAGCGCTCTGAACCCCCGGGGGAGGCGGGGCCGCCTCGGCCTGCTCCCCGGTGAGGGTGCCGCTGGGGCTGCGGAGCAGTGCAGGGTCCGAAGTACAGTGCTGCTGCCTGTGACCGGCATGTTGAGAGTTCACGCCAACCAGGCCTGGCTTTGCGGGTCAAGCGCTGGAGCCAGGTGACAGGGGGGTGGCTGTTGGCCTGGGAGCCTCGCTGAGGGTCCGGAGTCGTGGTGCCGGCCGGTGCCCTTGTTGGTTGGACTTTGTTTCACGTTGGCCCGCGAGACTCCGCGCTCTCAGAGGAGCGTGAGCTTGCCTGCCCTGCAATGCTGCAGCTCCTTGCAGGGTCCACCATGTTACTTTGCATCTGGGAGGGACCCTGGGGGCCACGCAGGCCCAGGGAGCCAGGGCTGTGGTGTGGCTGCCCAGCCCTTGTCTCTGGGCCCAGCCACGTGCCTGCTGGACACGGCTCTGGGACCGGGGACAGGTGCCCTGTGCAGCTGAGCACCCACCTCCGCTCCAAAAGCTCAGGTCCAGCCAGACTCTGGGGACAAGTGTCTGGTAGTGGCTTCTTGCTGGGCTTTCTAAGGAAGCCACAGAGGAGCCAGGCTGCACCCCCTTGCTGCCAGGGGCCGCTCCGCGCCGGCCCTCCCCAGCCCGGGGACTGACAGCCCTGCCCCCCCCCGCAGCTACGACATGGTGCACTACGGCCACTCGAACCAGCTGCGCCAGGCCCGGGCCATGGGCGACCGCCTCGTCGTGGGCGTGCACACCGATGGTGCGGGCGCCACACCTCCCCCCTCGCCCGGCCCCCCGAGGGCCCCCAGCATGACGTAGGACTTGGGCTGGGTGAGGGGACCTCACGTCGACCCAGCAGGCTGCCCAGAGCGGCTCTGCTGGCCCGCGGACAGGGTGGTGGCCCCTGGCATGTGGGTGGCGCTCCCTGCGGGGGGGCCGGCAAGCCTGCAGCCCAGCCCTCACGGACCGCGGCCGCCCCCCTCTGCTCTCGCCCTAGAGGAGATCTCCAAGCACAAGGGACCCCCGGTGTTCACACAGGAGGAGCGGTACCGGATGGTGCAGGCCATCAAGTGGGTGGACGAGGTGGTGCCGGCAGCACCCTACGTCACCACGTTGGAGACGCTGGACAAGCACCACTGCGACTTCTGCGTCCACGGCAGTGAGTAGGCGCGAGGGGCCGGCTCAGGCCGCCAGGGCTGCAGGAGGTGCTGGGCCTGCTCGTGCTTCAGGGCGGCCTGAGCCTGTGGGGAGCGGAGAGCCCTCTGGGTCCTGCTCAGCAGCACGGGCCCCAAGGGCGGGCCAGGGGAACAGGCCGTGAGCCCTGGTGGGCCTGGTGGCGCCGGTGGATGACCCTTGTTCCTGCGTCTGTTGCCCCTTAGATGACGTCACCCTGACGGTAGATGGCAGGGACACCTACGAGGAGGTGAAGCGGGCTGGGAGGTACAGGTGAGCCCCACCATGGCCCCTCACGTTTTCCTGCCTGTGATTGGGACTTGGGGTGCTGCACACAGGGGGTCCCAGGGTCCTGTCGCAGCCCAGAGCATCGAGGAAGTGCCCGCCTCTGCACAGCACTGTGGCCGGGGGGCTGGGGTGCCCTTGGGTAGGGTGAGCCCAGAGCTCCAGACCCACTTTGGCTTCTCTTCCATCCCCAGAGAGTGCAAACGCACCCAGGGCGTGTCCACCACTGACCTGGTCGGCCGGATGCTGCTGGTGACCAAGGCCCATCACAGCAGCCCAGTGAGTCTCTGGGGTCCCCCACCTGAGCACATTGCTGGGCGGGAAGGAGGCGCATCCGCCCTGCCCGTCAGTGGGCTTAAGGACGAGTGGGCTCCCGTGTCCCAGGGTTGGCGGTGTCTGGAGGGCAAGGCCCCCAACCCCGCCCCTCCTCCACGCAGGAGATGTCCTCGGAGTACCGGGAGTACGCGGACAGCTTCGGCAAGGTGCGTGTTGCCCGGAGCCTCACCCCCACCCCACTTCCTGCCTCCGGGCACTGACCGGGGACTGACCCGTGCTGCCGGGAGGAGGAGCAAGGCTTGCCCGCGGACAGGTGGCTCCTGGTCAGGTGGCAGGCCCTCTCTCCTTTCCAGCCCCCTCGTTGGACCCCTGCCAGGGTGATGCTTTCCCCAGGAGGGCCCTCCCAGGAGACCAGTGGTGGCCTTGGGGTAAGGGGTCCCCATGAGCGCGGGTCCATCGGCAGCCTTCCTCTGGACTCATGTGGCAGTGGTTGCAGGGCCCACTGTGACCACAAGGCGGGGCCACGGTATCACCAGACACAGGGGCCCGGCCAGGCCACAGCCACCCTGTGTACAGGAAGCACCTCAGCCCCAGGGCCAGCCTCTCCTGGCGTTGGGGGCCCTGCCCTGCCGCCTCCACACCAGCTCCCTCCCCCTGCACCTCCCAGGGTAGAAGCCGCATGGTAGCCCCTCAGAAGAGGGGGCAGGTGAGGGCCGTGCCTGCCAGGTCCCCATCACTGATCAGAGCCCTCTTGGCTTCCAGTGCCCTGGGGGGCGGAACCCCTGGACAGGCGTGTCCCAGTTTCTGCAGACGTCCCAGAAGATCATCCAGTTCGCTTCTGGGAAGGAGCCTCAGCCAGGGGAGACAGTCATTTACGTGGCCGGAGCCTTTGACCTGTTTCGTATCCTCTGCAGCCCTTTTCCCTGCCCCAGGGAGGCCTCCCTGACTCAGTCCCGGGGTGGTGGCCGCGGGGACACTGCGGTTGGCAGGGAGCACCCCGGAGGGGCGGGTGGTGGCAGCACCTCCTGCCGTTACTGCCCTGAGCCGGGCACAGACATCGGGCACGTGGACTTCCTGGAGAAGGTGCACGGCCTGGCGGAGAGGCCGTACGTGATCGCAGGCTTGCACTTCGACCAGGTCTCCGCTCCGGGCGGGTGGTCCTGGGGCCCGTGGGGAGTGAGGCCCTGGCTGTGGGTGGGGGCAGAGGCAGGCTGGGGCTCCTCTCGGGGGCCTTCCCCACGCTGGTGGGCGCCTGCTGACCCGTCCCCGCTCTGTTCCCAGGAGGTCAACCACTACAAAGGCAAGAACTACCCTATCATGAACCTGCACGAGCGGACCCTGAGCGTGCTGGCCTGCCGGGTGAGCGTGGAGCTGGGTGGTGCAGGGGAGGCCGACCAGGCGCCCCGGGCAGCGGGCACTGCCATGCACCCCACCTGCAACTCCGTCGGCAACCTCTGCCAGTGTCAAGGGCCCTCCCTCCGCCCTCCAGCCCGGTGGGGTCCTGGCTAACCAGCTGTGCCCCCTGCCCCTGCAGTACGTGTCAGAAGTGGTGATTGGGGCCCCATATGCTGTCACGGCGGAGCTGCTGGACCACTTCAAGGTGAGGCTCCCGTGGGATGGGCTTGCGGAGCGCTGGGCCAAGAGGCAGGAGCTGAGCAGCACATAGTGGCTGCGGTGGCCTCCTGACCCCTGCCCTCCCTGCAGGTGGACCTGGTCTGCCACGGGAAGACGGAAATCGTGCCGGACAGGGACGGCTCCGACCCGTACCAGGTAGGCGGCTGGCCCCCACAGGATGCTAACGGCAGGACAGTCCCCGCTGCTCTGGTGCACCACGCAGCCTCCTTGGGGCCCAGAGGTGGGCCTACAGCTCCTTTCCCCCCCGGCCGGCAGGAGCCCAAGAGGAGGGGCATCTTCTGTCAAATCGACAGCGGGAGCGACCTCACCACGGACCTCATCGTCCAGCGCATCATCAAGAACAGGTGAGGCCTCCGTGGGGCCGAGGAGCACGTGGAGCCCGAGGCCCCAGGCACTGCCAGGGCTCACTCCCGGCTCCCCCCAGGCTGGAGTACGAAGCCCGGAACCAGAAGAAAGAGGCCAAGGAGCTGGCCTTCCTGGAGGCCATGAGGCAGCAGGAGGGGCAGGAGGCAGAGAGGGACACGGCCGTGTGATGGGGAACAAGCCCTGGGGCTCAGGCCTCTCCCTGCCCTGCCTCCTGCCCTCGGGATCTGGCTCCCGTGGCCTCAGCGTGGCAGCCCCGCCCTCTAACGGGCCCAACCCTGGAGGGCTGGGAGGCGTGGCTGCTGCCTCCCGGCGACCAGGTGCCTGTGCGCCCTTCCCTCCAAGCTGCCCGGAGGAGCCCAGCACAGCAGACCTGCCCAGCAGGCAGGAAGAGCCAAGGGTACCAGCCGCCACGGGTGCTCCCTTCGTGCCCGGGGAGGCGTGGCTTCCATCCTCCCGGCTGCACTGCCCCCACCCTGTCCCCTGGGGAGGCTCCTGCAACCCCCGTTGACTCTGCCCACCCACCTCTGAGTCCAGGGCACACTGCCGGGAGGCCCCCACACCAGCACGCACTGCTGTCTGGAGCCACGTCCCGGGTGCCTGCTCTCCCTGCGACTCTTCCTGCTCTGCAGCCAAATAAAGGTGGTGGGAAGTGCTTTGTGTCAAGTCAGCCTTGTGCACCACCCACCTAGCATCTGGGGTTTCCTCAGGCCTGGGCTCTGCCACCAGGAAGGTGGGCTGAGTCCCTTCAGGGCCACCCTCGCATGAAGTGTTGGGGTTCACAGCATCGGGATTTCCAGCATCCAGGTCAGACCCACTTGCAGCAGCCCAGTAGCTGCAAGGGCACCTCCGGGGCAGGGGCATTGGTTTGGCTGGTAGGCTTTCTGCCCAGCAGCAGGTGTTCACTGACCCCCCTCCTGTCCCCCAGAATGGTCTCCGCCCTCCAGCTGTGGAGGGATGGGGCACCCTGTAGCCTGGCCCCGTGGGAGCCAAAAGCCAACATGCCTCTCCAGTAGGATTTTTGTTTTTAATTAATTTTTTTAGATATTATTTTCAGAGAGAAGGGCAGAGAGGGAGGAAGAAAGAGAGGCATCCATGTATGGTTGCCTTTCACCTGCCTCCAGCTACGGACCTGGCTGGAGACCTGGTGATGTGCCCTGGCTGGGAATTGAACCAGCGACCTTCGGGTTTGCAGGCCGGCGCCTTATCCACTGGCCAGCCAGGGTCTAAATTGATTTCAGAAGCATCATTTTGTTTCACTCATTCATGCACCATGGGTCAGTTCCTGTCTGTGCCCTGAGTGGGGCTTAAACCCACAACTTTGGTGCATCAGGATGATTAACTCAATGAGCTGCCCACCAGAGCTCGGTTTGTTCTTTTTTTCTTAAGATTTTATTTCTAGAGAGTGAGAAAGGGAGAAAAACATCCATCACTCACCTATCACCCGCCTCCACCTGGGGACCTGGCCTGAAATCCAGACAGGTGCCTTGATGGGGAGTCAACCAGGGACCCTTCAATTCACAGGCCCGTGCTCAGGGGCTGAGCCTCACCAGCCAGGGCCCAATCTTATTCTTGGGGTCTAACTCCGAATCCCCAGCAGGAAACAGAAGCAAGGGGACCGGAGGTTCCCACACACACACTCCTGGCTGGGCATTCCTGCGAACCTGAGCTGTCAGAGGCACAAGGCCCTCCCTGCACCCCCACCTGGGTCCCCCAAATTCAGGAGCCCTATGGTTCCAGACCTCCCTCCACACAACCCTGGGCAGAGGGACCAGGGCAGGCCCCCATGGACTCAGAAGAGGCTGGGGAGTGGCTAATGGGCTCCCAGATGCAGCCACAGGCCTTCCCTGACCCACCTCATGGGGCACCACCTTGAGGTGGGCACTGGCCCAAAGCCACAGCTAAGGAGCCCCAGTCAAAGCACAGGGCCTGGGGGTCCAGGAGGTCAGCCCCCTGGAAACCCATGTACTCAGGTCCAACCACGAGCCCCCTGAGCAACCAGGTGGGTACCCCATAGGGTGGGGCACCCCTGGGCAGGCTCTGGACCTCTCTTGAGGCCCCAGCTCCTGCTCTGAAGAGAACTTGGGTTCGGATGGGGGACAGGACCAACCTGCTGGTTTCACCCTGGAGCCCGAGTGTGCAGCCAGCCTGCCTTCCCCTCACCCCTCCCCACCTGGCGCGGAGCCTGCGGGGCGGTCAGTTGCAGGAGGGGGTCTGGGCGCACTGCCCACCTGCAGCAGCGCGGCTGGCTGCCTCCTGCCGGACACGCCCGTTCATTGACCCCAGTGCCTGGCCAAGGAAACTGACCCTAGACGCTGCCCGCTAGTAAGGGCGGACGCTGGCCTCCAGGCAGGACGACCATCGGGTGGAGGGATGAGGCCGCCTCTGTGGGGACACGGCCGGCTGGGAGTGAAGGCGGGAGGGGCGGGTGCGCAGCCGCGGGCCAGGCTGGGGCCCCACCTGCGCGCGTCCCGGAGAGCCCGGTGGCCTCGGCGGGAGCCCGCGTTTAGGGACCGACCGCAGGCCCTGCCCCTCCCGCGGCGCCCCCAGCCCCGCACACAGGTGCACACAGGCGTGTCATGAGCTTAGCCGTTTACTGTGCAAGTGGGGTGGGCGGTGCCGGGTGCCATGTCCTCGGGCCCGGGTGCCCCTGCTGGCCGCGGCCGGCGGGGACACCTGCGGGGGTCAAGCGGCGTCCAGCGCCCGGCCGGCTCCGACCCGGCGACAGCCAGCAGCGTGGAGCGACAGGAAGACGTCCGCCTTGCACTGGAAGGTGGCTCGGCCGTCGGGGAGCCGTTCGCAGCTCTGCAGGTTCGAGGCGACGTCCTTGCTGCAAACGGCCTGCGGGGAGCAGGGGGCTGAGAGGCGCCCTGGCCCCGCCACGTCGCCCGCCCTCCGGCACCCGCGCCCCGCTGCCCCCGACGCGCACTCACGGGGCTCCGCCGGCGGGCGCGCCGCTCCGGGAAGGCGCCGGTCCCGCCTGAGCGCCGCGCGTACGGGGACCCGCGGAAGCTGGACAGCAGCCCCGCCGCGCGGCCCACCGAGTAGGATCCGGGCCCCGCCGCCTGCCGGTACCACGCGCGGCCGGGGGCCGCCAGCAGCAGGCACAGCGCCAGGGCGGCGGCCAGGGTCGCGGGCCGGGCCATGCGGACGGGGTGCCAGGGCGGCGCTGGAGCCTCCGCCGGCGCCTTATATCGGCGCGGGGCGGCGCGGGGCGGGGCACCGCGCCGGTGGGGCCGCCGGGCAGCGCTTTGAGGGGGCCGCTGCCCCCGCTGCACGGTAGGCGCTGGTTTCTCCCCGCCTGCCGCCGCTGCTGCTGCTGCTGGGAGGGGCGCCCAGCTGGGGAGCTGCCGCGAACCCCAACCCTGAGTCATCCACAGAGGCGCCCCAGGAGCCAGCCTCGCGGACACAGGGCGCAGGAGAGTTTCTCCGGCGCTGAAGGGGAACGGAACCCGCGGCCCAGCTCCGGGAGAAGCGGGTCCACCAGGGCCAGGGTCCGTCCCACCCGCGGCAGTGGCAGCGGTGGGGGTGGGTTGCGGGCGGGCAGCCTTGCCAGGCGGCGGCTTCAAGGGTGGGACCTCCCTTCGCCCGAATGCTGCTCCTGCCCCAGACCTGGGGTGGCTGCCCAGGGGACAGAAACCACGGCCATCAGAGGTTTATTTGCTGCACACCTACTACGTGCCTGCATTCAGGAGACACACTGTCGCCAGGCCCTGGGAGAAGCCACAGCCACGTGGGAAGGCTGAGCTGGCAGGAGGGCTCAGGGTGGGGGTGTGGGGGGTGGTTGGCAGGTGGGCTCCCTGGGAGGAGGCAGAGGGGGCTGGACTTAGCCTATGCAGGGCCTGGTGCGCAGCTGCATGTCCAGCTTGAGGGAGCCTTGGGGCCCTAAGGAGTCCGGGAGGCAGGAGTGTGGGTGGCCCCAGGTGGTACTGCGTGGTCCGGGGCCAGCTGGGAGCTGCGGATAGCTGTCCCAACGGGCGAGGGAGAGAAGCCTGGGAAGCCAGGTCCGGGTGGGCACTTCCTGTCACGGGGGACACGTCCTCAAGAAAGGGGCTGGCCAGGCTCTCCAGTGGGGTCGTCTGCAGTGGCCACAGCCCCCTGCCCCTTCCTGAAATCCTAGTGACCTCACAGACCCAGACACACTGCAGATAGGCTGCCCAGAGCCAGAGCCAGATGCCCTGCTGTTTGCAGTGGCAGAAACCCAAGTCCGGAGAGGACACTAGGCAGGTGACATTGGCCATTAGGCTCACTCAGGTGCCCCTCCTCCCACCCCCAAATGCCCCCAGAACAGGGACCACTAAGGCCTTGCAGCTGGGCTGGAAGGAGGGGTGTGTGACCTCACCTCGGGGCTCAGTGGGCCTTTTACCAGGGCCAGCTTTCCTGGAGGGAACTCCCCTTCGCCCCCGGGGCACTGCCCCTGCTAGGCCAGCAGAAGGGCTTACTGAAGGGGCAGGAGCGGCACGGGGCGGGGGTGGGCAGCACTGTCAGGGTGCTCCCCGCGGCTCATGGGACCATGCAGTCCACAGCCACCTCCACCCAGAAGCTGCCCCACACTCCTGGGGCCAAGACTCCTTCCCCCACGAGGCCCAAAGGAACCTCCCCAGAGACGTCCTGCCCTCGGTGGAGGAAGCCCTCAAGACACCTGGGGACGCAGAGCCTGCAGTCAAGGACATGGGCCCCTACACCGGGAGCCACAGCCTTGATGAAGAGCGGACCTCAGCAAAGGGGCTGAGACAGACCAGGGCATCCTCACAGCTGTGCAGCCTGGCTCCGCACCTCGGGCACCAGGCTGGGGCGGCCGTCTGGCAGGGGCCATGGTCAGTGGCTGCCAGCTGTGCCCAGCTAGGGTTCTGCAGACCAGCCTGGCTTCCAGCAGGTGAGAAGTGGGCTGACGGGCCACCGGCCCTGCACCTCCGGACCCTCCAGCCCGAGCCAGCCGTGCTGCCCCCGCAAGTTATGACTCAGGGCCCCCAAGCCCTGCAGAGATGTTTATTCATGAGCTCGCACAGCATGAAGCCACGACACGACACCGCAAGGGAGACAGGCAGCCAGAGGCCCCCTAGCAAGGCGCTGGCAGTTTAATGAGTTCCACTTATTGGATAAAAGCGTCAACATCTGATCGCCAAGACGCCTCCGCAGCTCACTCCTTGAACTTCCACTCCTGGCGGCACATGGGGCAGTGCTGCTGCACCTGCTGCGCGTTCAGCCACTTGAGGATGCAGTGCATGTGGAAGCAGTGTGAGCACTGGCCCCACACCAGCGGGCAGTCGTCACCTGGCACCTTACCTGTGCAGGGAAGAGAGAGGGTGTCGGTCACAGGGTACATGAAAAGCCAGGTGGGACCAAACCAGGGACCCCAGGGTGCAGGTGTTGGTGCCCAAGTGGCTAGAGCCTCTTAGAGGAAACCAGTTTCAGGACAGTCACAGCTGGTTCTATGGCAGGGCCACCCCTGGGTGAAAGTCTGCGTGATCCTCTCCCGGTGGGAGCAGCTCAGGGCGGCCCAGTCTCAGGAAGAGCTCCAGCCCCACCCACAGACCCTGACTGCTGGCCTTCCAGGGCCTCGGCCCATCGACACACATGGCACCTTGGCATTCAAATTGCAGCGCCAAGGGACTGTGTCCCACGGTAGCAAAGGAGCCACCCTCTTCTAAAGAGCAAGAGTCTGGGGCCTTGGGGCCTCGCAGGCTCCTTCCCTAGACAACAGGGGCCCCGTGCCTGGCCTGTCACAAGCTGGGAGTGACCATGGTGCCACCTTCCACCTCCTCCGTTTCTAATCTGGAAGGGCCCCACCTCCAAGGCCTAGGGCGCCTGCTGCTGGCACAGTCCTGGACATGCCGCCTCCCCGTAGAGGGCTCGGAGCAGAGGATGCTCCACACTGCTGGACATTGAAAAGCAACTGTCCTAGCGCCCACAGGAGGGTCCCCACAGCCATGAAAGGGCAGAAGCTTGCCCTCCCATCCTCTTCTCCCAGGGCGCCTTTCCCCCATAACCCTGCTTGGGGGTCCTCTATGCTTAACGAGCACTAGCTGTACCCAGACACAACACAGGGGCCACGCAGACAAGGCCAGGCCAGGTGAACAGGACACCTTCTCCAGGGAGCAGCTCCATCTGCAGCACATGCCCTAAGCACGAAGGACAGAAACTGCCTTCAGACCCCCGTGCCCAGGGGGCCAGGCCGAGTCTCCTGTGCTGCTGGTCCTTACTGGACACCAAGCAGGGAGGTGCAATTGCAATTCTGCAACATGTTAAAGAAACAACAAGGCCCTGGCTGGTAGCCCAGTGGATAAGACACCTACCTGCGAACCCAAAGTTCGCAGGTTTGATTCCCCAGCCAGGGCACATAACCAGGTTGCAAGCCAGGTCTCCAGTCAGATCTGTGGCTGGAGGCAAGTGAAACGCAACCATACATTGATGTCTCTCTGCCTCTCTCCCTTGCCCTCTTTCTAAAAATAATGAAATGAAAAAAATTAAAAAAAAAAAAAAAGAAAAAGAAACAGCAGCAGAGGACGCTCTCAAACCCCCGCGCAACTCCAGTGGGCAGAACAAGGAGCCGGCCCCAGGGAGGGCAGCCCAGGGCACGCCACCCACCCGCCCAGGAGGCAGGGGCTGGCACAGCGCTGCCTCCTTCAGTTCCCTGTCTGGGCCAGTGTTTCTCAGCCTTTAAGAAATTCCTTTCCAAACTAACTAACTAACTAAATAAGTATTTGAAAATCCTTTCTCGCCCTGACCAGTGTAGCTCAGGGGATTGGGTGCCATCCAACGAGGGAAGGTTGCAGGTTCAGCTTCTGGTCGGAGCACACACCGCGGTTGGGAGCCAGGTCCCTGGTTGCAGGTGGGTGATGTTTCTTTCCCTCTCTTCCTTCCTCCCTTCCCCTCTCCCTAAAAATAAACAAATACTGTAAAAACTCTTTCTCTAAGGCTCTGGCTGGGTCTCTCAGTGGCAAGGTTGCAGGCCCCTGTTCAGGACACACCGGAAAAGCAACCCATCAACCTACAAGTCAGTGGGGCAGACCCCGAACCCCCACTCTCTGCAGGGGACAGGTGGGAGCTGAGAGGCAGACACCCTGCCTGCAGCCCCGCAGCGCCCACATCACCCACATCACCCACATCACCCACATCGCCCACATCACCCACCGGCACCACCCTAAAACCGCTTTGCAGGCTTTTCTTTTCCTAAGATAACAATCAAAAGTCCCTTACTTGCCCAGGCTGCTGCTTCTGTGGTGGTTAAAACAGATCAAGCAAAACCAGCCCTCCGGCCTCGCTACCCTTCCGATCCAGAAAAGCCAATCTTGTAGAACCAATCAGTGGCTCCACCTGATTAGATCAGGAGGGATTAACCCTCGGGAAGGAAGGGATTTCATTTTAGCCCAGGCTGAGCCAAGTCTAAACTTGGAATAAGCCAGCACTTGCACTAAAACTCAGTGGTTCGCATCGGCCAGGCCCCATCTGGGCCCTGACGCAGCCCCACAAAACACCTGATCGCTCCCAAGGTGGGAGAAGCGCTCCGGGGGTCCCCAGGCCCCACATGGCTCTTGGGGGCCCTTGCCCCTCCTTCCTGCTTTCCCCTCACTCGGTCTAACCACTCAACTCGATGGTGCAAAACCTGCTTTTGCCCCAAATGTACCATCAAACGAGCTCCTGGGCAGAACATCGTGGGGACAAAGGACCACGGAGAGGACGCCCAGCACAGCCGGAGGGTAGCACAGCAACAAGCACCTCAGTTTCCCCCGTTGTCCGAGGTTGGAAAAAGCGCCGAAGCGGAAGCACGGCTGTCGGCCTGCAGCGGGCGAGCCGACCCCCAGGGCGCCGGGACCCTGGGCTGCATGCAGGGGGGCCCGTGCCCTCAAACGGGCCTAGTTCCCCCTTTCCTTGTTGGAGAACCTCCCAACGACAAGTTCCGTTCGCGTCGCTTCGCCCCCCGTTTCCCGGCCCGGTCTGACCACCACAAAAGGCCGCACCATTTTCCCTGCGAGCCCTCGGACGACGTCCTGGTGGAAACACGGACGCGCACCCGAGCCTTTTCCCGCCAGCTGTGCCTACAGGCCGGCCCAACCCCAGGGGCGGTGCGGGCGCGGCGGGAGGGCCCGGCCCGGCGGGGACCGGGACACTCACAGTCCGGGCAGCAGCCGTTGAAGGCCATCCGGCAGATGCCGCAGTTCTCGTCGTTCGCCACCCAGAGCCAGGTGGCCACGCCGTTCCAGCACTTGATCTTCACCTTCATGGCGGCGGCGCCCGCGGGCGAGGGACAGGCCGGCCCTGGGTCTGCGGCGCAGCGGCGCGTGGGCGCTCGGAAGGGCGCTGCCCGCGCCGCTCCCGGGGCCGGTCGCCCGTGGGAACCCCGGGCGCCCCAGAGACCGCCCCCCGGCGCGCCCGCCGCCTCCCCGACCGCACGAGCGCCGCCCGCACCGACTTGGGGCGACAGCCGGACCCGGACCCCAAGGCCCGCGGCTGCACCGTCCCTGCGGCCCCGCCCCGCCGGGCGGCCCGAGGCAGAGGCGGGAGAGGCGCACGCCCCGCCCCGCGCACGCCCCGCCCCGCGCCGCGAGCGGACCCAGGCGCGCAGCCTCGCCCGCCTTCAGTTGGCCGCGCCGGCGCCCGCGCGGGAAGGTACGAAACCGACGGCGGCCGCGGCCGCACCTCGCCCGGGCGCCGCCGAGCCCCGCGCCGCAGCGCGCACGCGCCCGCCCGGCTCCCGCCGCGCGCAGCCAATCGGCGGCCGCTCCGAGGACGCGGCTCCGGAAGCCCCCGCGCGGCGCCGGAAGTGACGCGCCGGCGTGCTGACGCGCGGGCTCGAGCCGAGGCTGATTCCGCGCCCGCCATGGCCGACAAAATGGACATGTCTCTGGACGACATCATTAAGCTGAACCGGAGCCAGCGCGGCGGCCGCGGCGGGGGCCGGGGGCGAGGCCGGGCCGGCGCCCAGGGCGGCCGCGGCGGAGCGCAGGCGGCTGCACGCGTGAGCCGGGGCGGCGGGCCCATGCGGAACCGGGCGGCCCTGGCCCGCGGCGCGGCGGGCGGTGGCGGCAGGAACCGGCCGGCGCCCTACAGCAGGGTGAGCGCAGGGCCCGCGCCGGGGGCAGGCGGGCGGCGGGGCGCGCGGCGCAGCGGGCGGCGAGCCGGGCCGCACGGCGGGGCGCGGGCTCCGGGCTGGGCCGGAAGGTCGTGCGCCGGGCGGACCCGGGAGGCGGGGACCCTGCTCGCCTTTGTCTGGGCCTCGTGGCGGCCGGGGGGACGCCGGGCGCGGCGCTCGGGCGGCGGGAAGTCAGTTGGCCGCAACGGAGAAGGTGCGGGACTTGGGGCCCCGGCGCGGGCGGGAAGCCGAGGGCGTCAGGCCCCTGCGCGCTTTGCTCCGGGCCGGACGGGCGGGTCTGTCCTGGAAAGAGACTCACGGGGCGCCTGCGTGTTTTTTCCACTTTTCAGCCGAAACAGCTTCCTGACAAGTGGCAACACGACCTTTTCGACAGCGGCTTTGGAGGTGGCGCCGGCGTGGAGACCGGTGGCAAACTGCTGGTATCCAACCTGGACTTTGGCGTGTCCGACGCGGATATCCAGGTGAGGGTCGGCGCTTCCCCGCCCACAGCTCGCGCGCGCAGTTGATGGTGGCGTTGGGGACATGGCTCCGAAACCCCTTCCTCCTCAAGAGGGCGAGCTCTCCAGGCAGCCAAGGGCTGGCCACCGTCCCCCTAAGGGGATGCGGGCTGCGCCCCGCTGGCCTCCCTCAAGTGGGTCCGCTGCTGCTGCTGGGTTCGGCCCACAGCCCAGTTGGAGGAGCTGCTGCCCGTCCTGCAGCGCCCGTGCGGGAGCCGCCTCCGTGCGGGAGCTCGGACCTCCCGCGGCCCAGGTAGAGCTGGGCTGCTTGCTCTGTTCCCTGCCTGTCTCCCTGTTTTGTTGGGGGAAGAGTCCGCCCCCCACGGAACTGACGGCACAGAAGCAGGAGAGTCACGTCTCTGGTGTGTCCCTGAGCCCTGTGTCTTTTCTGTGTCCTTTCACTGACCCCACCCCACCCCAGGGCTTGTCAGCGGCCTGACCTCCAAGTCCATCTCAGAGTGGAGCCTCTTAATTTTTCGTTTGTTCGTTTGCTTTTTGGTTGATGGAATCCCCAAGGCGTTACAATTTGTTCTCTGGTTAAGCGCTGACACCCTGGGGGTCCGTCCTGGAGTTGCCCGGGTCAGGGTGCTGGGTCGTCCGGGGTCCAGCATCCCAGAGCTCAGCTGTGGGAGGACAGAGCGAGGCCGGTGAGCACTCACAGTGTCTCAACACTTTTTTTAAGGTGGTTTCTGGCATCCACTGGAAACCGCTTTTGGTGAACTCCACTTCCCGCTGTGTGCCTGCGGCCGGAGTAGCCCCACACTCTGGGTTCCCTCTCCAACTCCCAGCCTGCCTGAGGTCAGGGCAGTTTCCATGGCAGCGCTTGACTTCAGACTTTGCGGCAGGCTTGAGTAGGAGGAGAGGGAAAGGTGAGCCAGAATCTGCCCTGGGGGGGTGCTGGGTCAGGGCTCCCAAAGCAGTGGCCCCTCGGAGCTGGCCCGCGTGTCGACCGCGTCCCTCGTTCTGTGGTTTTGGCCTTTGCTCATTGTTGGCACAGTCCTCGGGTGTGTTGTAAATTTTCCTTTGTTGAAGAAGACAGCGACTCCATCTCGTGCCCGTCACAGATGGGCTTGGGATCCCTACTGCAGCGGGGCGCAGATTCAGGGCCCAAGTCGGCCAGAGTGCTCAGGCCCAGCTGCTCCCGGAAGCTGCTGTCCCGTCTGTCCCGTCTGCCCCGTCCTGCCTTCCCTGCCTTTCCCGTTACCGCTGTCCTGACCCCACACGTCCGTCTGCCTCCCAGGGAACCGCCCTCCACGTAGCTCACTTCCAGGGGCTGTCGCTGGGCCACCGCGAGGAAGGGAGCTTTGCTAACCGACACTCTTCCTGACTCCCAGGAACTCTTCGCCGAGTTTGGGACTCTGAAGAAGGCAGCTGTGCACTACGACCGCTCCGGCCGCAGCCTGGGCACGGCTGACGTGCACTTTGAGCGGAAAGCAGATGCCCTGAAAGCTATGAAACAGTACAACGGTGTCCCTTTGGACGGTGCGTTGGGGCTGAACGGGGCCGACTGGGGCTGGCACGTGTCCCTGCAGGCGTGTGGCTCACCCTTGGGTTAAGGGCACTTTGCATTTGCCTCTGTGTCTGTCTCTGCCATTCTGCCACCTCTCACGCTGCCCCACTGTGCGCCAACCTCTGATCCCCTGTCCAATAGCTGCTTCCCTCCCTCCTCAGCTTCTTCCAGAGGAAGCTTTCTCAGAACCTCGTAACACACCTCAGGGCAGGGTTGTAGTCGTACGTGCTCAGGTACTAGTGCCGCTCGCCTGCACCTTTCCACCTGTGAGCTGGACCAGGAGGAGCGAGGTGTTGGCGGGTTGTCGCACCCCCTCGTCCTCCCGCAGCGTGTCCAGGCTGGCTGCCTGGGCGGAGTGCTGGGGACAGCAGGGGCCCTTTCTGGTGCCTGCGTGGAGATGGTGCGGTGGTGCCCCGGGCGGCTCTCGGGTCTGATGGGGCTGTTCCCTCCTGTGTCCCTGCCACAGGCCGCCCCATGAACATTCAGCTCGTCACATCACAGATCGACACGCAGCGCAGACCAGCACAGAAGTGAGTCCCGGGGCGTCTGGGCACAGTGGGCCCCGGGTGCGTCACACCCCCGTGTATGAACGTGCTCTCCCTCCCGCTAGTGTAAACAGAGGCGGGATGATTCGGAACCGTGGTTCTGGAGGTTTCGGCGGTGGCGGCGGCACTCGGAGAGGCTCCCGCGGGGGCAGCCGGGGCAGAGGCAGGGGCGCCGGCCGGAGTTCGAAACAGCAGATCTCCGCAGAGGAGCTGGACGCCCAGCTGGACGCTTACAACGCAAGGGTGCGTGCTGCCGGAGGGTGGGTGGGGGCCAACGGCGGGGAGGGCGCTGGGCCCCCTTCTGAGCGCCACCTCTTTCTCCCCTGCAGATGGACACCAGTTAAAGCGCCAGGAGTCTGCCCACGGAGCTGGGCCCCTGCGTCTCGTCCCTGCTTCCACGGGAGGGTGGGCTGCGGCCGTGTGGCCAGTGATGGAGTCGTTTCTTGTTTTAAAATAGGATTTAAAACTCATGTAAAGGTTTTTGGTTTTTTTCCTTTTTTTTTTTTTTTTTTTTTTTAATTCTGAAGCAGACCTGTTTTGTACCGAGTTATTTTTGGGATAAATTTGACCGGTTGACGTTGTGGGGGAGGTGGTGTTTTCGCCTTTGCCACAATAAACTGGACCGTGTGTGGACCTGCAGCTCTGACGTGTCTGCTGGTGGGGTCCTCCCCTGCGACTCCGGGAGGAGGGCGGGCAGGCCGCACGTGACAGGCGCATCCCTGCTGGCATCCTGGCAAGGGTTGGGCACTCCTGGGAGGCGGGAGCACCTCCATCTGTTCCTCAGGCCCTGCCCCCTCGCTCTGACCTGGTAGGGGGGAGGGCGCACAGCAGTCTCTGGGCCGCCTGGCCCCTGACTGCAGTCTCTGCTGTCCCCACTGCCCCTTGTGGAGGATGTGGCTGTCGGCTGCTCAGTTGTGCAGCCAAGCCCGCCAAGCCGAAGGTCCTGCTGGGGGCTCACAGCGCATCCTGGGGATGGAGGGAAGGAGGGACAGCCCTTGGGACCCGGGACGGGGAGGGCTGGGTGTGGGCAGGGCGGGGCCTTCCAGAGTGCCCTCAGCCTTCCAGCCGGGATGGGAGCAGGGTGGTCGCAGTAGGAAAGCCAAGGTGCTCTGCCTGGCCTCCCGGGAGGCAGCCTGCAGCTCAGGTGGCCCCCAGGTCCCCACGGAGCCACAAGGAGGAGTGATGGGGAGGGAGGTGGGCCTTTAACTGCTGGTTCCAGTGCCCACTGCAGAGACAGTGGCCACTGCTCAGCCTGCGCCACACCGGGACCAGCAAGCCACCCGGGAGCAATAGCCTTGGGCTGAGCAGGCTCAGGCCAGGTGGGGAGGGCGTGTTCCCAGCCATCCAGACACTGGAGAGCACACCTGCCGCAGGGCCAGGGGCCCAGGCCTGAGCCCTCCATGCTGGGCCTCAGCCCACTAGGGTGGGCGGCTGCGGGGAAGGGGGGCCGGGCCCGAGGCTGGCGGGTGGTCAGTGCCCGCTGCAGAGGGAGCACTGGAAGAGCCTGGGGTGCCTGGCTGTGCTGGCTCTGAGGGCAGGTGGGTCTTGAGTTGGGCTCCCCAGAGTGGCTTTGAGTTCCGATCTCTGGTTTGGCAGCTGGGCAGCTGTTGGCACGTGGGCTGTGGTGAAGCCGTGGTGGGTGGTAGGGCCCAGGAATGGGGGTGACGCCATGGGGCTCAGTGCTGGGGGAGGATGGCCCCTGGGCTGGTCTCCAGGACTTGGCGTCAGCCTCCCAGCCGTGGAGCAAGGACAGCCTCCCAGGGCTGATGGCCACGTGGTTCTCATCCATGCTGGGACACTTCCAAGAGGTGGCGAGGTGTTGGGTGTGTAAAGGTGATCCCGGCAGTCTGAGGTGAGCTGGGCATCCGGTCCCCTAAAGGGTAGTGCTGGGCTTCCCTGGGGAAGCTCAGGGGTGGGCATGGGACTCTTGGGGACTCTTGTCCCTCTTTCAGGGCTTTCAAATGTGCTGCAGAGGAGCTGGTGCCGGAGGGGAGGGACGGGGCAGCTCCAAGCTGGGGGACCGCCTGGCCCCTGTGCACAAGGCAGCTGGCTCCTGGGCCTGTTTCCACACCTGCTCCTCTCTGCCCGGGACCTTCTGCCAGTGCCCAGCCTCACCACCCCGTACTCCACGACCATTTCACCGTCTGACACCGCAGTTCGTGTTCCCAGCTGGCCACCACCGGAGCACGAGGTGGCAGGGCAGCACTTTTATCTTGCTTAGGCTGCTTCCCGACACCTGCGGATGGTGCCGGCCCGTCCCAGGCACTCATGTCTGACTCTCAAGTGAATAAGTAATTTTCCTTAAACTCAAATGCACAGATCCCCTGCCCAGGCTCTTGAGAGGATCTACGAGGGCCTGATGCAGAAGACAGGGGGCTGCCAGTGGACCCTTGCGGTGGCACCGTCGGAGGCAAAAGGCAGCTGCCAGATCGGGCTTCTAGTGTTGTTTCAGTGACGTGGGGCGTGAGGCGCTCGCTGTAGAAAACTAGCTGTTCCCCTCGAAAAAGGAACATTTGGTGGACACAAAGGGCGGGTGATAGAGACAGAAGCACCTTCCCCGCGCTGCTCGGGGAACTTCCGGGCTTTCGTGAGATTCGTTTGACGCGCCCTAGGATGACTCGTTTACTGTACAGCTCTGATCCCCCTTTACGTGCTCACAGCCTCGCTCAGCTCCACCTCCACCCTCCAAAATCCCATCACACCCGAAACAGCCCCCCTGCCCCGCCCCTCCCCTCCGGGCATCCCACCTCTGACTCTCCTGGTTCTGGACATTTCCTACAATGGACTTGTCCACCGCATGACCTTTGTGGCTTCTGCATGTCCCCAGGCAATTTTAAGGTTCCTCCCATTCCTTTCCTGTGATGGATACATCTCACTTCCTCACTAGTCAACGGCTGGGCATCTGGGCAGTTTCCACTGTTTAGCTATTGGAATAAGGTGCCTTTGAGCATTATAAAGCAACGTGAGTTGCTTTATATGATTCAACTTCATAGAAATTCTCAGAAATGTTCAGCTCCAACTCTGACTTTTCTTCCCCCAGGATACCTGGGTGAGGCTGCCGCCACCTGCGTTTCCCAGGGGACCCTGTTTTGAGTGGGCAGGAACTCGGGCCACAGCCTCGGGTGGGACAGGCCTGATGGAAGGTGGCAGGTGTATTCTTGGGGTGCTCTAGAGGGGACAGGCTCTGGGGCAGAAGCCTGTCCTTCTTCCAGAATTGAGTAGCTTTTGTGTACTATGTTGTTGTCGTTTGTAAACTAACCCTCTAGAAATAAGATGATTAAAAGTAAGCCCTAGAAAGAAAAAAAAAAAAAAGTAGGCCCTGGCTGGTGGCACAGTGGATAGGGTGCCAGGCTGCAAACCCAAAGGTCGCTGGTTCGATTCCCAGCCAGGGCACAGAACCAGGCTGCAAGCCAGGTCCATGGCTGGGGTCGGGTGAAGGGCAACCACACATGGATGCCTCTCTCCCTTCCCATTTCTCTAAAAAATAATAAATAAAAATTTTTAAAAAGTAACGGAATAATAGAACTCAGGTATTAAAGAGTTTAGCCTGCACTGATAGGCTTAAGTGACTAAAGCTAGGGGACACTGTTATTCCGAAACTGTGAAGCTTTTGAATGAAGACTCCTTTCCTTTATCACACACAAAAGAAAGAAGTTAAGATCTTCCTGCAATTGATACAGCAGCCGCATCTTCTGCATTCCTGCGAGGGCCAGCCTCTCCCTGCTGTAACTGAGAGCGATGTGATTCTGGTTTACAGGAAAGATGCAGGACAGGTCCAGAGTCCCCACACATTCCTCACCCGACTCCCGCAGCGGTCGTCCCACCGGGTCTCCTCTGTGTTTTCTGAACTGACTGAGGGTGATGGCGGTGTGGGCCCACTTTACCCCTACGTCTTTCTGTTTGTGTTTCTTTAAAAACAGGGACATCCCTTATGCAATGAGACATTTATGCCCAAACGGTGCTGTTGTGCAAACTGCAGACCTCGTTCGCCTTCGGGCAATGTCCCGTCACCACGGTTAGCAGGGCTTTTCCTGGTCCTGTGGGAAAGCTGCCAAGTCACCCTGGAAGGTCAATGCCATCAGCGTGGTCTGACTTCACCATTGGACCAGATTCCGCCTCCCACAGTGGGGACATCACAGGCAGGGAGTGGCCACCTCAGCCCGTCCAGCGAGGCAATGGATGAAAGTCTCTTGCTCCTGGTGGTGTGACCCTTAGGCCAGGAGGAGCTGCCCGTCTTCTCTGCCAAATAGTTAACATCTCCCCTTCATGGCCCATGAACACCTTGGGGGAGAAACTTCAGAGCTAAGTGAACTCCTCTTTCCCAAAATGTCTCCCCACAGTTGAGCATCCGACAGTGCGGTGATTTGTGCTGTTTCACTGGGGAGTTTCTCTGTCTCCCTCAGCCCTTCAACAGGGATCAGAATTCTTTCTACGGGGAGCTGTCCATCTCCCACCCTCTGCGGGGGGTCTTGTATCAGCACAGACTCTCAGCTCTTGACTCCATTCTGAGTCGTGACTGGTTGGTTCACTTTCCTATTTCAGCTTTGGTCATGGGGCATTGGGTCACCCCCAGTCCGCGCACTCATGGGGCTTCCCCATGTCCCCTGCGGTTGTGTTATTGTTTGTAACTCACACTTATTACTTGTGGAATTATGGGCGGTTTTATGATTTACATTCACTAGCTGTTGGTATGAATGAGTCACCCTGGATCAACTGACTCTTTGGGAGAAATAGCAATAAATAATGCATCCTTAAAAGGTTTTAATGTCAACATAAAGCCATAAGATACTCTCATTAATTTTAAGTACATTGGCCTGTCTATGGTCATTTCACCTAAGCAAGGACAGAATTCATTTTGGTTATCTGTACAGGGTGCAGAAACAAATTACAAATGTTATAGCACATTCATGAATTGTATGTTAACATCTGTATAAAATGTTAATGAGTTTGATCCTCAGCCAGGGCACGTCACCAGGTTGCAAGCCAGGTCTCCAGCCAGGTCCGTAGCTGGAGGCAGGTGAAAGGCAACCATACATGGATGTCTCTCTCCTTTTCTTCCTCCCTCCCTGCCCTTCTCTCTAAAAATAATGAATAAAAAATCTTTTTAACAAATTTAATGTGAGCATACCAGTAACATTCAAGGTTTCACAAGGATGCTTCAGGACATCTGGTGGCTGAAGACCCCTGGACCTGTGTCGCTGACACGCCCTCTGCAGGTGCTGGCAAGGAGGACCCCGCACTGGTCCTGACTGCCTTTTGCCCAGGAGCAGCTCCTGGCCCTGTAAAGGAGGCATCTATCATGGTCCACACTGCAGCAGCGGGGCCCTAGGCCATGTGTTCTGGTGGCTGGTGATGGCTTTGAGGAAGCTGAATCAAGTAACAGAAAATACTGGATTGTCAAGAATAGTTGGGGACACCCTGGCTGGTGTGGCTCCGTGGACTGAGCACCGGCCTGCGAACCAAAAGGTCGCTGGTTTGATTCCCATCAGGGCACAGACCCGGATTACAGGCCTGGTCCCCAGTTGGGGGCGTGTGAGAGACAATGGGTGGGTTTTTCTTTCCCTCCCTCTCCCCTCCGCAATCTGAACTAAATGAAACCTTAAAAATAAATCATGCATGTTGACAGCAACCATCATCTGAGCAACAGCATCTGAGTCCCCTGGTGAGTGGCCAGTAGGGCTGGGGGGGGTGGGCGGGGTAGGCACCACCTGAGGCCTGGAGCCTCAGCTGCCCTGGGTACCCAGCCCATCCCCACAGCAAAGGATGGTGCTGGGAAACCAGAAGCGCTGCAGACATCCTCATCCACCCATGGCCTGTTTTCCTCCGTCTGAGAGCCACCACAGCACAAGGGGCGGCTGGTGTGTAATGCAGACTCCACCTTGGTCCCTGGTCCCGGCTCGGAGCCCCTAATGCCTGGGAGTTTCCAGGCAGGAGCATTTGGCTCTTCCTAGCAGGTGCCTTTCCACCGTCCCTGCACTGATGGTGACAAGATGACTCTGGGTGGCCGCCGGACAGTGTCAGGATGGCTGCTGGTCACCAGAAACACTAGGCACGTCCCGCCCCATTCCCTGACCTCTGTCTGAGAAGAGGAGAGGGGCTGGAGGCTGTGCTCATCATCAATGACAGTGACTGATCAATGGTGCCTTTTAGTGAGCCTGGTGCAACACCCTGGGGAGTGGGTTTGAAGGGGCTCCAGGTCGGTGAACACACATGGGCGGGAGGCTGATAGGCCTGGGATTGCAGTACCCCAACCCCACCTGTGCATTTCTTGCCTCTGTCCCTCAGTTGCACTTTTCCTACTGAACCAGAGCTTTTCTGAGTTGGATGAGTTGTTTCAGTAAAACTTTTTAACCTAAAGGGGTGGTCGTAGGAACCCTCAAACGTGTAGTCTGCTGGCAAATTGTGGGTGGCCTGGGAGCCCGCGTGTGGCAGGCGTCTGAGGCAGGGGTAGCCCACAGGACGCGCTCAGTCCCAAGCACTGCTCCCAGTGTCTGCTGTGCAGCGTCAGACATGAACAGGTGCCACGATGGTACTGACTCATGTCCCCAAAACGGGACTCTTAGACATGAACACACGCTGAAATACTTCTGGTGGAAATGGTTCCTGAGATTTGCTTTAAACTCCGCATGTGCGGAGGAGGCTGGGGCACAGACAAAGGGGGCGGCCACCAGCAGGAAACCCTCGGAGCCAGTGCTAGGTCCACGGGGACCCGGGGCAGCCTCCTTTGCACTCGGGGGCCTGTGCTGGGCCGCCCGGGCCCTCACGCCCTGCAGCCCCTCCCACGCTGGCCTGGATAGTCACAGGCAGTGGCACAGGGGAAGGACAGCGCTGTACTTCGGAGACAGCTGGGGACCCCGCAGCTTCAGCTGGCTGTTCCCTTCTCTCATTCTGTCTGTCCATCTGCTGGTCCCAGCCTTCCAGGCCTCCTGCCCACAGGGCTGCACGGGCTTGGAGTGCAGCTGGTCCCAGAGAGCGCGGCCCCGGCCAACAGCTTGACCACAGCCCCATGAGACCCAAAGCCAGAACCACAGGCCACCAAGTCGCTAAGCTGCTTCCTCACCCTCAAAAATCATGGGAAATGATAAAGGGTGGTTGTGTTATTGGCTTCAGAGAGCAGGGAACAGAGGAGAAGCGGGAGAGAAACGGATCGGTTGCCTCTCATGCACCTCAAGTGCCCGGGGACGGAGGTGAAACCCAGGCGTGTGCCCATGACCTTTCCGTTTACAGGACAGCACTCCAACTGGACCACGCGGCCAGGCGATGCTGGTGGTTCTGAGCAGCTAAATTCCAGGGCACATGTTTCCCCAGTGATAGATTTCCAATGACGTGTATGTTCGAAATTTTCTCTAGTAGAGTTTGGGTGTTTTAAGGCCCTGGGTGACCTCAGAGCAGACTTGTCCTGGAGCCACCAGTCGGTGGGCAGGACGGTTTACAGGGGGCCAGCGCGAGGTCCGAGTACACTGCCACGGCCAACTGCATTTCTGCACCTAAAGCTGACCGTGTGACTCTCAGTTACAGAAAATTCACAAATATGCCTTAAAAATTGAGATATTTCCAAAAGATAACAAGTCAGTATTTTGCACCATTCTTCCACCCTAAAAGCTCATTCACAGTGGGTGCGTGTGACAGGAGGCCCTGCTTTCTTGGAGTTCAAGGTCATTAGAGGAGACATTGGTCATTTTCCCGTTCCCGGGGGTGGAGCATTTAGGAGTTGGGACCTCACAGGGAGGAGGCGGCTGCCAGGCTGGGGTGTGGGCTGGCGGACCCCCGCCCGGTGGGCTGCGTTCTATGGAGCCCCTCCTGGTGCTCGGGAACGTTTCTGTGTGGTGCTGCTGTGTGGGCAACTGGCCGGCCCGGAACGGCTGGAGCACAGGAATGGAGACACTGAGGTCTGGTGAAGGGTCCGGAAGCAGCCGCGTCGTCTGTGCCGGCAGCTTCCAAAGGCAAGGGAGGCAAGGCCTGGGCCGCACGGTGCTCACGGCAAGGCGGTGGAGCACGCTGAGCCCCGCACGCTGATTTGGTCTGGCGGGAGGTCCGGTGACGGGACGGTGGCCGCAGACTCCGCAGGACCGGAGCGCTGGGGCCGTGCGCCCGGCACGTGCGATCGGCGCCCGGAGCGGCGCGCGCAGGAGGTCGGCGTGGCTCGCGCGACTTTACACGGGGCCTGCACAGGGTCCGGCAGAGCTCGGGCGCTCTGGGTGTGAGCCACCGGTGTCCCTTGGCGACCCGCGGACTTGACCCTGGGCCCTCCCCGGCGGCGCCCCAGGCGCGAGGCCACCCTCCGCAGGCGAAGCGCGGGGCCGGTTCTTCCCGAGGACGTGCCTTTGGCCACGGGCACCCTTGGCCGTTCTTTCCGCCCCACGCGCGGGCGCTGCCCAGTGTGTCTGCGCAAACCCAAGCCCCGGCGAAGACCGTCCCGCTTGTTTCCGGCCGAAGCCTCCTGAGTCGGGGCGGGGGGTGGACACGACCCGGGAGAGGCCCGGCCCGGGGCGTCCCAGGCGGCAGCGCCCGTCCTGGGCGCGGTCGGGGGGGACTTGGAGCAGCGGCCCCGGCGATGCAAACGGGGGCGGCTGCGACACGAGTTGACGCGGGTTCGCGCCTGCACCGGCTTCTGTGTCACGCGGCCGGCGAACCACGAGTTTAACTCTCAGCAGCCTGAGCCGCCGGCGGCGGGAGGGCGGGCGTCGCCGACCGCGATGGCCTCGGGTGCCACCGGGAGCGCGCGGCTGCACCGCCCCCTGGCCCCGCACGTGGGCCGCGAGCCTGCCCCGGGCGACAGCCCCGCGCCACGGCGGCCGAGGCTCCTCGCGGAGGCGCCGCCCGAGCCGCGGGCCGCACGCCAGGCCGCGTCTGCCCGGTCCCCCGACGCGGCGGGCCGGGCCTCGCCTCCAGCCTCCCAGGGCGGCGGCGACGCGGACGCGGGAAGCGCCGGACGCCGGCCCCGCAAGATGGCGGCCGCGCATGCGCCCCCCGGCGGCCCGCCGGCGCGAGCGGAAGTCGCGTGACCCCGGAAGTGGCCGGCCGGGCGCGCGCGGGCGGGGCGCGGACGTTCGTCATTTCGTGCGGGAGGGAGCGCGAGCGCGGTGCATTCGGGCCTCCGGTGAGCGCCGGGGGCGGCGGCGCGGCGGCGGCGGCGGGAGGCGGGGCGGGGCCGAGTCTCCGTGCGCCCCGCCCGCCGCGGGGTCTGCGCCCGGCGGGGCGGCGGTGACAGCGGGCGGCGGCCGCAGCGCAGGGCGGGTCCCGGGGCGCAGGGTGTTCCACGTGCGGGCGGGGGGCGCAGGCCGGGGGCCGACCCGGGGCGGCGGCTTTTGTGGCCGCTGCTCGTGCCCCGCGGCGCCCCTCTCCGCCGACGCGCGCGGGCGGCGACCCGGCCCGACGCCCCTCCCTTGGGGAAGGCGCGCCCGGCCCCGGGCGGTCCCCGGGTGCCGCCCCGCCCCGCGCCGCGCCCGGCGCAGATTGCGGGGCCTCGCGGAAGTGCGGGCGGCGGTTCGCGCTCCTGGGAGCCCGCGGCCTGCGGCCGCACCGAGCGGGGTGGGGCTCCCGGAGGAGGAATTCCGGAGGAGGCGGCGGGAGGCCGGCTCGCCCCGAGTGCCCGGGGCCTTTTGTGGGATCTGGTAACGCGGGCAGGTCCGGGCTGCCGGGTTCGGGGAAAGGCGTAGGCTCCCCTCCCGTAGCAACCGGATGTCGCGGTTTCCGGGCGAGGACCCCGCTTTCCCAGGCGGGTCTGAGGGCCTTCAGATGCTCCCTGGGGTTCAGCCGGCGCGGAGGGACGCTGAGCCTTGCGCAGCCCAGGTGCCCCTGCACCGCGGCCACTGAGGGTCCCGGGAGCAGGGCCACAGCGGTCCCAGCGCCAGGTCGCAAAACCCCCGGAGCCAGAAGGGAGCGGGCGGGCCGCGCGGTCCCCTAGCCCTTTTGGGACCCACCTGTGGGAGTCCGCTGGCCCCGTTCCCCGAGTCTCGCGCAGAGGCTTTGCTCCGCGGCCAGGACAGTGTCCGGGGCCACTCCCGACTGGGAGAAGCTCCCTGGTCCTGCAGGAGGGTCCTTGGGGGCGAGGGCCTGAGCAGCCTCGAAAGAAGCGGAACTTAGATGATGCCTCCTGGAGGGAGGGGGGCTGCGGGCCCCATCCAGCCCCGGGGGGTATGTTTTGTGGCCCCTCTGGGCCCCAGAAGCCTGCGTTGGGCCCTTTGACAGGCTCTGGGCGCAGCTGCCGTCTTGCTCGGGGAGGTGCCCCTCCCCTTGGGCACAGATGAGGGCCTGGCCTGTGGGGGCCCCTTCAGCGCGCCGAGGGGCAGGCAGGGACACCATGGGCCCCTCCGGGCTGCCGCAGTGCCCCCTCCCACAGGTGTCGCACAGCAGCGAGCGCAGCATGGCGGAGCAGGAGCCCACAGCCGAGCAGCTGGCGCAGATCGCGGCCGAGAACGAGGAGGACGAGCACTCGGTCAACTACAAGCCCCCAGCCCAGAAGAGCATCCAGGAGATCCAGGAGCTGGACAAGGACGACGAGAGTCTGCGCAAGTACAAGGAGGCCCTGCTGGGCCGAGTGGCCGTGTCTGCTGGTGAGCGGGCTGGCGGGACAGTGAGGTGGTGCCATCCGTGCTCTGACCCTGGTGGTGGCAGCAGGTCGGGTGCTTGAGGTGGGGGGTCCCTGGTGGTGCAGCTCTAACCTGCCGTCACTCTACAGACCCCAACGTCCCCAACGTCATTGTGACCCGCCTGACGCTGGTGTGCAGCAGCGCCCCGGGCCCCCTGGAGCTGGACCTGACAGGTGGGTGGCACCTCCAGCGCCGCCGGCGATGCTTCCTGACTCCTGGTTTCTCCCTTCGAAGCAGCTCCCTGGGGAGCGGGCGCCCTCTCCCGGGCGAGGCCAGAAGCGCAGCCTAGTGGCCTCGGAGGGCCTGGGTCGGGTGGGGCGGTGGAAGGGGGGGCGGTCCCCGTGGGGCCTCCTAGCGCGACGTTCTCCCGAATACAGGAGACCTGGAGGCCTTCAAGAAGCAGTCCTTCGTGCTGAAGGAGGGCGTAGAGTACCGGATAAAGATCTCTTTCCGGGTAAGGTGGGGCACCTCGTGGGCCCAGGGAGGGCTGGGGCCCCAGAGCCCCGCTGAGCCCCACGTGGGTCCGTCCCTGCAGGTGAACCGAGAGATCGTGTCCGGCATGAAGTACATCCAGCACACATACCGGAAAGGCGTCAAGAGTGAGTGAGGGGCGGTGCTGGCCCACCCTCGGCCGGCCTGTGGGAGGAGCCAGTGCTGGTGGCCCCGGGCCGCGGGGCGGGAGGGAGGAAGGGGGAAAGGCCGAGGGCACCTTCGCCCGCTCTGCTCGCTGATCGCCGCCTCCCCTCCCGCAGTTGACAAGACGGACTACATGGTGGGGAGCTACGGGCCCCGGGCTGAGGAGTACGAGTTCCTCACCCCCGTGGAGGAGGCACCCAAGGGCATGCTGGCCCGCGGCAGCTACAACATCAAGTCCCGCTTCACAGACGATGACAAAACTGACCACCTGTCCTGGGAGTGGAACCTCACCATCAAAAAGGACTGGAAGGACTGAGCCTGGCCCCGGAGCGGGCAGGGCGGACAGACAGGGATGTGCACGCCCACCCCCACCCCACCCCGCCCCCAAACCAAAGTGCTGACAGGGCCCCGCCCACGCCGCCGACGCTGCGCCCCTGCCCGGCCCACAGGCCCCAGCCTCCTGGATAGTCTAGTGTCGTTGCTGCTTCTGCCTGTGCTGCGGGGGTCGAGGCTGCAGCTCAGGCCTTCCCCCCCGCCCCAGTTACCCCAGGGTCCCCCACTTGTCCTCACCCAGCCTAACTGGAGGTCTTGGCTTTCTCAAGGGAGCGGGGCGTGCAGGTCCCCCTGGGCCGTTCTGGTTGCTCTGTCTCCCTGTCCAGGGTGCGGGTCGGGGAGGGTGCACAATGCAGGCCCTTGTGGGAGCCGGTCATTCTCCGGTTTTCACTCCTCCTGGTCAGTTCATCCATTGCTGTCTGTAACCGTCTAACCATGATGCCTTAACATGTGGAACGTGTGCTGTGGGGGCCGTCACCAACCTCTAACCCTGTGTCTGCATGAGCATGTGGTCTCGCCCAGTCCCCGCCGCCCCGTCCGCAGTCCCTGTGGCCGGGAGGTGAGGGACCCTCTGCTGCTGCTGCTCCCAACCTGCCAGGGCCTGGCCAGCCCGTCCCCTCCCCTCCCGCAGCCAGGGCCGTGGGGACAGCTCCAAGGGCTTGAAGAAGCCAAATTGCCAAACTCCAGGCCTCTGGTCCCATCTGAGAGGCGGGGTTGCTTTCCTGTCCCCGTGGGCGCCCCCAGATCGAGCCCACAGCCCCGACCGAGAGCCCTCGGCGGCCAGAGCCAGCGGCCGAGCCTTACTTGCCCCACCCAGGCCCACTGGCCCGGAGTGGCGTGCCTGGCCTGTCAGTATTTATTGCCTCCATACGTGCCGTCCTCTGGGCCCCCTGGTCTGCCGCCTCTGCCCCCAGGCTCTGAGCCTCCATCCCCGGCCGGACCCCTGGACCCAGCCAGGACAACTGTGGGACCAAGCGTGCGCAGTCAAAGCTGTCCCCTGTGCCACTCCTCCCAGGTCAGGCCCGGGTTGGAATGTACAGGAACCTGTCCCTGCTTCTCCTCTTCTGACTGGGAAATAAATACCCCAAAGGAGCCAGGAGTCTGCTGCTTGTCTCTGGGCTGGGAGGGTGGGCGGGGCCCGTTCCTCCGCTGTCCCCAGGGGCCAGGTGTGGCTGCCAGTGCCCTGCCCTGACTGAAGTGTTTAAAGCTTAGGCTCACTTGGCCCAAGGTGCCCCCTGGGCAGCTCAGACCTGGAAATTCCCCAAAGGACCAAGAATCAGGAGGGGGCAGGGTGGGTAGCCAGGCCCTGGCTGGGTGGAAGCCCAGCTGACTTGTCCTCCATCCCCTGACCCCAACTGTGGCCACTTTCTAGCCTCAGGAAGTTCTTGACCTAAAAGCAGAGGAAGAATTCTCGCTGGAGACAAAGCTCACAGGAAGCAACACATGGGAACCAAAGGGCTGGCAGGTCCCAGGGGTGACCCCAAGGCGTGGGCCCTCTGGGAGTATCAGCGAGCCTGGGCTGGGACGCAAGGGTAGAGGGGTGGGCAGGGCCTGAGATCGAAAGGTGGAATGGGGAGGTGGCAGGGAGGGGGAGTCTGGTGTCCCCAGCTGCACGGAGGCCAGGAGGGCCCTTAAGGGCCATCGGAGGCCAGGTGCGAATGACCACCTGCCCCTATGACCAGCGGGGTCTGTGGGACCTCAGGTGGCAGGGAGGGCACTGTCTCCTGTGAGCCCTGCTCCCAAAGGGTACCCAGTAATGTGCCACCCTCTCCAGCCCTGGGAGGGAAAGCGCAGGTGGGGAACACAAGCCCCAGTCAGACTTGGGTTTTGAAATCGGCACTCTTTCTGAGGTCTGAGCCCCCTGAAGGGGTTCCGCCCTCTCAGAGGCAGGGGGTGGGACTTCACTGTTCTAGAGCCCGGCCTTGCCACGCCCCCTGGCCCTGCGCCTCTTCCAGGGGCTTATCAGGTGAGCCTTGCCACCTGGGCGGGGTAGGAGATGCCCTCTTGCTCCGTGGGTCAGTGGGTCAGCGGCCACGTACCCGTGCCAGAGGGGCTCCCTCAGGGCTGGTCACCGCCCACCTGCGCCCCAGGACCCCTGCAGGACCCTGGAGGCTGGGTCCTGTGCTGGGCAAGGGGACAAAAGGGCGCTTTCTGCAACTGCTGGCCCAGACACGTCGCGGAGAGCAGCCCCAGAAAGCAGCCTGGGCCTCGGGCTCTCAGTTCCACAGGGGCAAGGACCCCACCAGGCCTCTCCCAGAACCCCCTGCCCAAGCACAGGGGCCGGCTCAGGAGGGGGCAAGAAGGCTGCACGGCACAGGCCCTTCCCCCGCAGGTCAGACGCTCTCGCCGCAGCCCCTGACTTTGGTGGGGCCTGGCTCTGGGGCAGGGGCCCACCCAGGGCAGCCTGCGCCCCTGGCTGTGTGGCATCTCGGGTGAGGGCCTTGTGAGGCTCCACTGGGCCAAAAGGCCAACTATTTCCGTTCTTGGCTTTTCCAGCTTTGATTAGACAGTGAACTCAGACCCTTAGTGCCAAGTTGTACAGGCGCACGGCCAACCGCCAGGACTTTGTTCTGCCTCCTCCCCTGGTGCCGGGTAACATGAGGTGGCACCTATAGAACCTGTGCAACGTGTCTCTCGGGTCCCAAGTCTAACACAATCTTCCTGGTTGCACCCTGAACCCGTGTCCAACCGGGGGCTCCTGGGCCTGGCCTCCCCACCCCCGTGAGCCAGAGCCTGTGGTCTGCCTCCCGCTCTGTCCACCTCATCCCCCAAGCTTCTGCCTCCTCATCCACCCCCGGAGGGACCCTTCTTCCACAAAGGGGCTTGTCATTGGTCACTGATCAGGGGTAGGCACCGTGTCACCAGTTACTGTGACTTACGAGACTTGTC
Organism: Noctilio leporinus; assembly: GCA_004026585.1. Lineage (NCBI taxonomy): Eukaryota > Metazoa > Chordata > Mammalia > Chiroptera > Noctilionidae > Noctilio > Noctilio leporinus. The sequence continues at coordinate 19,459 of PVIW01002491.1, read as the reverse complement.
CCCAGGCCAGCACTGTCCACGCTGCAGTCAAGGCCCATGTCAGGGCACCGGGGCCACTCCCACTGGGCCAGGTCACCTATGGCACAGCCCGCAGGCCCACGGCTGCTCAGCAGAGAACCTGCAGACAGGACCTGCCCCTCAGCAGCCAGGTGGGCATTTCCTGGTCACCAGCCTGCTGCTCACCCCTCAGCACCTCCAACCAAACTGCAGGTGGGAAAGGAGCTATTTTGTTTTGAGAGCTATTTTTGAGCAGTAATTTATCAAAACACATAACCACTCAAGAGTTAGACCAGTGTTTTAAAATTTATTTTTATTTACAAAAAAAAATATTTTTAAAGATTTATTTTGAGAGAGAGAGGGAGCGAGGGAGAAAGGAAGGAGAGAAACATGGATGTGGGAGAGAAACATCTATGGGTTGTCTCAAGCATGTCCCCAGCTGGGGACCTGGCCCGCAACCCAGGCCTGTGTCCTGACTGGGAACCAATCCACTGAGCCACACCAGCCAGGGCTTTTAATTTATTTTTAAAGATTTTATTTATCTATTTTATGTTTTAGAGAGAGCGAGAGAAACATCGATATGTGGTTGCCTCTTGTGTGTCCCCAGCTGGGGATCTGGCCTGCCACCCAGGCCTGTGCCCTGACTGGGAATCAAACCGGCGACCCTTTGGTTCACAGGCTGGTGCTCGGTCCACTGAGCCACACCAGCCAGCACTGGACCAGTGTTTAATGGGCATCTTCTCTGGGGTGAGAGACTCCTAGAGGCCGCCCTGAAGCTTCTTGACAGTCCAGAGAGATGCCACAGCCTGGAGGGCAGGTAGCCCAGCCTCCAAGGGCAACTCCAGTGAAGGGCTAGGGTATGAGGGGCAACTCCAGCCCCCTCCCCTCCCCCAGGACTGAGGCCTGCAGGGTGTTCCGTGGTGAACCCGGCTGTGTTTCGGGGCTTTGATGCAGCTGCCCAGCTACGACTGACCTGGAAGACGGGATCTCAGGCCTCACCCAGAGCGGTCCCGCTTAGCTTTCTGAGAGCCACCCCTGGCTGATCCTGCAGTTAGTTGGCCGGTGAGGCCGATTCAAGACACATGGAGACTCCTTGAGAGGTCATGTTAATACTGTGACCCATCCAAGCCAGAGCCCCGGTCAGGCCCTGGTTTTCACAACACGATGACTTGGCTGTGGGAACTGAGGCTTCAGAATAGCAGCCCTGTCCTCGCTGTCACCTGAGTCAAACTGGGATCAAACGGTGTCCTTGGCTCTGGCCTCGGAGGCCCAGACTCGGCTGGAGGAGGGCTCGACCCCGGCCAGCACCTTGGGTCTCTGGTCCACCCGCCCTCGGTCCTGACCTTTTCTCCGCTGCAAGTTCTTCCCTGCTGCTGTGGGGCTACGCTGCCTCCAAATCTCATCACAGCACCCAACCCTTCCGCCCTGTTCCCATCAGCTGAGCAAACTCAAGCCCCCAAACTTCCGAACCCAAACCCGGACTTCAGGAGCTTTAAAGTGAAGGCTACGTATGGCACAAATGTCCCTCGTCTCAGATTCCAAACTGCGGCCTGTAAAATGGAGTCTCGGCAATTCCAAAATCGTGGGGAGTTGGGGCGGCAGATGAGGCAATCCCCCCTGGGCTGAGAGCAGAGCGGACCGCGCCCCACTGCGCTGTGGTGGAGGCACAAGCTCATCGCCTTTCCACGCAGCACGTTCCAGCTGCTGTCAAGTCACCCCTGGGAGCGGACAGGTGTCCCGGGAGGTACAGCCTCCGCCGGCGGCCGCCTGCCCTGTTGGGAGCGGGGGAGGCGCACTGGGAATCCCGCTGACCTTCAGGAACCGCTCTGCTCCTTGGAGGAGCCCCACGCAGGGGGAGGAACACGAGCAAAGTGCTTTCGAGAGCAACGTGTTAACACAGGCAAACTCCCAAGTACGGAAACGTCTTTATTCCTGCTTCCCCATTTCTGCAATCGGACATAAGCATCTTTCTCCGTTTCCCCATTTCTGCAGTCAGGATGTCGGTCGACGTGTACATGTAATGGGGGAGTGTTTCCCCTTCTTTTGTGGAGTTACTAAGTTGCTGATGAGTCAAAACCAGTGGCGGGGCGGTTCAGAAAGGAGGAAGTATTGGAAATAAAGGGGCGAGCTTCCCGGAGGACAGGGGGAGGGGAGGCGAAGGCGGCGAGCCCCGGGGAGCGGAGCCCCGGGAGCCCACTGTTCGGCAGAAATAAAATGCGCCCTACGTGCGTTAAGTTTCCCAGGAGTCACGTTGATTTTTAAGTATTGCAACATGTCAACAGGACAATGAAGAGGCTTCGGGGCGGTCATGCGCCCCTTTCCCTGTATTGTCTCGGGTCCCACTCCCGGTCCGACCCGCTCCGGGCGTCTGCAGCCTCGGCCGCAGCGGCGGCGCCTGCCGCACAGCGCGGGTCTGCAGGGGGCTGCGTGGGGCCTCTGCGGCGCATCGGGCAGCTTCGGGGGGCCGAGCAACGGGGGTCAGGGGCCACGCACTCCTGGACTTTACGCCCCGGCGGGCGTCGACGAGTCCTGCGGGCCGCGGGCGGCAGCGGGCCCTGCGTCCGTTTCCCGGCTTCTGGGCCTCCAGGGGCACCGCCCGACCTCCCCTTCCTCCGCCTCGCTGCGCGCAGGCTCCCGCCGCCCACCCCAGCACACCGGGCGCCCCCGGGAGCGCCCCGAGCCGCGCCCGAGCCCAAGACCCCGAGGCAGGCGGCGCACGAGCCTCACGCACGCCGGAAGTTGCGTCAGCCCAGCTCGGGGCCCGCAGAGCCGGAGGGCGGGCCCGTGACGGATACGCGGTCCAGTAAGAATGCAACACGAGGGTTTCGGTGCCCAGGCGCAGCCCCGCCCCTCGGCGGGGGACTCCGCCCCACTGCCACGTTCGACGAAGACTCACGCTGGGTGCGCGCATCTCTTGGCCAATCAGGAGCCACGGAGCCCGGGCCTCCGGAGGTGGCAGCCATTCCAGAGCCAGGGAAAGTGTTACAGCGAACCACCAACCACAAGTCGAGGGCAGGAGGTTCTCCGCCCGGAGCCAATGAGAAGCTGGGTTAGAGTGCGAGCGCGAGCTCCTCGGCCAATTCCGGGCGAGAGTAGGGGAGTCCCGTGTCGCTCTTCCGAATCCGGGCCGCAGGCAGGGTGGACGTCCACTCCAGGCGCGGCGGAGGCGGGCCCCTGAAGCCACGGCCAATCGGAGGCGGGGGCGGGCGGGCACGCGCGCGGCGGCCGGCCTTATAAGGGCGAGGCGGGCGGCGCGCGCTCTCGTGGCCTCGCTGTCCGGCGGCGCCAACCGAAGCGCCGCGCCCGCTGCCGACATGCTGCGCCGCTCTCTGCTGGTCCTGGCCCTGGCCGTGCTGGCCCGCGCGGGCGCCGACCCCGAGGAGGAGGACCACGTCCTGGTGCTGCGCAAGGGCAACTTCGAGGAGGCGCTGGCGGCCCACAAGTACCTGCTGGTGGAGTTCTGTGAGTGCCGCCCGGGCCTCGCCGCCGCCGCCGCGGGGTGTGGACGGGGCCGATCGCGGGGCGCCCGCAGCTCCCGGGGACGGCGGGCCGGGGCGCGGGGGCGGCCCCTCCAGAGGACGCACAGGCGCGGCCCGTCTGGCAGCCTGGGGACACGAGCCGGGCGCGGATGAGACCCAGGGCGCCTTGGCTTCCCCTGGGCAGGGTCCCTGTTAGCCGGAGGGGAGCGGGGTCCCCCTGGGAGCGGCTGCAGACACGGGCCCGCTCGGGTCCCGCCCCTAACTGCGCCCGGGGTGCGGGTCCTGCCTGCAGCGGCTGCAGCGGGCGACGCTCTCACCAGGAGCCCAGCCTGCGCCCTGGTGTGTGGGTCCTGCCTCCCTGGGCTGCAGGTCTCAGGCGGACACAGCTGCCGGCCTCGCTGAGGGGCAGTCTGGCCGCCGCAGTATCTACAGTCGGGTAAATCGGAGCCAAAGGGCAGGCGTGCCCAGATGGGTATCGCATATTTGAGATTAGGCTTTAACACAGACCGCGTTGGCTTCTTAGTTTCTCTGCTTTCCCAAAGGACTCGCTAGGGACGGGTCTGCCCATGCTGCCTGCATGCGGGGGGGTAGGAAGTTGCTAATCGTTAAAGACTTTGTCTTCTGTGCTGCAAGGTGACAAGGCAGAGTGAGAGGTAGTTGAGGTTTGTCATTCGCGGCCTGTGGCCCCATATTGCCCAAGAGCACGAAGCTTTTAGCTCAGCCTTGGACGTGGAGAGTGTTATCTTGCTGACAGATAAGGTTCTCGGGGAGGGAAGTGCCCAAGAAGGAGGGAAGCAGGGAGCTGAGTGCAGTGCTTCCTAGTGTCTTGCTCTCCTTTCAGATGCCCCCTGGTGCGGCCACTGCAAAGCTCTGGCCCCTGAGTATGCCAAAGCAGCTGGGAAGCTGAAGGCCGAAGGCTCCGAGATCCGACTGGCCAAGGTGGACGCGACGGAGGAGTCTGAGTTGGCCCAGCAGTATGGCGTCCGCGGCTACCCTACCATCAAGTTCTTCAAGAACGGAGACACGGCCTCCCCGCGAGAGTACACAGGTGGGACCACGGAGGCTCGCCTGCGGCCCCTGGACGATACCTGAGGGTGGGAGGCCCTTTTCACAAACGAGTAGGGGAACCTGTCCTTGGACTGAGGTCTGGTTCTAGTTCGGCCGCCAGGGGAAGTTCTCACCCTGGAAGAATTTCTTACATGGAGAGGGACATTCTGGGGTGGACAGCAGGCCCAGAGAGAGGGAGGCTGGGGCAGTACTGCCATCAGCTGTGCTGGCCACTAAGTGGAGCGCTGGGGGCTTCCATGGGGAGGGGCTGGGGTAGACCTGGCAGGCTGTGGGCAGAACTCGAGTTCATGCCCAGCTGCACCCACCCCAGCCCTCGTCAGCTGCTTGCTTGGGGCTGGGTCCCTTGTCACCCAGGCGGTACCTGTGACAGCAGGACTCTTTTGTCTAGAACCGGTTCCGTGGCTTAGCCATCAGAACTCTGTGAAGCTGCCCGGCAGCTTGTTAACCCTGACGTCAGCAGCTCTGGTCTCGCTGGGCTGCTGTTCATTAGTTCCGTTTTGTTTTGTTTTCTTCATTGCCAACCAAGGATGTATTTATTGATTTTAGAGGAGGGGGGGAAGAGAGAGAAACGTCCATCAGTTGCTTCCCACACGCACCCTGACTAGGGCTCAAACTCGCAACCTTTTGGTGCAGGGAATGATGTTCTAACCACCTGAGCTCCCTAGTCCTATTTTCACTTGTGTTCACTTTTGGAATAGTGGGTGCCTGTCTAAAGTCATCCCGATTATCATTTACCCCTGGGTTTCATAGAGGAGGCCACTCATAGTCACACCTGTGACTGATAACTTGGCTTTTGTATTTATTTTTCTAAAGATTTTATTTATTTTTAGAGGGAAGGGAGGGGACATGAGAGAGGGACGCACATTGATCAGTTGCTTCCTGTGTGCACCTCCGCCTGGGATAGAACCTGCAGTCCAGGCCTGTCCTGACCAGGAATTGAACTGGTGACCTTCTGGACTGCAGGACGAACCCCAGCAAAACTGAGCCACAGCGGCCAGGGCGGCAGAATCTTTAAATGTGAGATTCTGCAAGCCAGGCAGTCAGACCCTGTCTCAGGAGGAGTGGCCGTTTTCCTTTTCATTCTCTGTCCTGGGTGGTGCCCAGGAGCTGTGACGGGCCAGGATGTTTAACCGGCCTGGGCACGAAGCAGGACAGGGAAAACGGGCATCAGGGCTGCCTTCTGAAAACCATTCTAGCACATCTGTACTTGAGACAAAGCCAAGGGAGAGCACCTGTGTGTAGTGAGCGCCATTGTGAAGGAAAACTTGGACGATGCAAAGGGATTAGAGCAGGAGAAGGATCGGTCATCCCTGGAGTTAGAGGTAGTCGCTGCCTTTTAAACACGGCCAGGATCTTGCTCGCACAGAAATGCCTCTGTAGCCCTGAGTGCTCGCAGGTGCGTGGACAGGAGCCTTCTCTGGGGTCAGAGGGCCCCAGGCCGTGGTGGGGAGCTGAGAGGAGGGTGGGCCCCGTTTCAAGTGGCCGACACGTGTTTGGGTGCAGCTGGCAGGGAGGCTGATGACATTGTGAACTGGCTGAAGAAGCGCACTGGCCCCGCGGCCACCACGCTGTCAGACGGGTCTGCCGCAGAGGCCTTGGTGGAGTCCAGCGAGGTGGCGGTCATCGGCTTCTTCAAGGTAGAGACCTCGGGGTTCATCTCGGGTTTCCGAGCCAGTGTCCTGGGAGGGGCCCCTGCGGCTGGGCATTGGCCTGCCCTGCTGCTGACCTGGGTGGGCCCCTTGGTGCCGCGGGTGCCGCCACCTCTGGTTCTCCCCAGGACGTGGAGTCGGACGCGGCCAAGCAGTTCCTGCTGGCAGCAGAGGCCATCGATGACATACCCTTTGGGATCACGGCCAGTAGTGATGTGTTTTCCAAATACCAGCTGGCCAAGGATGGGGTCGTCCTCTTTAAGAAGGTGAGTGGCCCTGGGCAGCTCTCCCTGGGGCGGTGGAGGCGCTGGGCTGGGGCTGGTGGTGCCCAACGGTTGCTGAACCTTGAGGACCTTGCCCGGGGCACTGACCGCCAGCCCAGCTGTTATCAGGGCCCGTTGTGCAACGTCAGGCCGAAAGTGCCCTTCAGCCCTTTGTGCAGCTCCTGTGACAGCAGGTGGCTGTTCCATGAGGGTGGAGTTCCTTTGGAGCCTTAGCTTGGAGGGAAAAGGAGACAGAGTAACGAGCTCGCCCTTGTAACCATTTCTAAGTAGCTTTGAGGTATTAGTTGCACTGTGTGGAGCAACATTGTTTCTGTTTCTAAACCAAGTCCATACCCGAAAGGGACAAGTAGCACTCAGGCCCCGGGCTCTGGTGTCGGACCGCTTTCTAAGGGGGCTGCTGGTGCCCTGGCACTTCTGCCAGTGGTGGGACGCAGCAGGGTCCGTGCCTGCATGTTCCTGAAGCAGCGAGGGGGCTGCCTTTGCGAAGGGAAACCTTCACAATTCTAGAGAGAAAGAGAAGCATTGACTAAATGTTTCACTTACTGATGCATCACTGGTTGACTTTTTTTGAGATATATTTTTATTTGTTATTTTTTCTTTTTAGAGAGAAGGGCAGGGAGGGAGGAAAAAAGGGAGAGAAACATCAATGTACAGTTGCCTTTCAGTTGCCTACAGCTACGGACTTGGCTGGAGACCTGGTTTGCAACCTGGTTATGTGCCCTGACTGGGAATCAAACCAGCGACCTTTGGGTTTGTAGGCTGACGCCTTATCCACTGTGCCACCAGCCGGGGCTCTGGTTGATTCTTGTATATGCCCTGACTGGGGATCAAACCCACAACCTTGGCATCTTGGGATGATGCTCTGACCAACTAAGCTACAGGGCCAGGGGTTTGTCGGGGTCTTTGTGTTTCATTTCAGCCCCCAGGCAGCGGGAGGGGGGGGTGAGTAGCCAAGCACCCCTGTTCTAAGGACAGGGCTGTCCCTGGAGTAGGGGACAAAGAGCACATGCAGAGCAGGGGAGGAAAGCAGGCTGTGGTGCATGTCTCAGGGGTGGGGCTGGGACTGCCATCCAGTTTGGTAGAAAGGACGCTGAGGCAGCGAGGTGCTGGCCCCAGGCCCCGAGAAAGGGCAGGAGCAAGGCTCTCTACAGAACCCGCCGGCTCCTAGCATTTGCCTGGGCCGCTGGGCAGGGGCGGCCCCTGTGTGGTTTTGTGGCAGGTGATTCCTTAGGCCCTTCCATGGCAGACTTCACGTTGTCACGTACATTGTCTTTCCTGGGTGGAAATCCTCAGGCTGTCCACTGAAGGGAGTGGACCTGGTCCATTAGTTGTCACTGCAAATTTGCTGGGACGTCACGGTGATTACCTGACAGGAGACCGTCAGCTGTCACACGGAGTGCAAGGGGGCGAGTGAGCACATCCTGAGTGCATCCTGCAGTTGGTTTTGGCAGTCATGTATCCTTTAGGTTAGAATGACCATTTTGTGTTCTGCAAAAACTTGGGCGCCAGCTGCTGTCCACCCACAAGACGGGGCTCAGCCGCACCCTGACAAGGCCAGAGCCCCTTGGGTTTCCACAGCCCGTGGCCCTGCTGTCACCCCATCTTCCTCAGCCTGTACTCGTCCCCTGTCCTTCGCGCTATTCACCTCCATTCCTCGTGATAAGCTGGGTCTTCGTGTGCGTGCGGGGCAGCCTGGCTGAGCTGGCCAGGGTGACAGGGACCCAGTGGGATGCAGTGGCTCTTAAGCCTGAGTCCTGGCCTGCGGCACCATCACAAGGCTTGGACCATGGGCTCAAGAGCTGAGCATCCTGAGTCTTTGTTCTGATGTTTCCTGTGTTAAGATTTTATTTATTTTTAAAAAGAAGGGAAGAGAGGGAAAGCAACAGCAACACGTGGTTGCCTCTTGTACATCCCCAACTGGCAACCTGGCCCATAACCCAGGCATGTGCCCTGACTGGGCATTGCTGGTGACCCTTCGGTTCACAGGCTGGCATTCAATCCACTGAGTCACACCAGCCAGGCTGTTTTTCTTTTCCATTGTGGAGGCTGGTCCATTAGAAGCAGGTGTGGGGCTGGGCTCTCCACCGCCTGCGGTGGCTGATTTTTTGTGATGTTGTCTCCTGTTGGGTGGGGCTGGCCCCCTGCAGCTGCCCCTGCCTAAATGACGGTTGTCCGTGTGCTGTTTACCAGAGTAGATGGTGGACCTAGTGTCTGTGGCAACAATTACCAGGAAGATTGCGGCTGTGAGAGCCGCAGCCCAGCGTGAGGTTGGGCAGAGCTGTTTGCCTCCAGCTGGGGTGCAGCGTCTCTGGGCACCGATGGAGCTGTGGCCGGCGTCTCCCCTCATTTTCCACCCGTCGTGCTCTTGGCCTTGGCTTTTCTGCCCCTTTTCACCCTCTCCATTTGCGGCGTCAGCCTCGGTGGGGAGCAGGGCTCCTGGCCCTCCGTGTGGTCTGCCTGGGACGGGGTGGGTGGGAGGTGACCACCTGCCTTTCCGAAGTCACTTGGAAGAAGTGCGGAGAGAATGGAGCAGGAGAGCCGCTGCTCCCAAGTCTCGTGAGCGCTGGGCGTGGTGCGGGGGCCCCCTGACCTGCCACCTGAGACACTCAGGCCAGCACCCCTGTGTCCGTTGCTCCCCCTTCATGACCCCAGGACTTGACGAGGGGTCTGAAAAGTTCTTTCTAAATGGAATGTGCTTGTTGGTTTTTATCACGTTACAAATGTTACAAATTAGAACTGAGAAATATTTCAAGACTTAATAAACTTAATTTGTTCTAAAATAATAATATACCTGTTATATATTATCAGAAGTAATGCTTTTTTTTTTTTAAAGATTTTATTTACTATTTTCAGAGAGAGGGGAAGGGAGAGAGGCAGAGAGGGAGAGAGACATCCATGTATGGTTGCCTTTCACCTGCCTCCAGCTACGGACCTGGCTGGAGACCTGGCTTGCAACCTGGTTATGTGCCCTGGCTGGGAATCAAACCAGCGACCTTTGGGTTCACAGACTGGTGCCTTATCCCCTGAGCCACCAGCCAGGGCAGAAATAATGCTTTTATGGATGTTCATTTTTCCCAGACAAGATTTTAACGCTGAGAGTGGTGCCTTCGATTCTGCTGATCCTTTAACATATGCCTAGATGGAAGCCCAGAGGGCTCTCCTGGTTTGCCTGCAGTGGCTGCTATGTCACGTCCTGGGTCCTCAGAGGGAACTCCTGACAGCTGGTGACCAATGAATGTCACCATTCATTGGTTGTGAAAGTCACTTTGAACTTGCCACCACCCTCAGCGTGTGGCCCACCCAGAGCTGCTTTAGGGACTCCTTGGAGAGGAGGCTGCTCCCTGGGACCAGGGTGTGGGGCCCTGCTGGCTTCTGAGGAGCTGGGGAATAGGGCCTGGGACAGCTGCAGGCCCTACCTGGCCTTTTGGGGAAACAGTCCCATGGGGGCTGCCAGAGAGAGCCCTGCACCTGGCCACGCCAAGCTGGCCGGGGATGCCGGGTGCCCTGTGGAGCACGCGAAGCTCAGAGCCCTCTCTCTGTCCACAGTTTGACGAGGGCAGGAACGACTTTGAGGGGGAGGTCACCAAAGAAAAACTGCTGGACTTCATCAAGCACAACCAGCTGCCACTGGTCATCGAGTTCACCGAGCAGGTGTGGCTCCTCAGTTGGGCCTGTACCTGGGGGCGGGGGGTGCCCCAGGGACCCCCGTCATTGTCCCCGTTGTCATCCAGGCTCTGGCACTGTTGGGCTGTTGTGACAGCAGCCTGCATCCACAGCTTGGCTTGTGTCCGCAACTCGGTAACCTACGTTTATCATGCAGACGGCCCCAAAGATTTTTGGGGGTGAAATCAAGACGCACATCCTGCTGTTCCTGCCCAAGAGTGTGTCTGACTATGATGGCAAACTGAGCAGCTTCAAGAAGGCCGCCGAGAGCTTCAAGGGCAAGGTGTGTGGGCCCCCAAGGCCACGGGCAGGTCCGCGGCTTCCTTCTGCTCTGGGGACACCCTGTCCTGGGGTCCGGGCCTGTGGGGAGGGTCAGCTGTGTCCCCCTCCCTTGCACCCTGTCGGGCAGCTGCTCCTGTGGTGCAGCCAGCTGCAGGGGAGGCCGTACTGGCTTCCTGGTGTCATTCTCAACGTGCCTTTTCTCCCCAAGATCCTGTTCATATTCATCGACAGCGACCACGCCGACAACCAGCGCATCCTCGAGTTCTTCGGCCTCACGAAAGAGGCCAGCCCCGCCGTGCGCCTCATCACCCTGCAGGAGGAGATGGCCAAGTACAAGCCCGAGTCGGACGAGCTGACAGCAGAGAAGATCACGGACTTCTGCCAACGCTTCCTGGAGGGCAAGATCAAGGTGGCCACACCTGCCTCCCGTTTCCTAGCACGACCGTGTCCTTGGGGTCCTGAGGACAAGCCCCCTGTGGCCAGAGTGGCCGTGGATGCCCCAGTGGGAGGGGAGCGTGAGGGTTCTGGTCTTGAGGGCTGGAGTCTTGTGGGCTCCGTGGGCACCGCGGCCCTGACCCTGCCCTGCCTGTCCTCCAGCCTCACCTGATGAGCCAGGAGCTGCCCGAGGACTGGGACAAGCAGCCCGTGAAAGTGCTGGTGGGGAAGAACTTCGAAGAGGTTGCTTTTGACGAGAAGAAGAACGTGTTTGTGGAATTCTGTAAGCAAAGCCTCCCCTGGGTTTGCGGGCACCAGGGTGGGGTGGGGCCAGAGCAGCCTCCTGGCCCGGTGGGACTCAGCGAGGCTTCTTCCAGACGCCCCGTGGTGTGGCCACTGCAAACAGCTGGCTCCCATCTGGGATAAGCTGGGCGAGACGTACAAGGACCACGAGAGTATCATCATCGCCAAGATGGACGCGACAGCCAACGAGGTGGAGGCCGTCAAAGTGCACAGCTTCCCCACGCTCAAGTTCTTCCCCGCCGGAGCTGACCGGACGGTGCGCCACGGGCGGGGCGGGCGGGCTGCGCGGAGCCCAGCTCTGCAGGGGGGGATGGCCCTGCCCGCTGCCCCGGTTGGCTTCTCACCACCCCCCAACACACACAGATCATCGACTACAATGGGGAGCGGACGCTAGAAGGCTTTAAGAAGTTTCTGGAGAGCGGCGGCCAGGACGGAGCAGGGGACGATGACGTAAGTGGAGGTGGCCCAGCTGGCCCCTGAGGCCTCGCCTGCGGTCCACGGGCCGTGGACGTGCGTGCTGTGCGCCAGGCCTGGGGAAGGCTCCCCTTCCCACTGACCAGCGCTGTGATTTGAGAGGGTCTGGAAGTGCTGGTGTTGGTGTAGGAAGTCTTCCCCCTTGGCCCCTGTGGTTCCCCAATGGACCTGAATGTCCTTGTTGGCCCGTTGCCTGAAGTGCCCTGAGTTGGTCGTGGTCAGCTCTGGGCGGCAGAGGGGATGTCGGAACAGGTCCCTGGCAGGACGGTGTGGTGGGGATGGTGCTAGTGCTCAGCAGGACATCTGTGTGGAGAGCGGAGACCACAGTCAGCTCAGGGCCCACCCGGAAGCCAGGGAAGCAGACGAGGGAAGCGCTGGGGCTGCCCCACGGGTGTGATTGAGGTGGCTGTGGCCCTTGGGCTGTGGTCGCTGGCCTGGCTCCAGACTGTAAGGGCTGGGGAAGCAGACGCTGCTCTGGGGGACGGGGGCGCCTTGACCGTCCTTTCCCTCTGCCGAAGGATCTAGAGGATCTAGAGGAAGCGGAGGAGCCTGACCTGGAGGAAGACGATGATCACAAAGCTGTGAAAGATGAACTGTGACGTGGGTCCAGCCCCGACACCCAACACGCTCCTCGCGCTGCATCCCCAGCGGCTCGGCCTCCGGCCCCGTGCCCTCTGGGGAGGACGGAGCCCCAATCGGAAACGCAGGGAACTTTCTGAAGCCACACTTCGCCCTCACACGTGTAAACTTAAACCCGTCTCCTCCTTCTGCTTTTCAGGTTCTGGGAAGGGACTGCTCCCCAGGCCAGCCTGTCCCGGCGGCCTTTTTATCGTGATGTACTTTTTTGTACACAGCCTGTCCGCGGCGCTCGCTGGCACGTCCTAGAATCTCACTGTGGCCTCACGTTAGGCTTCTAGTACCATCACTTCAAAACATGCCACCAGTGGGATGCCTAGACATTTTGGGAGGTCAGGTGTCTCCCGCCTTGGCCGGGTTCCCCTGGAGATGGTTGTCCCTTGTGCGGAGAGGGAACAAGCCAGCTGGACAGGCCCCCCAATGCCAGCGTTGCCGCGACTGTGTGGCTCCCGTGTTGCCTGGTAAACGAGACTTCAGGGCTCTGCCTCTGAGGCCTCACCAGGACAGGGGGCCGTCGGCCCGGGTTGGGCCACACAGGTCCCTCCCAGATGCCAGGGTGCCTGAGGCTGCGCCCCACGACTCCGCTTCCAGGCTGGAAACAGCCAGGGATGCTTGACCCAATCAGTTGTCAATGGTTCTTCAGGCATTTCTACCACAAGATTGGAATTAAACACATTGGCCAAATAAACCTGAAGTTTTACTACCTGCCTCTGCTTCGCAGGCCACAGGGTCCCGGCCCTGAAGAGAAGGTGGGAGAAGGTGGGCTTGGGGAGCTGCTCCTGAGACACCTCCTCAGAGCACAGTGCCCGCTTGAAGCTCCCAGGAGCCTCAGCCCTCACCCCTGTCCCCCAGTTCACCGCCGGGGAGCACGTGCGGATCTCCAGGCAGAGAAGCCTGGTGCCCCCCGACCCCACTCACTGCCCTGGGGCTGGTTTGTCTGACAGGTGTGGCCGACAGTACCCTCTTGGGCACGTGGCCATCATGGTGTGGACCTGCTCTGGGACAGAGCAGGACTCAGCAGGGCCTGAGAGGCAGGGCTGCCACGCACTGATGTGGGCTGTGCCCGCCCCTGCCTGGCTCCGCAGGCTCTGGCGGGAATGGGCAGTGACAGGATCCTGTGCGCATCACAGGATGTTCCCAGAAAAAAACAGGAAATCACCCAGTTCTTTAAATGTAATCCGACTTGTAGAAGCTCAGCTTGTAGTTGGCATGGAGAAAAGCACCATGGGGTTTGAAGGTGTGATCTGCCTCTGCGGACAGAGGGCACTTCTGAGCCTGGGGCAGGGACACGCCTGCACCTGCGGGGCCTGTGCCTGACCGAGGGTCAGCGTGGCGGGGGCTCAGCCTCTTGCCATCAGCGTGTCAGGCGGGCGGGCGAGGCAGGAGGCCCCTCCAGATGTCCCTGGAGGAGAGAGTGGGAGCTCAGGCCAGAGCCCCACCCCTACTTGCCACCTGGGGTAGAAAGTGTGCGTTTCCTGACAAGGCTCACGTGCTGGTGAGGGGTCTCCATGTGCCATGCCCGTGTCACAGCCAGTAGACGTGGCTGCAGGGCTTGCTGTGACTGGTTCTCAGTGGTCCTGGTCCATGGAGAGGTGGGGACATCAGGGGACACTCCCAGCAGGAGGCCCTGGGAGGAGGTCTCGGAGAGATTAGCTCTGCTGCCCGAAGGCCAGCAGGTGGCCAGGGTGACGGGGCCGGGCTGGGTCCGATCCTGCGCCTCTGCCCTGTGACCATGCGGGTGGCCCCAGCCCTGTGCCCAGGCAGCTGGGACATTGCAGGAGCACCACTGCCCGTCTCCGTGACCACTGCTGATAGCTGCCCCCTCTGCAGACAGGCGAGAGGGCACCCCCGGCCTGCTTGGCTGGGAGGTTCCAGGTGGTGTCCAAGCCCCGGCAGGACTGCTGGATTAGCGAGGTGGTTTCGCACAGGCAGTGAAGGCTTAGCAGCCTGGTCTTCGTAGTCTGCCGCTCCCCACCTCCCCACCCCAGCTGGTGGGAAGCCACACCCCTGGAACCAGGGAGCCACCTCCAGGCGCTCTGTCCCCGAGGCTGTGGGGGGAGAGGCCGCTGAGCAGCCCAGCCGCACTCCTGGAGGCCAGGCCCTGTGCAGCGTAGGGTGGGGCTTGGCCCTGTCCTAGTCAGCTTTTCACACCAGTCCTTTCGTTGGAACTGTCACTTTGCAAGTTCCACGGGCTGAGAAAGGTCAAGGCAGAGCTGCCTCAACGGGCTTGGCTCCGGTGGCTGCATGAAACGCGGACCGTGCCCACCAGGGCAGGCCCAGCTGCAGCTGCCAGCTGCTGACCAAAGGCCTCCCAGGGGCCAGCCGCAAATACCTTTCAGGGGCTCTCCTGTGACCGGGGGTCCCTGACCACCGAGCTCTCAGTGGCCGTGAGCAGACAGGCTGATAGGCAGGAGGGTCCCACTTGGGAGTCACTCACGGGTACAGCCTGTGACTCTGGCCCAGGTCCTGGTCCCTTGGGGCCGCTGATGGCCGCTGCACCCTCGGCCCTTTCATCTGATCCTCTGGGCGGGGAGAGCAGACAGAACTTTCCACAACACCAGAAAAGGTGATCTTCACATCAAAGGAAAGTTCTCTCTGTCTAGGGACGGAACGTTTCGTCTCCAGACTTCTGTCAACAAACCGGGAGAAACTACCCCCAGTGACCAGGAGTGAGACCACCCTCTGTCCTCTGAGCCCAGAGTCGGGGACACGGAAGATCACCCCCTGCTGGGCCTCTGCAAGGCCTGGCCAGAGGAGGAGGCTGGGAACTTGCATGTGTGACTGGCAGCCTGCACGCGCCTACGGGCCTGGGGTCAGGGCAGCAGCAGAGAGAAACCGCCAGGGCTGGGGGGCTGTCTCGGAGCCCCGTTTTCCCAAACGTTTAAACCAAGGCTTTGTAACACAGTGGTGGGCAAGAGTGGATGAAGTTACAAGCCCTCGTAACCTCAAAGGTAAAGCACAAGTGAGAATAACAAATGACAAGACGACAAATAATACACAATATAATAATTAGCAACACAGGAATGAACTGTTTCACACGCTCGCAACTGCAAACCGACTTCCGCCCACGCCGTCCGTTTGGTGACCCGATTTTGTTGCCCTGAGCCCAGCTCGGTGGCACAAGGGTGCCGGGGACCCCACTGCCCGGCCCGGTCGGAGGCCAGTCTTGGCTCTGCCCTCCCAGGGGGACCAGGTCAAGGTTAGGAATCGAGCTGCACCCCCCAGTAGCTGTTTGTTGGGGTGCACCCAGGACCTCAGGGCGAAACCTTACTTGGAAATGGGGCTGAGGCGAGTGGGCTTGGGCAAGACAAGGTCTCCCTGGAGCAGGGCAGGGCCTCGCCCGGTGCCCGAGAAGAAGGGGATCAGGACGCAGGGAGAGCGAGCGCCCCGCGAGCGGGAAGTTTGGGGCGGACCCCAGCGTCGGCAAGCAAGGAGCGCGGAGGACTGCCTGCTGGGCCTGCAGCTGACCCTCCCTCAGGAGGGGCCAGCCCTGCCCACGCCCTTCCTTGAACTTCTGTCCAGAGCTGGGAGAGAACCAAGTGGTTTGAGGCCCCCAGTCCGACTCGTGACAGCAGCGCAGCTCCAGGTGCGTGGGGTTGGCCTGACCCACTGCCTCGCTCCGAGTCCGTGTCCTGGGCTGACGTATTTTCCGCTGGCTCCTCTCCCGCACCCAGGCCTATGCCCCACCTCCAGCCTTGGCTGCTACAGTGAGGGCAGGTGGCCCTGGTCCAGCCTGCTGGACCGTCTTAAAAATTCCGTTGGCTGCGTTCCTGCAGGTAAACCTGCGCGGGGCCCGTGGCGAAGGGCACACGCCATGGGACAGGATGGCCTGTCCTTGGGGCACATGCCTTCGGCGGGAGCACCTGTCCAGGAGCGGCAGGAACCCGGAACCAGGAGAACTGGGGGCTCAGGGATGGGGCTTCCAGAGGGTCCCCATGGGCACAGTGGGGGTGAAATGGCCTGGGAGTTTCCCAAGCAGGGGGCAGTGGCATCAAGGCCTGTGTTTTGATAGAAGTGCCAAGACGACCATCATGGAAGGTGCTGTGACGGGAGGGAGGTGGGTCAGGTGGGGCCTCGTCCCCAGCGCAGTCAGCACCCCGAGCTTCCCTGGCTGCGGGGGCCCTGGCTTCCCGGGAGGTGGCGGAGCCATCCCAGGAACGTCCTGCCCTCTCCCAGAGCGGCCCGGCCGCTGCTGCCCCTGGCACCGCCTGCCTCCCTCGCCGACCTTCGGGCGCTGTCAGTAAGCGGGGCAGTGCGCGGCCAGCCAGGAAGGATCTGACCCCTTTGGCCGGGCACTGCGACAGGTGGGATGAAAACTGAGCCAGTCCACTCGATCCGGGCCCGGGCGGGGCAGCTCGGTTTCAGCCCTCGTGGTGCAGGGGTGACCGCGCGGCTTTATATAGCCCTGCGGGCGTATAAATGGGGGCTGCTCCCGCACAGCGCGCAGAGGGCGAGCCAGGAGCCACTGTCCTAGGACCCACGACGCTGCCCGCTCGGCCGGGGCAGGCTGGGCACGTTCCTACCCCCAGAGCCACAGGGTCCCCCCGAGGGCGGCCCACAGCACCGCCTCCCAGATGCCCAGCAGGACTGTGCGCTACGAGGGGTACAGCCCGCGGCAGCGGCGCCGGCGGCTGCTGGCCCAGCGCAGCGTGCGCTTCCCCAATGACGTCCTGTTCCTGGACCACATCCGCCAGGGCGACCTGGAGCAGGTGGGGCGCTTCCTCCGGGCTCGGAAAGTGGCTCTGGACACCATCCACCCCTCGGGTGAGTGGCTGCGGGCCAGCAGAGGGTCAGCGGGGCGGCAGGGGGGGCCTCGAAGGTGACCCCTCCTGCCCGGTCCTTCCCAGGCCTGGCGGCCCTGCACGAAGCCGTCCTGTCCGGAAACCTGCAGTGCGTGAAGCTGCTGGTCCGACACGGGGCGGACATCCACCAGCGCGACGAGACGGGATGGACGGCCCTGCATATCGCCTGCAGCGATGGGTACCCCGACATTGCCAGGTGAGAGCGGGGCCCGCGGCTTCCTCCCAACCCCTCCGGCCTCCGGCGGCCCCCAAAGGCGGCCCTGGCGGCGTCGCATGGAACCCCAAGGGCCTCGGGAATCCCCTTTCTGCGCCTGGCCCCGCGGCCCTGCCTGGAGCCGAAGGGAGAAGCCGCGGGGCCTCCGAAGGGCCGGGTTTCTTCCGGCTCAGCCCCCGGGGAGAGCACGGACGGGCCGGGGCTCCAGCCCGCCGCCGGGTGCGCGGAGGCGCCTCCAGGCCCCCTGTCACCCGCCGCCCTTCGCCCCAGGTACCTCCTGTCCCTGGGCGCCGACCGAGCGGCCGCCAACGACGCCGGCGACCTGCCCGCCGACCTGGTGGACCCGGACTTCACGGACCTGGTGGAGCTCCTGCGAGGGACCCGCGTGGCCTGAGCGCCGCCCGCACAAGCCCCTGCCCGCCCTGGCCTGGCTTTTCCCCCAGGCGAGGTTTTTGTTACGTTTTTACTTTTCCAATAAACGTGATGCCGACGCCGTGGTGCTGCCGTCGTTACTGGGGGTGGACCCGCCGCCCCCCGCCGCCCCCCGCCGCCCCCCGCCGCCCCCCGCCGCCCCCCGCCGCCCCCCGCCGCCAGCGAGTCCCCCGCGCAGCCCTCACCGCCGTCACGGGGCCGTGGGGCCTGCGGCGTGCGCGTGCGTGCCTGCGTGCGTGCGTGCGTGCGCGGCGGCGTCACTTCCGGCCGGGCCCCAGCTGGCGGAGGCGGAGGTGGAGGCGGCGGCGGCGGCGGAGCTGCGAGGTGAGGCGGCGGGGGCGGCGCCCTGGGCCGCTGCGGTGGGTGGCGGAGGCCGCGCCCGGCGGCGGGGAGGCGGCGCGTGCGGGACGTGACGCCGGGGCGCGGGGATCGTGGGGAGCGGCCTCGGGGATCGTGGGGACCGGCCTCGGGGATCGTGGGGACCGGCCTCGGGAGGGGCCGCCGGGCGCGTCTCGACTTGGGAAGCCGCGGCCGCCGGGTGCGCAGACGTCCCGTCTCCTCCGAGGACCCGCCCGGGGCTCGCGGCGCCGCTCGGCCCCTGCCGGCCGCACCCGCCCTCCCGGCGGGGCCCGGGGCTCGCGGGCTGGGGCGGCCGCGCGGGAGCCAGAACCCCGCACTGATGGTTCCACAAGCAACAGGGCTGTGAAGCCGCGGCCCCGCGCAGGTGGGACGTAGCGCCCCAGCGCAGCCTTGGCCGAGCCCCGCACAGGTGCCGGCGTTCGGGGCGGGGGACCGGCAGCCGGGCAGAGCCCCGCCGATGTCGCGGGCAGCCGAGCGGCCCTGGGGCTGCGGAGCGCGGATCCCGAGGCGGCGGGTGGAGGGACTTCCAGATGCCGGGGGAGGGGGCGCGCAAGTCGGGCAGCTGCTCCGGCGGGAGACGCTGGGGGCCCCGGGCCGGCGGGGCGCGCGGTGCGGGTCCGGGGCGCGCGGTGCGGGTCCGGGGCGCAGCTTCCCCCGCACTGACTGCGGAGTAGACCGCTCGCTGGGCGCCTCCTGCCTGGAGCCGCGCGGGTCAGAGCCCCGGACACGCAGTGGCAGGAAGAGGGGCGTCTAGGAACGTCTGAGCCTCAGGAACCCCAAAGCCGCACCAGAGGACCAGCAGCCGCACCGGGGCAGCTGTCGCTCCTGCGCGCCCGGCCCCTTTGCCCCCTGTACACGGCTCCGTGGGGAGGAGAGTTGGGGACGGGGTCAGAGGCTGGGCTTCGCCCCCCCGCCCCAAGGTCTCAAGGGCCCTTGACTCCCGCGGAAGAGCGAGGTGCCACCCCAGTCAGCGCAGAGACTCCCCGCGGCACGATGCGGCCACATGGGAGTCAGTGCTGCTGGGGCCGGGCCGCCTCTGGGTGCTGCGCCAGGCCTGGAGGTTGGGGTGCAGACCCCGCTGTCGTGGGTGGCAGGCTGCTCCCCGCTGAGCCTATGCAGTGGGGGCCCTCAGGGTACCTTCTTTTTTTTTTTTTTTTTTTTTTTTTTATTAAAAAATTTTACTTATTATCTCCAGAAAGAGAGAAAGAGAGAGAGCCAGAGAGGGAGAGAGGGAGAGAAACATCATGTATGTTGCCTTTCACTTGCCTCCAGCTACAGACCTGGCTGGAGACCTGGCTTGCAACCTGGTTATGTGCCCTGGCTGGGAATTGAACCAGCGACCTTTGGGTTCGCAGGCCGGCACCTTATCCACTGTGCTACC